>CM027118.1:34817166-35370726 GCA_015476505.1 Urochloa ruziziensis
GTGCCGGTTTGGGTGTGGTATGCCACACACATTTGTAATAATTTCGTTTTAGCTCATTTGGACTTGAGAAAAATTGTAATGTGTGCTATTTGTGTGGTGAACCTTGTTTAGTTGCTTAAATTCAAGACTTGATGCATGTTAAGTGTGTTGAAATGGATTGTTTTTGATGAAATGTTGATTTTCTCAGTTCTGAGCCAAGTGTACTCTGTGTACTCGCAGTGCCGAATCTTGCAACCCGGCAGAGCCGAGTACACAGGTACATCCTGGTGTGCTTAATGCACTCGGCAGTGCCGAGTTTAAAAACTCGGCAGTACCGAGTACATTGTGACAGGACTGACCATTTCTTCCATTTTATGTTTATAAGATATTTGTCATATGCATCACGTTATACATGTTCACACACTTGTTTTGCACCCCACAGATGCTGAGATTAAGGGGGAGCTCAATGTTTTCATGAATATGTGCAAAAATTGGCATTTAAGGCCAAATTGGTTGAATTCAAACTTTGCACATACTTAGGGGGAGCTCAACCTAAATCTGAGCATCTAAAAGCTTCATTGATATATATTTTGTAAGCTTTAATCAAGGTTGTCATCAATCACCAAAAAGGGGGAGATTGAAAGTGCATCTAGGCCCCTAGTGGGTTTTGGTGAATTGAGTGACACCTAGATTAAAGAGCTAATGATCTTGTTGAGTTTATGATCAGGAATTTGTCATAAAATCAATGAATTGGTTACAAGAGATTTACTCCATATGGTAATTCAAAGAGGCTCATACGACAAGTCATTTGACTAGGCTATAGTCAATAGTGAAAAATTGGCAAGCAATGAGTTAATTCGAATTGGGACATGTGTTCATGGCAACTATTTAATCTCATATCAAGATGAAGCTTGTTGATGATGACATAGCACTAGAAGGGATTCTCTTACAAAGAAATGAGATATTTATTTAAAGAGAAGAACCAAAAATAAAATCAAAGTGCAAGCTAAGGGAAAATGGTCAAGAAAGATGATGGTATGGGACATCATTGATCTACACTTAATACATAGCTTGTATATGAGGCATAGACATTGTGATTCAAATCAAATGGTCAAAATTGATAAATGGACTTCATGAATGATGCAAGCCTACATGAAGCTCTAAGTGATGTTAAGGTGAAGAGTCGAAGTTCGGGATAGTGTTTCAAGGTACCAAGCAATGTGTGATCAAGTTGAGGCTTGAGTCATGTAGTCTTTGCTAAGGGTGAAGAAACTTTCTTTGAATTCAACTCGATGAATCTTTGTCATGAAGAGTTTATTGTAGAGAAGCGTCAATCTTCAAGAAACAAGTGAATTGAACTAGAAGTGGATTTCATTCAAAGACAAAGGTTCAAATCACTAGCTCAAGGAAAAATGTGCTCTGTTCATAGAACCAAATAAGATGCACTCCTCAGGTTGAGAAAGATCAAGACACGGCATGAATATGCAAATGAGAAGCTCAAGTTGTAGAAATCCATTTTATCTTTGATCTTGAGTATAGGTATGCCGTACTATCAAGAGGGATGCATCACATAGTGTTTTGGCTCAGTCTCAATGCTCAAGTAACCTAAGTGAGTTGAGAGAAACACAAAAGCCTCACGCACACTTGTGAGTTTCTGAGTGTATATACTCGGCAGTGCCGAGTTTACCAACTCGGCAGTGCCGAGTACATAGAGTGTGCCAACGGCTAGTTCATTCAAATTCTCGGCAGTGCCGAGTTGGTGAACTCGGCAGTGCCGGGTTCACAACGGCTAGTAACGGCTAGTCTTCTTGGAGTGGAGTATTTATACCCCACGACCTCAACTGTTGCTAGCTGCTGCTTCTGAGGGTTTCTGTGTGCTTCCTTCCTGTTCTAAGCTAAGCAAAAGCCAAGTAAGCTCTCCCCAACCTCTCTTTGTGAGATTGCACATTCAAAGTGATATTTTTGTGTTGGGTTGAGAGAGAGATAGCTTGAGAGACATCAAGAGCACAGCAAAACCTTGAGCATTTGAGTTGGTACAAAATCGTGTGATTCGCATTTGTTACTCTTGGAGCTTTGCTCCTAGACGGCTAGGCGTTGCCCGGTGAGCACCCGGTTGTGTGGGCTGTCACGGGAAGTTTGTAAAGGTCGGTTTCCACCTCAAGGGAACCATTCTTCTTAGTGAAGGGCCATAGTGTGCTTGAGTAGCACTTTGGCGGGGAGGCTTCGCGGAGCTCCTCAAACGGAGATTAGGAACCACTGATCTTGCCTTGTTGTGGGCATGCAGTGGGTCTGAACTTCGGTAAAATCCCTGTGTCAATTGTGATTGATTATTGTATTGTGGATTTGAGGAGATCTCCATCGAACACTTGTGTTCTTGGAGAGATTGTTGATTTTCTTGTGTGCAGGGACTGTGTGAACCTGCTAAGGAAAATCATCTGAGCATCCTCCACATTTGGGGTTTGATCCAAAACTTATTTACTCGCACTTAGAAATTGTACTCACTCTGCTCTGTGTGTACTCGGCAGTGCCGAGTTCATAAACTCGGCAGTGCCGGGTACATTGACTGCTCAGCCAAGTATACTTCTGTATACTCGGCAGTGCTGAGTTGGAAAACTCGGCAGTGCCGATTTGGCAGGCAGTGAATTTTATCCGCTGCATTTTGAGTGAAATTTGTAGGTGCGCCTATTCACCCCCCCCTCTAGGCGACATCACGGTCCTTTCAGGCGTGCGTGCGTGCAGTGTGCGGGGAGCGAGTGACTGGGGATGAGAGGCTAGGAAGGGTGCGGGGCCTATTTATAGCCCGGTGACGAGCTCCCGGAGCTCCTCCGGCGCTCCCCCGGCCGGAAGCGTGGCGAGAAGGTGACCTGAGGCGGCGACGCGTGCCCTCGGCGGCGAGCTCCGCTCGGAGCCGCGGGGTGTGGTCGGCGCCGCACTTGCGGTGCGGTGGAAGGCCGTGAGGGCGACACGCGGCATGCTCGTCCCCCCAGGCGCGATCCGTGCCGGTGGAGGGAGATCGGGCGGCCGCGGCGGCGAGAGGAGGAAGAAGGGGGATGAACGGTGACGTCAGCGCGACGTCACCGGGGGTGTGGAATGCGCGCGCACAGAAGTAGGAGGGGGTGGAGCAGACTTTGGGGAAAGCGGGCGAGGTTGGGCTGGCTGGGCCGTGGGGACAGCGGGAGGAGTTGGGCCGGCCGGCGGGTTTCGGCCCAGGGGAAGTTTTCTTCTTTTCCTTTTTCTGTTTTCTCTTTTCTTTTCCATTTTGAGTTTGAATTTGGATTTGAATTTTATTTCAAATCTAGCTTGAGTTTTTGGCTAGGTCTTAGGGTTTAGGATCACTCTAAAGTTAGAACAACCAAATGCACATGGTTTGTTTTGAAAATAATCTAATGCATTATATTTTCTAGTGCATTGTCCTATTAAAGCAAATCTGGTTTTTATAATATTCTTAAATTCCTTTTTTAAATGTTTTCTAAATTCGAGGGTGTTACAGACCTACCCCACTTAAAGTGAATCTCGTCCTCGAGATTCGTTTGGCTCCTTAAACAGGTATGGAAACTCTTTTCTGAGGTTCTCCTCTTTTTCCCATATCACCTCTGTCTCTGTATGATTGCTCCATTGTACCCGGCAAAACTTAGCCGCTGTTCTCCGGGTTTGCCAAATGGTTGTATCCAATATTTGTGTGGGTCTTTCTTGATATCGTAGGTCCGGCTGTAGGTCTACCACTTCCGGAGTAGTTTGTTCCTCGGGTATTCTCAGACATTTCCTTAGTTGAGATACATGAAATACCGGGTGTACGTCCCCTAGTTCTTCTGGTAATTCCAATCGATAGGCTACTTTCCTGATTCTATTTAATATCCGGTAGGGCCCTATGTATCGAGGAGCCAATTTCCCTTTAATTTGAAATCTTCGTGTTCCTCGGATAGGGGCTACCTTTAGATATACAAATTCATCGACTTGAAATGTCAATTCCTTTCTTCGGGTGTCTGTGTAGTTATTCTATCGACTTTGCGCTATCTTTAGTTTTTCTTGGACCAGTTTGGTTTTCTCTTCGGCGTCTCGTAGAATAGCTGGCCCAAACAGCGCTCAATCTCCTGTTTCAGTCCATATTAATGGAGTTCTACACTTTCTGCCGTACAAGGCTTCAAAGGGTGACATTTGTAAACTAGCTTGATAACTGTTATTGTACGAGAATTCTGCATAGGCCAAACTTTCTTCCCAATCTTTTCCATATGCCAAAACACAAGCTCGTTGCATATCTTCCAATATTTGGTTTACTCGTTCAGTTTGTCCATCGGTTTGAGGGTGATATGCAGAGCTATAATCCAAGGCGTAGCCTAAGCTTTGGTGCATGGTTCTCCAGAAGGTGGAAGTAAATTGTGGCCCTCGATCAGTTACTATCCTCTTAGGTACTCCATGAAGTTTCAAAATATTATCAACATACAACCAGGCTAGTTTATCGCCTCCGTGGGTTGCCTTCACGGGGATAAAGTGAGCAACCTTGGTTAAGCGGTCAACAATTACCCAGATTGAGTCATTTCCTTTTGCCGTCCTGGGTAAGCCAACGATAAAGTCCATACTAATTTCTTCCCATTTCCATTCAGGTATAGGTAGCGGTTGCAGTAACCCAGCGGGCTTTTGGTGTTCTGCTTTGACGGTTTTGCAGATATGGCAGTTGGCTACGAATTCGGCTATGTCTCTTTTCATGCCTCGCCACCAGTAAGATTCTTTCAAGTCTTGATACATCTTGGTCGATCCAGGGTGTATGGAGTAGGCAGAATTGTGAGCTTCATTCATGATGGTTTTCCTCAACTCATCCTGGGGTGGTACGCAGATTCTGTTTCGGAAATAAAGGGTGCCTTCCTTATCTATCCTAAATTCTGGTCCTTTTCCTAATCCGATAGAATCCTGTAACAGCATAATCTCTCTGCTTCTCTTTTGAGCTTCCTTAATTTGCACTTGGAGCAGGGGTTGTAAATGGATATTTGCAAGGTATCCAAAGGGTATTACTTGCAAGTTTAAAGCTCGCATTTCCTGAGCTAATTTTTTTGGTTTATAGCTAGACTTCCCACTTAGGGCGTCAGCCACAGTGTTAGCCCTCCCGGGGTGATAGCGTAGCTATAGATCGTAATCTTTCATTAATTCCAGCCATCGTCTTTGCCTTAGATTTAGCTCTTTTTGGGTAAAGATTTATTTGAGACTTTTATGATCCGTATAGATGTCACATCTTTTGCCAAATAAATAGTGTCTCCAAATTTTTAAGGCATGAACTACTGAGGCTAGTTCCAAATCGTGGGTAGGGTAGTTCATCTCATGAACTTTTAATTGTCGCGATGCATAAGCTATTACTCTTTCATTCTGCATTAGGACTGCTCCCAGTCCTCTATGAGAGGCGTCGCAATATATCACAAAGTGTTGATATATATCTGGTAGAGCTAGTACCGGGGCAGTTACCAATCTTTTCTTTAGCTCTTGAAAACTATTTTCGCAAGCTACTGTCCATTTGAATTTTTCTTTTTCTTTGGTTAGCTCTGTCATGGGCTTGGCTAGATTGGAGAATCCTTGGATAAATCTTCAGTAATATCCTGCTAATCTGAAGATACTCCGTACCTCATGCACGTTCCTTGGTTGTCGCCATTCTAAAACCGCTTCTACTTTGCAGGGTCTACCTCAACACCTCGTTGGGTTATAACATGCGCGAGAAAAGCGATTTTCTCTAGCCAAAATTCACACTTGCTGAATTTAGCATATATTTGATGTTCTTGCAATCTTTCCAAGATAATCCTGAGGTGTTTCTCGTGTTCTTCGGCCGTTTTGGAGTAAATCAGGATGTCATCTCTGAATACCACCACAAATTTATCCAGTTCTCCCATGAACACTTTATTCATTAGGTTCATGAAGTATGCTGGGGCGTTGGTTAAACCAAACGGGAGAACAATATACTCATATTGTCCATATCTTGTGACAAAGGCGGTCTTGGGTATATCATCCAATCGAAGTTTCAGTCGGTAATATCTCGATCTCAGGTCTATTTTGGAGAAATATTTGGCTCCTTTTAACTGATCAAATAGATCATCAATTCGTGGTAGCGGATACTTATTTTTGATAGTGACCTCTGTTGGCACTCCTTAGCCTAACTAAATCCGCAAGCGCACGGAGTACGATGTAGCCTTTCACCAGGGGAGTAAGAACCTTGAAAGTGCATCTAGGCCCCTAAATATGTTTTGGTAATTAATGACAATCATCATGGACTAACAATTCTATTGAGATGATGAGATTAGGTTAGTCCGGATGAATGGATGAGCTTCAATGAACAATTACGATATATTGCCAGATATTAAAGCAAAAGGATGCCAGAGGCAAAGGTAAAAGATAGAGCTTTTCTTTTACCGGTCACAAGGAGTATTAGAGAAGAAATTTGACCGGTTTGATAGGCTAGATGGCCGTACTATTAAGAGGAATCAATCGTGCTTGAATGATGAAACTCTAGTGCCAACTTGCTCAAATAGTTGTAAAGCATGCAAGTGAGCTAACTTTGTTTGAGAAATAGTTGAAAAGAAAACAAGAAAGTTAAAGGGGTTTCAACCGTGCTGTTTTCGGATAGGCGGACGGTCCGCCCATGGGGTGGCGGATGGTCTGCCTCACATTTGCTCGAAGAAATATCGGCTAAGTGTTAGATAAGGGGTCCTGCTGTTTTTCCTTAGTCAGACGGTCCGCCAGGCACTGGCGGACGGTCCGCAGGCTTTTTCAGTGTGAGGCGGACCCTTTCGCGGACCGTTCATGCAGAGATGGTTTCTGGGGGTTCCAGGGCACTTTTATAAGGCGGACGGTCTGCCTTTGTGAAACGTGGTCCTTAGTCACGTGGTGACCTTTTTCTAACTGTGACGCGGACGGTCCGCCCCTATTTGGGCGGACGGTCCGCCAACCCCGTAACGGTCACTTCTGACACGTTTGACTTTTTGAAATAGTAGCCGTTTGGCTCGGGCGGACGGTCTGCCACCTCTATGGCGGACGGTCCGCCAGTGCTCTGTTTTTATGAGTTTTTTCACATAACGGCTAGTTGGATGTGTGGGGAGTATATATAGTCATCCCACCTCTTGGCCATTCTGAAAGCTCATTTGACCCAAGAGTCCCCTCTCTCATTCATCTCTCACTCATTTGCTAAGGGATTGCATTCTTGTGAGTGTGAGGCTTTCTAGTGCATTGCTTTTGATTGCATTGAGCATTGAGGCACTAGGAGAACATCAAGCAAGCGTCATTGGTTTGTTACGCTTGGAGGTTGCCGCCTCCTAGACGGCTTGGTGTGAGATTTCCATTGAGCTCTTCAAGAAGATTGTGAAGAACCTTGGAAGATTGTGAGAGGTCTTGTGCTCACCTCACCGGAGCGGTAAAGGGCAACACTAGTGGAATCAAGGTCTGGAGAGGTTCATTGCATTCAAGCCGGCTTATACATCAAGTGTGACTTGATAGAGAAGCGGTTGAAGCTTTGAATCCACCTCAACATGGATTAGGGGTGACCGGCAAATCATCGACACCACGGGAAAAATTCGGTCTCTTGTATGATTGACTATTTCTTTGCTCATTTACCTTTTGTCTATTTACCTTGAGCATTTAAATTCCTAGAGATTGAATCTTACTTGTCACCCTAGGTTGCAAACCTTCACTTAGTCTAGAATTGAGTAGAAATAGGTTTTCTCTTGCGTTACTAATAAATTTTTATTAGTGCTTTGATTTTAGTTAAAACCGCCTATTCACCCCCCTCTAGTCGGTATCCTAGATCCTACAAGTGGTATGAGAGCCGTGGTCTCCGTTTTACAAGGATTTAATCATCTCGGAGTAGGATAAATGGCTAGTGATAGCAAGAATCATGCGGGGAAACCACCCTTCTTTGATGGAAGCAATTATGACTATTGGAAGACTAGAATGATGGTCTATATCAAGTCAACTAGCAAGAAGGTGTGGGAAATCATTGAGGAAGGATATGTCATTCTTGATCCCAAGGACCCTTCCCCATCGGATAGTGAGAAGGAAAATCTAAATGATCAAGCCTTGAATTTGCTTTATAGTTGTCTTAGTGTGAATGAGTTCAATCGAATTAAGAATCTCAAGACGGCTTATGAAGTTTGGGAAAGATTCAAGGAAATCTATGAGGGTACTACCACCGTGAAGGGAGCAAAACTCTTTGTGTACAAAGGAAAATTTAGTGAGTTTGCTATGAGGAAAGATGAAAGTGTTGATGAAATGTTTGATCGATTGAACAACATTGTGAATGAGCTCCAGTCTTTCAACTTTGATGTGCCGGATCAAGATTTCTCTCACAAGTTTCTTAGGTGTCTCCCGGAGAAGTATGAAACAATTGTGACTCTCTTAGTGAGGGAGGACTTGAGCAAGATCACTCCAAGTGAAGTTCTTGGTGAAGTGCAAACACATGACATATTCAAGAAGTCACAACGAGAAGCCCGTGGTTTGGCAAATGATGATGAGAAGAAGAGCATAGCCCTCAAGGCAAAGTCTACCAAGGAAGACAATTGTGATGAGGGAAATGAGGTTGGTGAAGGCTCAATGGAAGAAATGGCCCTCATTGTCAAAAAGCTAAACCGAATCATGAAGAACAAGAACTATGGCAAGAAAGGGCAATCATCAAGCAAGAATCCATTTGAAGACAAGAAATGCTATGAGTGTGGTGAAATGGGTCACATCATCATAAATTGTCCAAACAAGAAGGACAAGTACAAGAAGAATGATGACAAGAAGAATAAAAGAAAGAAGTTCTTCAAGAAGAAGAAGAATGGTCAAGCTTACTATGCTGAGTGGGATTCCGATGCTAGCTCCGACTCCGATGATGATGATGATGATGATGAGGATCACAAGCCATCAAAGGGAGTAGCGGGCATCGCCATCAAGAAGGCTCCATCACTCTTCTCTTCTCCTTTTTGTCTTATGGCAAAAGGTGAAGCCAAGGTATCATATGATGATGATGATTTACTTGACGATGATGAACTAGATGACATTCCTTCATATGATGATCTTGTTAGAATGCTTAACAAGTCTAATGACTACATGTGCAATGAGAAGAAAAAGTTGATGGACTTGGAGAGAAAATACTCATCTCTTCAAAGTTCTTATGAGGAGCTAAAGACCACTTATGAGAATCTAAAAGAAACTCATGAGAAGCTTAAGGAAGCTCACAACATCTCTCTTGCACAAGAAGTCAAAAGTCATGTGAGCATAGGTGTTGGTTGTGATATCTTGAATGATAGATCATGTGCTCCTAGTTCATCTAACCCATCTTGTAGCTCAAGCAATACATCTTTCATGAATGATGGATTCACATGTGATGCTTCTCCTATGATTGAGAATGAATTGCTTAAGGAGGAAGTTGATAAGTTGACCAAGAAATTCACCAAATGGTTTGAGAGTCATTCGGATTTCACTAAGTGTGTGGAAACCCAAAAGGTTCCAATCAACAAGAATGGGATTGATTACACTCCTAAGAAAGGGGAAAAGGCTTTCATTCCCAATAACTCTACCTTTGGCAAGGCTCATGTGCAATATGAAGAGGAGAGTTCATTCAAGTTTTGTCAAACTTGCAAGACTAGAGTCGAGCCATCTCACAAGTGCAAGGGCAAGAAAGATGTATCCTTTGATGCTTCATATGTGCTTAAGAAAAATGCTAAGGGTGTAGTGTATGCTAAATTTATTGGTAATCCTAAAAGCAACACTAGAAAAATAGCTATATGGGTACCTAAGGCCTTGGTTACTAACATGCAAGGACCCAAGCAAGTTTGGGTACCTAAAAACTAGTAATCTTCTTATGTAGGTGGATTATAAGTCCGGAGGAAGACATTGGGTACTTGATAGTGGTTGTTCTCAACATATGACCGGAGAAGCTAAAATGTTCACTTCTATTGATGATGAAGCCGCCTTTTATGATAACATCATATTTGGTGATAATGGTAAAGGTGAAGTAAAAGGGTTGGGCAAAATTGCTATCTCAAATGACTACACTCTCTCAAATGTCCTATTGGTCAACTCTCTCAAGTATAATCTCTTGTCTATTACTCAACTTTGTGATCTTGGCTACAAATGCACTTTTACTAGTGATGGTGTTGAGCTGACCACCCTTGATGGAAAGAATTGCATTTTCAAGGGATTTAGGCATGAAAACTTATATCTTGTGGATTTCTCATCAAGTCATGCAAATTTAGTTTCTTGTCTTTTTACTAAGTCATCAAAAGGTTGGTTGTGGCATAGAAGGCTTGCTCATGTTGGCATGAAACAACTCAACCGATTATTGAAATATGATCTAGTTGTTGAATTGAAGGATGTGAAGTTTGAGAAGGATAAACTTTGTAGTGCTTGTCAAGCTGGAAAGCAAGTTGCTAGCCCTCACTCATCCAAAAGCATCATGTCTACCTCAAGAGCTTTGGAATTATTGCATATGGATTTGTTTGGACCAACCACATATAGAAGTATTGGTGAAAATTGCTATTGTCTTGTGATCGTTGATGATTTCACAAGATACACTTGGGTATTGTTTCTTCATGACAAGGCTGACACATATGACATCTTCAAGAAATTTGTGACAAGGGCCAAAAATGAATTTGAGCTCAAATCGAAGAAAGTGAGGAGTGACAATGGTAGTGAATTTAGAAACACAAGAGTTGATGAATATTGTGATGAAAGGGGTGTCAAGCATGAGTTCTCATCCAAGTACACTCCGGAACAAAATGGTCTGGTGGAGAGAAAGAATAGAACTTTCATTGATATGGCAAGGTCAATGCTCTCGGAATACAATGTGTCGGATTCTTTTTGGGCCGAAGCCATCAACACTGCTTGTCATGCATCAAATAGACTCTATTGCCATCGATTCTTGAATAAGACTCCATATGAGCTACTCATTGGAAGAAAGCCAAATAGTTCATATTTTTGGGTCTTTGGTTGCAAGTGCTATATTCTTAGGAAAGGCTCACGGTTGTCAAAGTTTCAAAGCAAATGAGTGTCAAGATGAACTAGATAAATCAAGTGATGTAAGAGATGCTATCAAGAATATATCAGTTGGTGATGTGAGACCAAGAGAAGAAGATGAGGATGAGGATATGGATCCAAATATTTCTATTAGAGTGAATCCATCCACCTCAATTCAAAATGATCAAGTTGAACAATCAATTGAGCCTAGCCATGAAGATGCAACAAATGATATTGCTCAACCGGAACCAACAATATCACCATCTACATCAACTCAAGAACCGGTTGTTGAAACAAGAATCTCTCATGCTATTGCAAAGGATCACCCCATTGATCAAATTGTTGGAGATATAAGAAAAGGTGTTCAAACTCGATCTCGTGTTCCTCATTTTGTGAACACTACTCTTTTGTGTCTTTTCTTGAGCCAAACGAGATAGATGAAGCACTTCAAGATCCGGATTGGGTAAATGCTATGCATGAAGAATTGAATAACTTCACCCGGAATAAAGTATGGGAATTGGTTGAAAGGCCCAATAATTACAACGTGATAGGCACTAAATGGGTATTTAGAAACAAACAAAATGAGGATGACATAGTGGTGAGAAACAAGGCTAGATTGGTTGCACAAGGCTATACTCAAGTTGAAGGGTTGGACTTTGGTGAGACATTTGCTCCGGTAGCTAAATTGAAAGCCATTAGAATTCTATTGGCATATGCTTGCTCTCACAACATAAAGCTCTATCAAATGGATGTGAAGAGTGACTTCTTGAACGGCAAAATTAGTGAACTTGTCTATGTTGAGCAACCTCCCGGTTTTGAGGACCCAATGAAGCCAAATCATGTGTACAAGCTCTCCAAGGCTCTCTATGGACTTAAACAAGCCCCTAGGGCATGGTATGAGAGGCTAAGGGATTTTCTCATCTCACAAGGCTTCAAGATTGGGAAAGTTGATACTACCTTGTTCACTAAATGCATTGGCAAGGATTTATTTGTATGCCAAATTTATGTGGATGATATCATCTTTGGGTCAACCAATCAAGACTTTTGTGAAGAATTTGGGGAAATGATGTCTAATGAGTTCGAAATGTCGATGATTGGTGAATTGAATTGTGGCAGAACCTCTCAAATTAATCCGGCTTAAGTGCGCTAACCTTCCATTGGTCGTCACGCAATTAAATCGGAGCAATCTGACAGTCTGTCGGGTCGAGCCCGATGCAACCACAAACAGTTACCTCGATCGAAACAAGTCGTACAAATACCCACTCGAAGGTGGGTCCCAGAGGTTACAACAATCCACAAGTATTAAATAGGTCCCACTTGAGGTAATTTATTGCAAACCGAGTTCAATACATAAAGTAACGGCTATTCAGAGTTTCGAAAGTAGCGGAAAAATAAACTAATTTTATTCGAATGGAATGACGTCACGTGAAGCCATCGTGACATCACTCAGAAGCATCCTCGTCCCACATGACAGTCCAGCCAGGAGGAAGGGTGGTTGGCCAGGTAAGACCCGCAACCATCTCCTCAAGAACACTACCTGAAAACAATTCAACAAGCAAGGCTGAGTATACTAATACTCAGCAAGACTTAACCGTCGGGTGACAGCTACATCACCAACTTCTAGACATGCAAGGCTTTTGGCTGGTGGGTTTGTTTTGCCAAAGAGCGACTAAGAGTGGATCCTTACTTTCAATATTTTAGCATCAAGTTCTAGTGAAAGTTAACCATTCTAGGTAAGCAACCTGTACTAACCAAGCAAGTGGAGCAAGCAATTAAGCAAGCATCAAGTTTCTTTCCATCATGTTCCACTTTCATTACTCGGTGCGGCAAGAGGTCAAGTAGTCTCATTAGCTACGAGAAACAGACAGTTCGAACCAATTTTAACCTTGCAAGGTGGATCTAAACACTCGGATCATCGCACTCAGCCAAAGGCTAGCGCTACCAGGTAGTTCCCATCAATCCCCCAGTCGCGTCCAGGACCAAACTCCCCCTGGCATACGAGGTCTAAGGCCGGTCGAACAAACACTTAAGCCCCTCGTACCCACATGTTCGAGGCATAGGGAAGAAGTTCCCGGAAGGAGCAGGAAAAAGTCCGCACCCTGAAGTCATGTAGGTACTAAACTTACCAACCCCATAGAATCGACAAGTGCTTAGTACGTTCAAAAACTTAACCAACATCGCCGTCACTCTTCGACCTTAGCAACTTTTCATAAATAGACGGGGCATCTACATGACCAAAAATCCCCGCCCGTCATCCTTATGATTCCAACACAAATAAAGCAGTTGATTCATATATCTCGCGAGTGACAGGAAATCACTCGACTTTTACCGGATCCTTATAGCGTGGCAGCTATCGACCTATCATACTAGTATTGCATAGCATAGGTACCTAGGATCATGCAACTAGGGTTTCAATTCAACTCCTGAACATAAATGCACAAACATAAATTTAGCAAAACATAGTTGCATGTATTTGAAACATAGGACATGCTCCGGGGCTTGCCTTAATCTCGAGCTAAGTTAGTATTGACTCTTCCGAACTTGGTTCGGGTCTTGACTTGCTTGCGACGACGGCATTCAGCTTCTTCTCGGTTGTCCTTCTTGCGCCGGGATCGGCTTGTGGCTTCCGTCAGCGAGAGTCGTTCCTATACGGGATGCAATGCATAAGAGAATATGTTATATCGAGCATCGTGTTTCACACGATAAACCCGGGGTGTATTGATTGGCACATTCACCTGGACAAACTTTGTCTAACCTTCCCTTTCTTTAATTAAGTTTGTATTTACTCATAAAAAGAAACTTGGGTTTGTGATGGTGATTGTGTACACATCATGTTCTCAAGTTTGTTGTTAGCATTAAACAGCAAGGTGTGTGGTGGTGACATGTGATCAAAATATTTCATTAATTTAAACATGTGATTCCTTCTTTTATTTAGCCGTTTACACATCAAACTTTAACAGTTTATTCTGGTAATTTGGTGTATTATGTTCATGTGAGAAAATTACAGTGTGCTGTCTATATCAACATGGATTTACTGACCAAAAACCAACTCAAAAGTATTTACACATCTACTACAATAAATCAAACAATACCAGCACACTAACATAAGGAAAAAATCCTAGTAAATCACACTATCATCAATTGGTCATTAGAAAATTACCAGAGCCTATACTAGTCTAGACAAGCTCACATGCCAAAGGGTAGCTTAAAAAGATCAAAGGATCTTGCTGTTTGAATTAGCCAAGATTAAACAGTTATTAATTAAAGCACGTAAGCCAACTCGAACTAAGCTCTACTTATTACCAGACATGCATCAAGACATTATAGAACTACTGTAAAATGTTTGGGCTCATTAGTTGAACAGATTAATTATTACAAATTATAGATCCAGACGTGAGCTGACAGATTAATTAAATCATAAGTCAAACTCTAGTGTGTAACTTTGTGCCAAATTTTTACAGCAGGCTAAAACTACTCAGAGCATAACATATCCAAAAATCAGCACAAACAAAGTAGTAGATCTCAAACAATGCACAAATTTAAATTTGAACAGATTTGAATCTAGTCCGAAATCTAAGAAGAAAACACCTATACATGTTTTCTAGAAAAGGTAGAACTCATCACCAGGACTTCAACAAAATTGAGTTTGCATTTTTATGATTTTTCACTTTTGTATTGGCGCATTTTTGAGTTCTTAAGTGAAAATTCGAATTTGAACCATGCCAACCGAGAAAGGTCAAAGTTCACCGAGTTGCCAGGAGTTCATTCGACTTAACCCTCCTCCCAAGCATATTTAAAATGCTTAGGGTGTGAATACGTGATGGAGAACATGACCAAGTGAAAGTCCAAACATCAATGATTCAACTTAGAGAGATGTTCATGAAAAGTTATATATGGAAATCCATATGGCAAGCCTCAACTTTTGTTAAAAACTGCTGCTGTCCAGACTTAGAAAATTTTCTAAGTGTTGGCTGAAAAACAGGTTTGACTGCTGTTTGACCATGATTTAGAGCATCTTCCACTCAAAATTTTGAAAACCACCAATTGACAAAGTTGTTCCTTATAAAATTCGGGACAACTCTCCTATTGACAGATTTTCAAGTTTTTAAGCGAAATTTTGAATTCAAATCAATTCAAGCTCTAAAGGTTCGGTGCATGGAATTTTAATCCATTATTTCATGCGTTGACTTTGGTCAAAACCACAGGTTTAATTGTCCATTAAGCCTTAACGAGGTGATTAGACATCAGAGATGTCACATGAATTACTTTCTCGGCCTTCAAATCAAGCAACTCAAGGAAGGCACATTTGTTTGCCAATCAAAATATGTGAAGGACTTATTGAAGAAATTTAGCATGGATGATGCTAAACCAATCAAGACCCCCATGGCTACAAATGGACATCTAGATCTTGACGAGGGAGGTAAACCGGTAGATTTAAAGCTTTATAGATCAATGATTGGTAGCTTGCTTTATCTTACCACATCTAGGCCCGATATCATGTTTAGTGTATGCATGTGTGCAAGGTTTCAAGCCTCACCTAGAGAATGTCACTTGACCGCCGTCAAACGTATATTGAGATATTTGAAGTACTCACCCAATATTGGTCTTTGGTATCCCAAGGGTGCTCAATTTGAGTTAGTTGGATATTCGGACTCGGATTATGCCGGTTGCAAGGTTGATAGGAAGAGCACTTCCGGTGGTTGTCAATTTCTTGGAAGGTCACTTGTTTCATGGTCTTCAATGAAACAAAATTCGGTGGCCCTTTCTACCACCAAAGCAGAATATATTTCGGCCAGAAGTTGTTGTGGTCAATTGTCATGGATGAAGCAAACTCTTCTTGATTATGGCATGAATTTCAAAGAAGTGCCTCTCTTATGTGATAATGAAAGTGCCGTGAAGATTGCAAATAATCCGGTTCAACATTCAAGAACAAAGCATATTGATATTCGGCATCATTTTCTTAGAGATCATGTGAGCAAGGGTGACATCAAGATTGATGGAATTAGTACAAATGATCAATTGGCGGATATATTCACCAAGCCATTGGATGAGCAACGGTTTTGCAAGCTAAGGAATGAACTCAATGTCATTGACCTATCTAATGTTGCTTGAAACTTAGCTTTCTTAGCATATCTAAATTCTTGTGCATTTACTTGCTTATTTTCATATATACATTCATATCATTGCATTCATTCCATGAATTTTTGTTCTATGATCACTCAAGGACAATTGAAAAGTCTCAAAATTCCCTAGAAGAATCAGTGCTAAAAGATACATGAAGAAATCAAAGAAAGAAGTTCAGAAAAACAGAAATACAAGGAAATATTTTATGGTAAGGCGGACCGTTCGAGGATGTATGGGCGGACCGTCCGCGGGTGCCTGACTGTCCGCGGATGCAGTGGCGGACCGTTCACGTGCCCTGAGACGAAATTGGAACTGAGAAATTGGCTAAGTCTCAGGTGGACTGTCCACGGGTAAGAGGCGGACCGTCCGCGGCGGGCGAGAAAAGGCAGGCCCACGTGGTTTTTGGATCTTATCTTCCAGGGGACCAGTCCCCCTCACCATAGCCCGACCAGAACGCTGCCGTCACCATCCCTCACGCTCTCTCTCTCAAGGGAATAAAGAAGAAGAAGGCATTCATCTAGGGGGAGGATTTGGTGACTCCCGAACCGTCCGTGATCATCCCCGGACTACTCAAGAGCTCCTCCACCATGTCCTCTCGGTATTTCATTGATTCGTCCGTTGGTTTTCTTGGATTTCACTCATGAACTAGATTAGGGTTTGAGATGGGGATTTCATTTTCAACCATGGATTCTTGCAAATGCTTATGGGATTAAGTTGATAGCGTCAAGGGCAACATATTGTAGTGATTTGACGCAGTTTGGTGGGGTAGAAACTGAGATCGATCCATGGATTTGAGGGAAGTTACTGTTCATGTTCGTGGGTGCAGTGTAACGGCGGATCATCCGCGCCCTACTGGCGGACCGTCCGCCGCTCACTGTCGACTATGGACAGGGCAATAACCTATTTTTGATTGGATTAATCTCAGATTTATCAATGATTATTGCTTATACATATCATTTATTCATGACAGCAACACTCGCACCGAGAAGGGCATGTCAAAGCCTAGCACATCAAAAAGGGCATGAGTTGTTGATTCGGATGAAGATTTTGAGCTCAGTGACTCAATGGTAGCACCAAGTGACACCGAGGTTGAGGAAGAAGAAAGTGAAGATGAACTCATTGATGTGACCATCAATCACCAGGGAAGAAGGTGGAATGGCACCAACTTTGCATCTCTAAGGGCACCCTATCAGTACTCATTGCCTTGTGACACCGGTAACCTTTTCTTTCATACTCGTGTGCAAGAGGATGCATTTTTTGGCCATCTACTCAAGAAGAATCTATTCAAGCACCAGAAAATCAGCTTCAACTATATGGCCACACAACCCATGATGGTTGGAGTAGTGCACAACTTTGTGAACATAGAACTAAGGGATTTCCTTGAGAATCATTGTGATTGGAATGACACCATCAGTCGTTAGTTCTATGCCACAGTTGAGATTGATCTGACTGAGAAGACACTTGAGTGGATGACTGGCAAGAGAAGGTACCAAGCCACATTTGCTGAGTTTGCAGCTGCAAATGAGATCAACTATGACTCTATCACAGATAACTCGAGCTTCAATATACTTGAGGAAAACTTCTTTGTGCTTCATGACATCACTGGCTTCTAGAGTATACACCACTATGACCGGACTGAGACATCATCCTGCAGTCATCAACAAGATCATTCGTGCTACTATTCTTCCAAAGAGTGGCTACAAGGAGAAGTTTGGTGGGTGGGCTCCCAATATTGTGCATCATGTCATGAGCAATCAGAAATTTGATTTTGTCGATCTTATCATGTGGCAAATCTTGGAAAAGAAGACAAACATTGAATATAACTTGTACTTTGCTCCATACATCATGGCTCTCATTCTCACAAAAGCAAAGTTCAAAGGGCAATGCAACTGAGCCGTCATCTTGTGTACAAGCCTTTTCGTAATGATTCAACCTTCCTTGCACGGCCATTTACTCCTTACCTTCCAGGAGATGACAATGAGGCATATGTTAATGCCGAAGTTGGAGCAGCAGCGGCAGGGGGAGCAGCCCCAGAGGGTGCAGAGAATGCACAGGAAGAGGATGCAGATGCTCAAGCCATGCCACCACCACCTCCTCCTGAGCCTCAGCAGTATCAGTGGGCACCTCCTGCAGGGTACTTTGACCCATAATTTGCTTCATTACAGCAGCCTATGACTTCTCAGTTTCAGGAGATGCAGCTTGGTTACAAATCTCACTTTGAAGCTTTTGGGCAGCAGATGCATAACTCCCTTCAGACCATGCAGCAAGGCTTTCAGCAGCAGCTCGACAGTCGTCTCACTCAGTTTGGCACTCATCTTCAGTAGACTGTGTACACGCCTATGATGAACAGGATGACTGCCATGAGCAACAATCTAGATAGTGCGATAGATGCACTTAACGAGAGGTTTGATGGGATCACGACTCAGGAAGAGTTTCAGACTGTGATTGAGAGGCAGGAGCATCTTCAGCAGGATTTCGACGCTTTTCGGGGTCACTTCCACTCCTACTTCCCGGCACCTGCACCGCCACAAGGATTCTTCCCTCACCAGCCATATTTTCCTCCTCCACTGCCGCCTGAGCAGTAGCTCTCCTTTTCGGTTCTTGATGAGAAAGGGGGAGAGAGCATATGGAGGAGTGATCATGGAGCGTTGCATTTGCACTAGCATGGCATGCATTTGTGTTTATTCTTGCATTTGTGATTAAGAACTATGTTGGCTTGTAATAACTTTAGTACTTATGTGGTTTGTGGTTTGTGGAACTAGAACTCGGTTGAACCTGTTATGCTCTCATTAAAAATCTTTTGTGTTATTCGTTCTAGTTCCTATGATTTCTTGAGGCTAACCTTCAATTCTTATAATTCTATGAGCATAAACATATATATCTTGTGTAGCCTCGGTTGCCTTTTGTAGGGGAGACTCCGTCAAAATTTCTATCTACACATATATGAGAAGAGAAAATTCAAAATTATATGCATATATGTAGGGGGAGTCATTTCCTACAATGAATTTTGAGATCACTTATTCAATCTTCTATCATGATTTTATTGAGACAAGTAAGTGTTTTCAAAACTCAAAAATCTCTCATATCACTCCTTTAAAATGGTTGTCATCAATTACCAAAAAGGGGGAGATTGAAAGTGCATCTAGGCCCCTAAATATGTTTTGGTAATTAATGACAATCATCATGGACTAACAATTCTATTGAGATCATGAGATTAGGTTAGTCCGGACGAATGGATGAGCTTCAATGAACAATTACGATATATTGCCGGATATTGAAGCAAAAGGATGCTAGAGGCAAAGGTAAAAGATAGGGCTTTTGTTTTACCAGTCACAAGGAGTATTAGAGAAGCAATTTGACCGGTTTGATAGGCTAGATGGCCGTACTATTAAGAGGAATCAATCGTGCTTGAATGATGAAACTCTAGTGCCAACTTGCTGAAATAGTTGTAAAGCATGCATGAGAGCTAACTTTGTTTGAGAAATAGTTGAAAAGAAAACGAGAAAGTTAAAGGGGTTTAAACCGTGCTGTTTTCGGATAGGCGGACGGTCCGCCCATGGGGTGGCGGACGGTCTGCCTCACATTTGCTCGAAGAAAAATCCGCTAAGTGTTGGACTGGCGGACGGTCCGCAGGCTTTTTCAGTGTGAGGCGGACCCTTTCGCGGACCGTTCACGCAGAGACGGTTTCTGGGGGTTCCAGGACACTTTTATAAGGCGGACGGTCTGCCTTTGTGAAACATGGTCCTTAGTCGTGTGGTGACCTTTTTCTAACTGTGAGGCAGACGGTCCGCCCCTATTGGGCGAACGGTCCGCCAACCCCGTAACGGTCACTTCTGACACGTTTGACTTTTTGAAATAGTAGCCGTTGGGCTCGGGCGGGCGGTCCGCCACCTCTATGGCGGACGGTCTGCCAGTGCTCTGTTTTCACAAGTTTTTTCACATAACGGCTAGTTGGATGTGTGAGGAGTATATATACTCATCCCACCAGTTTGGGGAGGTTCTCTTGGCCATTCTGAAAGCTCATTTGACCCAAGAGTCCCCTCTCTCATTCATCTCTCACTCATTTGCTAAGGGATTGCATTCTTGTGAGTGTGAGGCTTTCTGGTGCATTGCTTTTGATTGCATTGAGCATTGAGGCACTATGAGAACATCAAGAAAGCGTCATTGGTTTGTTACTCTTGGAGGTTGCCCCCTCCTAGACGGCTTGGTGTGAGATTTCCATTGAGCTCTTCAAGAAGATTGTGAAGCCTTGGAAGATTGTGAGAGGTCTTGTGCTCACCTCACCGGAGTGGTAAAGGGCAACTCTAGTGGAATCGAGGTTTGGAGAGGTTCATTGCATTCAAGCCGCCTTATACATCAAGTGTGACTTGATAGAGAAGCGGTTGAAGCTTTGAATCCACCTCATCGTGGATTAGGTGTGACCGGCAAGTCATCGACACCACGGGAAAAATTCGGTCTCTTGTGTGATTGACTATTTCTTTGCTCATTTACCTTTTGTCTATTTACCTTGAGCATTTACATTCCTAGAGATTGAATCTTACTTGTCACCCTAGGTTGCAAACCTTCACTTAGTCTAGAATTGAGTAGAAATAGGTTCTCTCTTACGTTACTAATAAATTTTTATTAGTGCTTTGATTTTAGTTAAAACCGCCTATTCACCCCCTCCCTCTAGTCGGTATCCTAGATCCTACACACCTGGATATCGAATCCAAGGAACGGTAGACGCGACTAGCCTAGGACTTTTCTAACCGGACCCACTAGGGAGCACAACGTAAGCGAGTAGAGAGCCTGACTTTAGTTAGCTACTCGTTACCTCAGACAAACTATCTATATCTAATCTGATCTGCTTCGACGGCTAGAACGGGAAGAACTCAGAACGGGGGTGAGAGAGGGGTTCTTCCGGGCTCAGCACTACTGTTATGAGTACACCTGAACGTGGTGGAGTACAAAGGATGGACAGGACTGTCACCACCTGCCGCCTACCACTACAGTTCCGTGGGGTGTAACACAACCTGAGATGGCTAGCCAGCACAGGCACCACGCCTAAGCTTTCAGCCACTGCCCTCCACCCAACACGAGGGCTATAGAGGAAACCCCAAACAAGAGTCGCTGTCACTCGTGCAGACTCAGGTACCCGCAGATCAAATATAAATAAGATAGATTGCTGAAAGTAATTCGTAAACTAGCGAGGTACTAAAGGCAAGGGACCGAGGACTTACTGAAGATAACTCCTGAAGTATATTCCTCTGGGGTTGAAATGTTGAGAAGAGACCGAGAGGAAATCCTGGACTCTCTCTACAAAGCTTGGCTGTCACCCAAGCAACTCACCCACTCTCTCCCTAATCTAACTCTAAAGATGAAAACTCCTCTCTAGACTTCTCTTCTCTCCTTTGGATGGATTGTTGAATGCTTTCTCAAGGTGAAGGGGGGTCCCTTTTATAGTCTTCAAGGGCGGTTGCAGGCGTCATGCTTAAGCTAACTCTCTGCTTAACTGCCACGTGAAAGGGGACAGGTGGCGGCCTCTGGGGGAGGCTGGCCGGCCTAGGCCTGGCCTGGCTGCCCTGTGCCACCGCCTTCTTCAGGGACGCTCTGGATTGCTCCCTGAGGTCAGTAACGGTTGCTTTGGATCAAAGCTATCCGAGAATCGAAGGTTGGTGGGCCCTTCAATCCATGCAAGTATAGCTTAGGCCTTTTGGGTCCTTGGATCAAACCGACGTTGATCTCATGTCTCAGGATCTTTGGTGTTATATTTGGGATCGCCTGGATCATTGACGTGGCAAAGGGACACAGAAGGGGGCCGGTCGGCCTATGCTAGGCCGGCCAGCCTGGCTTTGTGTCCAAATGTCTTCATCTTTTGCATGCTTGCTCCTGCACTCACAAATTATACAAAACTTGTGGAACTCATTAGAAATAACCAATTTCACTTTGTTATGAGCAAGATGAGCCTGAAGGACGAAATGTTGGTGGCGAAATCGTATCGTAATGACCACCAACACGCCCCCTACCTGAACTTTGCTAGTCCCTTAGCAAAGAATGAATTAAATTATCGGGACTTCAACAAGATCAGGGTCATGAACTCAAGGTATACACAAGTCATATCTCTGAGTTTTTCTTTCATACCTTGGATTCCGGTGGCTAACACCCTCTTTATCAATTGAGTCTTAGAACAACTCATTGATCGGTCGAACACTTCTCCCTCATAGTATATGGAGTTTTTGATAATTTTATAAAGAAAGCGAGGCATACCCTTGTTATTTCTCAACATCTCTCGATCACTCATAGTGTTTGGATCCTCACTTTGGCTTAGAATCAAGCCTCTCCTATTCCTACATTTTGAGGTGGAGTTTTTGGGATCGGAGTTGCTCACTCTTCTTTATTCATTTTGCAAAATCGAAAAGCTTGTCTAATCATTCATACCACTCATAAATCTTGGCCAAGTGCATGTGTACTTGATGTTGGAGTCCTTGTTCAAACATTTTTCATCTTTCCCCTTTTTCTTTCTTTTTTTTCTGAAGATAAGGAGTGTATCATTCCCTTCTTCATTCTCTTTTTTTCAGGGGGATGAAGAGCTTTGACAATTTGGACTTTATTGATGGACGTGTGTGTGCATGGCCATGATGAACAAGATAGCATGAACGTGAAGGCAAACAATTCGAGCAAGCTCAAAATTTAGAAGATGGCTATGTGGAAACTTCAACTTGAATTTGATATATGGCTTTGGATAGGACATTTCAAGTTGATGATAACAAGGGTTGCCTTAAGTTTTATTTTCAAAAACAATTCTCCAAAACCTTGAATCGGAAGGTTCAACTTCTCAAATCATCATATCGTAAGGATCAATTAACAAGAATCAAGTATTCCTATAAAAGTTAAAAGGTAAATGAAATCATTGCTCAAGAAATATCACAGGTGTATCCTAGATATCATTCGTATGGGTTCACTTTCATGAATTTTGATCAAGTTTTAAATTTATTTAGCCAGGAATTTCTCTTGAATCAAAATCATGCAAGGATCAAGTGTAGGGGTTTCAAACCGTGTCTTGGAGTCGAGCTAGCGAAGTTGGCCACAGGCCCAGGCCGATCGGCCCAGCATAAGCCGGCAGGCCTGGCCTTGTTTCCAGACAGCCTGGATCAGGTTCCTCGTGTATGTGATTTGCAGGATTAAGCAATGGGCACGGGATCTCCTCGAGAGGCAGCAACATGGGGCTGGCCGGCCTAGGCCTGGCATTGTGCCAGATCGTGCCCCGCCTTGGCCAGTGACCAGTAAACCTTCTGTACGTCTGAGTTTCTGCATGCTTCACTGAAAGTTTAGTCCGAGGGGTTGGTTGGCACACAAGTGTGCACCAACCTTTCATTTTTTTATAAATGAGTCACTTCTTCAAATAAACAAATTTATTTTATTCCAAATCAACTCAAATAAAAGTGGGGGTGCTGCATACAAGGGAAAATTTTAAAAAAACAAAATGAAAGGAAATTTAAACTAAGCACCCAAATTCAAAACCTATTCTAGCCTATCTACTCCTCCTTCGGGCGGTAGAGGTGCTCATTGCCGGTCGCCTTCGCGAGGTGCTTGACCTTAGAGGCCATTGCCTTGCGAAGGATCTCAAATTTGTCCTCGGCCTCCATTTGCCCGATCATCGCCTCCGCCACGCGCTCGTCCATATTGTTGACCTTGAGCTGCAGCGCGGCGAGCTTCCTCCTCAGCTCCTTCACAACCTCCTCCTCCTCCTCATCGGACCACTCCATCTGTCCCGGAGGCCCTTGGATAGGTGGAGGCACCATGAAGCGCTTCCTCCCCTCATCGGGTTTCTTAGCGGCTAGAAAGAGCCCCTTCCCGATGCCCGGGCCGCTCCGGCGTGGAGGGCTAGGACTTCGCGGCGTGTACTGTGGTGAGAACTCCGATGAGGTGGAGAGGAAGAGCGACACGATCTCTTTCTTGGACGGGGAGGCGACGAAGCGCTTCCCGATGGCCTTCTTTGGGGACAAAAGTACCGTAGTTGGCCTTCAGGGCGTCTTCGGCCGTGAACTCCCTTGGCCCTCCTCCTTGGGATTCAGGAGGGGGGCTCTACCTGAAGGCGGTCCAGAATGGCGACGAGGGGAGGCTGGCCGGCCTGCCACAGGCCGATCGACCTGGGCAGAGGCCCGCCGGCCCTCCGGCTTCGCCACCACGGCCTCGACGAACGCCGCCCTCTCGATTATCCTGACGCTGCTGGCGTTGGAGGCGCAAGGCATCCTTTTCAAGGATTGGGATGGAGAATGGCTGCTTCGGGAGACCGAGTTGGAGTCTTGGTGGCTGGACTGGGAGGCCACGGCACGAACTCTCAAAGGGGAGATTTTCTGGAGAGGAGAGGCTCGAGAGTTCTGATGGGGAAGAAGAGAGGGGAGCCTTTCAATTTAAAACGACTCTCCTCTTTCAAAACCCCACAGATTCTTGAAATGGATAACAGGGAGACTCTTTCAAACAAAGAGCGTCTCGGGACGAGCCCGGGCTGGGCCGATCGGCCTGGATGAGGCCGGCCGGCCTGGCCCTGTCTCGGGAGCCTCTTAAATTTTTCAGGTGTGCTCCACTTGCTCTTCTTCGAGAAGTTTCTTAGGATTTGGCTATAAAAGTTTAAAGAAAAGAAAAAGAAAATAGGAAAGGGAAATCTATCCTAGATAAGGGTCATTTTTAGGTCCCGCCCGGACCTGGACTAAGTATCTCGGTTGGCTCGTAGACGTCCATCTCTTTGAGCCCCGGCATTTCAGATTCGAGAAATATTTTCAATCTTTGGCCATTAGCCTTGAAAGTATTTCCGTCATTATCCTGGAGGGTTATCGCGCCATGATCGGCGGCGTCTGAAACTTTAAAAGGACCTTCCCACTTACTTCTAAGCTTACCATGACCAAACAAACGAATACGGGAGTTGAAGAGCAATACCTCATCTCCCGCTTTGAAATGCTTGATCTTGATGCGCTTGTCGTGCCATCTCTTTGTTCTTTCTTTATAAAGCTTGGCGTTGTGGTAGGCCTTCTCCCTCCATTCATCTAGTTCAGCCAATTGCATTCTTCTTTTGAGTCCGGCTGTCTGGAGATCCATATTCCACCTCTTGATCGCCCAATGGGATTTAAATTCGAGCTCAACTAGTAAGTGGCACGTCTTGCCGTATACCAGTTGGTTGGGAGTCATCCCTATCGGTGTCTTGATTGCTGTTCTATATGCCCAAAGTGCTTCCGGTATCTTGCGCTTCCACCCTGTTCCCATTGCATTGACCGTCTTTTGCATAATGTTCTTTATTTGTTTGTTTGATGTTTCTGCTTGCCCGCTAGTCTGGGGGTGATAAGGTGTAGCCACTCGGTGGTTCACTCCTAAGTCGCTTAGGCACTTCCGGAACGTCTTGTCGATGAAGTGTGATCCTCCATCACTGATCACGACTCAGGGTACTCCGAAACGGGGAAAGATGACTTCTTCGAACATCTTTCTTGAATTCTTCAAGTCGGCTGCCGTGCACGGAAGTGCGTCCACCCATTTGGAAACATAGTCGACTACCACCAGGATATACTCACACTGCTCGGATGCAGGGAAAGGACCCATAAAGTCGATTCCCCATACGTCGAAAATCTCCAATTGGAGGTTATTCTGCAGTGGCATAGCATCACGGGCATTGATGTTCCCGTGTTTCTGACACCTGGCACATCTCCGTACGAATTCCTTAGCGTCTCCATACATAGTCGGCCAGAAGAATCCACTTTGCCAGACCTTTGCATGGGTTCGGAAGGTTCCGTAATGCCCTCCATATGGTGATGAGTGGCAGCGGTCAAGGACCTTGTGTGTTTCCTCGTGAGGGATGCATCTTCGGAGTAATCCATCAGCACATACTTTGAATAGATAAGGGTCATCCCATAGGTGAAATCTGCTGAGGTAGATTAACTTCTTCTTGTCTTCTCCCGGAGGTACATACCCAGTCACCATGAAATTTACCAAATTTGCATACCATGGACTGGATGTGGTGACCTTGAGGAGAGTATCATCTCTGAGGTAATCATTGATCGGAAGATCCGATCCTTGAACTTGCATTCTTGAGAGATGATCTGCCACACAATTATCTGTCCCCTTCTTGTCTCGTATTTCTAAATCGAATTCTTGAAGGAGCAGAATCCAACGGATGAGTCGTGGCTTAGCGTCTTTCTTGGTCAAGAGGTACTTCAGTGCAGCATGGTCTGTGTATACTATCACCTTAGCACCAACCAAGTAAGATCTGAACTTATCCATGGCAAACACCACTGCCAGGAGTTCCTTCTCCGTTGTTGCGTAGTTTAACTGAGCTCCGGTCAATGTCTTGCTTGCATAAGATATGGCATAATGCTATTTATCGTTGCATTGACCGAGCACTGCCCCGACTGTATAGTCACTAGCGTCGCACATTATCTCGAATGGAAGATTCCAGTCGGGTGGTTGTATGATGGGAGCTGAGATAAGTGCTTCTTGAGGGTGTAGAAGGCGAGAAGGCAATCATCGTCGAAGTTGAAGGGTGCTTCTTTAGCCAATAGGCTTGTAAGAGGTCTGGCTACCTGAGAGAAATCTTTGATGAATCTTCGGTAGAAGCCAGCATGACCCAGAAAACTTCGCACACCCTTGACATTCGTCGGGGGTGGTAGTTGTTCGATAACTTCTATTTTTGCCTTGTCAACTTCTATCCCTTTTTCTGACACCTTGTGCCCTAGCACAATTCCTTCTCTGACCATGAAGTGGCACTTCTCCCAATTTAGGATGAGGTGATGCTCTTCGCACCTCTCGAGAACCTTTTCCAGATTTCCAAGACATTGGTCGAAGGTTTTGCCATAGACGGTGAAGTCGTCCATGAATACTTCCATGATTTGCTCAATCAGGTCAGAGAATATCGCCATCATGCACCGCTGGAATGAAGCAGGTGCGTTGCATAGGCCAAAAGACATCCGCCGATAGGCGAACGTTCCGTATGGGCAGGTGAAGGTAGTCTTGCTTTGGTCATCGGGATGGATAGGAATTTGGTGATAACCAGAGTATCCATCAAGGAAGCAGAAAATGAGTGGTTTGCCAGCCGCTCAAGCATCTCGTCAATGAATGGGAGAGGGAAGTGATCTTTACGGGTTGCTTTGTTGAGCTTCCTATAATCGATGCACATCCTCCATCCAGTAACGGTCCTTGAGGAATAAGCTTGTTCTTCTCGTTCTAGATAACCGTCATTCCACCCTTCTTTGGCACAACTTGAACTGGGCTGACCCGTTCACTGTCTTGCACAGGATAGATTATACCCGCGCATAGAAGCTTCAGCACTTCTTTCTTGACTACCTCCCTCATCGCATCATTCAGCCGTCGTTGATGTTCTCTAGATGACGTATGGTCCGGCTCCATAGGTATGCGATGGGTGCATAAATTGGGGTTGATCCCCTTCAAGTCCTGTACAGAATACCCGAGAACAGACCGGTGTTTCTCTAGGACTGCGATAAGCTGCTGAGTCTCATTCTCTGTCAGTTTGTCACTGATGACGACTGGCGAGCGTCGGTCGTTGTGGAGGAAAGCATGTCTGAGTCCAGGAGGCAGCGGCTTTAACTCAGGAGTGGGGTGTTGTGGCTTTTCTTCCTTGTTGAGTTTCATAAAGCCGTCCATTCTGCCTCTTGGATGAAATGGTTAGCCTCTTCAGCCTGTGATGACTGAGCTTGCTCTGCCTGAGCCGAGCGAACTGCTTCTTCCACTGGGTCTGTCTCGGATCGAGCCTGCAGCGATGGTGTTAACCGCCCGCACGAGACTGACCGGGATGATCTCTTTACCAATTCTGAACTGTATCGTTGATCGATCATGGTTCGGGTTGGCAAGGTGCTCTATTGGCTGTCCAATCAGGAAGAAGTTGTCACCTCTCGGGACATCGATGATTCCTGTTGCGTCCCATGTGTACGGGCACAACACGGATGATTCCTGTACATTCCATCATTTGGTCGTCGATCCACTTGAGGTACTTACGGGAGAAGGACCGAGGTTCGTCTGGTTGCACTGGTGCTACGAATGCACTTGATATGATATTACTCCCGACCTTCGGGTCGTAGACAACTTCCTGAGTGTCAGTTCCCTCAATAGCGCAATGGAGTACTCTGAAGTTGCGGGTGGTTCGGATGATGTCTTCGCAACTTTCAATTTCCTCCATCCATTCCTTGCTCATGATCGCAGATAAACCCTCAATCAGCAGTACGGCTTCTGGAATGAACGCCTTAGACCTAGAACTTGCGCACACTTGTTCCATAGTCATACGTGATGTATTGCCGATCTCCAAGTACTCTTCTTCTGTAAAGAGCTCGGGAATGAAGTGCGGCAGATCGTCGAGAATAGTTTCTTGGTCTGAGGACTTGTGGTGTTCGAGCACTTCCTCTATGATTGGAGGAGGTGGTTCAAAGTTAAGGGCAAGGGTTGGTTGCTTGTCTGTGGGGGTTGTTGGCGGTGTTGGTGGGTCGTCGAAGATTCCTGTGTACTCGGTAGAGCTGAGAACATTTTCCAAGATTTCTTGTGCCTCGTCCACTGTCTTGTATAACACTGACCCTGCGGAAGTGATGTTCAAGAACTGTGCACCTTCCGGCTTCAATCCACCAACAAAATGCTGCATAAGCATTTCCTCTGGAATGTTATGCGGTGGCCCTGAGTTGGCCAGCTGAATAAATCGCTCCCATGTGGCTCCAAGTGACTCATCACCTTGCTGATATGTCATCAACTCGACTCTGAGCTTTAGGATCTTGGAGACAGGGTAAAAGAACAGACAAAACTCGTCCTTCAATTTGATCCAATCTCTGCTAAATCTCCTTGCAGTCTGGTCGTACCAAGATTTTGCATTTCCCATCAGAGAAAATGGAAAAAGTTTCCATAGAATAGTTTCTTGGTTGACGCCGGGTATAATAAGAAGAGAGCAATTCTCTTAAAAAATGTGCAAGTGAGCATAGGGACTTTCGTCTTTCGTTCCACCGAAAGACTGTGCACGAACCATGGCAACGAGACTGGGACGGATCTCGAAGCCACGAGGTGGTATGGGGTGGCAAGATGAAGGCGGTTCCAAATACTCGCTAGATGGAACCGTCGGATAACTAGGAGAAAACTCCATGTGATAGATGGTTATGGGTGTAAAGTGTACGGCTAGAAAGATCCTACACTAGTGTTACTAGCGTTCCCCGGCAACGGCGCCAGAAAAGCTTGTTGGCACTCATTAGCCTAACTAAATCCGCAAGCGCACGGAGTACAATGTAGCCTTTCAACAGGGGAGTAAGAACCTGGATATCGAATCCAAGGAACGGTAGACGCGACTAGCCTAGAACTTTTCTAACCGGACCCACCAGGGAGCACAAGGTAAGCGGGTAGAGAGCTTGACTTTAGTTAGCTACTCGTTACCCCAGACAAACTATCTATATCTAATCTGATCTGCTTTGACGGCTAGAACGGGAAGAACTCAGAACCGGGGTGAGAGAGAGGTTCTTCCGGGCTCAGCACTGCTGTTATGAGTACACCCGAACGTGGTGGAGTACAAAGGACGGACAGGATTGTCACCACCTGCCGCCTACCACTGCAGTTCCGTGGGGTGCAACACAACCTGAGATGGCTAGCCAGCATAGGCACCACACCTAAGCTTTCAGCCACTGACCTCCACCCAACGCGAAGGGCTATAGAGGAAACCCCAAACAAGAGTCGCTCTCACTCACGCAGACTCAGGTACCCGCAGATCAAATATATATAAGATAGATTGCTGAAAGTAATTCGTAAACTAGCGAGGTAATAAAGGCAAAGGACTGAGGACTTACTGAAGATAACTTCTGAAGTATATTCCTCTGGGGTGGAAATGTTGAGAAGAGACCGAGAGGAAATCCCGGACTCTCTCTACAAAGCTTGGCTATCACCCAAGAAACTCACCCACTCTCTCCCTAATCTAACTCTAAAGATGAGAACTCCTCTCTAGACTTCTCTTCTCTCCTTTGGATGGATTGATGGATGCTTTCTCAAGGTGAAGGGGGGGGTCCCTTTTATAGTCTTCAAGGGCGGTTGCAGGCGTCAAGCTTAAGCTAACTCTCTGCTAACTGCCAGGTGGCGGCCTTTGGGGGAGGCCGGCCAGCCTAGGCCAGGCCGATCGGCACGGCCTAGCTGCCCCATGGCCCCGCCTTCTTTAGGGACGCTCTGGATTGCTCCCTGAGGTCGGTAACGGTTGCTTTGGATCAAAGCTGTCCGAGAATCCAAGGTTGGTGGGCCCTTCAATCCATGCAAGTATAGCTTAGGCCTTTCGGGTCCTTGGATCAAACCGACGTTGATCTCACGTCTCAGGATCTTTGGCGTTATATTTGGGATCTCCTGGATCATTGACGTGGCAAAGGGCCACAGAAGGGGGCCAGTCGGCCTATGCTAGGCCGGCCGGCCAGGCTTTGTGTCCAAAAGTCTTCATCTTTTGCTTGCTTGCTCCTGCACTCACAAATTATACAAAACCTGTGGAACTCATTAGAAATAACTAATTTCACTTTGTTATGAGCAAGATGAGCCTGAAATATGATGGAATGTTGGTGGCAAATCGTATCGTAACGACCACCGACAACCTCGTTAAGAGATCGGTAGTCGACGCACATTCTTAGAGTTCCATCTTTCTTTTTCACAAACAAAACTGGTGACCCCCAGGGTGGGGAGCTAGGGCGTATAAATTCTTTTTCTAATAATTCTTTGATGTTCTTCTTCAACTAATCCAATTCGTCGATGGCCATTCTATATGGTCTCTTGGCTATCAGAGCGGTGCCTGGCAGATTATCTATAACAAATTCCACATCTCGATCCGGGGGTAGTCTAGGCAATTCTTCCGAAAAAACATCAGGGCATTCTTTAACTACCGGTACTTGTTCAATTACCGTGGTATCCACCTAATATATCATAGTTGAGACACTCATATTTTGTACCCGACATTGTATCACTCGGTGATCAGGGCTAGTGTAGGGTAACCATTCCTTTTCTGCAATCTATTTGCCCATCATGCTTCTTCAACCAATCCATTCCCAGGATTAAGTATATACCTTCAGAGTTTAATACTATCGGATCTGCCACAAACTCTATCCCACTTAAGAGGATTCGAATTCCTGGGCTTTGCAGACGACAAGGTATTTTAGCCCCAGGAGTTGTGGAGAGGATGGGATGTTCTAGTGGGGTGGTAGGTAGTCGATTTTCATTAACGAATTTTAGGGTGATAAAAGTATGGGATGCTCCAGAATCAAAAAGAATATTTGCGGGATGGGAATTGATGGGAAACTTACCGAGGGCAACATCGGGGGCGGCTTGGGCTTCCTCGGTATCCACGTAATTCAGGCGTCCCTGAGAATCGGAGGATACGGGCTTTTTGTTTTGCTGGCTATTCCGCCCATTCAAAGTTGGGCGCGAGCTTCCCACTGAGGCGGCCAGTGCGGATTGTCGGTGATATGATCTCCGGCAGTCTTCCACGGGGTAGCCCACAAAAGTGATTTGTATGTAGGGAAGATCGCAAAGATCGGAAGCTAGATGGTTAGGGTGGACAGACACAAGGATTTAGACAGGTTCAGGCCGTCAACTCGACGTAATACCCTACGTCCTGTTTTGGGGTGTTGTATTGCGTGGATTGTTCTCTTGAGAGATTTCGTGATGTTTGGAGGAGGTCCCTGCCCGCCTTATATATCGGGGGGCAGGGTCACTAGTCGGTTTGTAGCCGATCCTATATCTAAGGATCCTTTCCTTCTTTACAAAAACTCCTATTCTAATTAGAACTTCTCCTTCTGGGTCCTTCCCACATGCGCCGACTTGTCCCGCACGTCATCAGGTCCAGAACGGTGGGCCGGGCCGCCCCCTATTGGAGGGCTGCCAGGCATGCTCGTGAGGTACCCGGGGACTATATCCCCCACAGTAGCCCCCGAGCACTTCTTGGCCGATCGTTGGCTGTAATTGATCTGTCTTTTTCTTGCATGATCCGAGTGCTCCGCAACTATGCCAGAATGTTTGATCAGATTTCCGAGTAGTCTAGGACTTCATCCGAGCGGTTTCGAGGAAGATCTGAGTGCATGCTCAAACGTTCCTGAAAACGATTCTTCAATTGTAGCCGTAGTGAGGGGAAGAAGTGCTCTTTTTCATGACGCGAAAGCGAAGTGTATACACTTAGCCCCCAAGCCTTGGGTAATTTTAGTATAAAATTGGCCAAGGGTCTTCAACTTTTCTCCATCAAAATCATGATCTTCAATGGCGTGCACCTCCTGGTGCACCCATTGGGTGTAGCCCCCGAGCCTTGAGCAGAGTAGAATAGTCTGGTCGAGGGTCAAAAATAGAATATTGTAAAGCTCTTTTTGAACTTAACCCATCAATGGCGTGCACCTCCAGGTGCACCCATTGGGTGTAGCCCCCGAGTCTTGATTCGACTCGGCACGATCGTGTCAAGACTCTAAAAGCTGTGGATCCTATCTGAATCTTTTAGCCCCCATGCCTCTGGGCATGGATTTCAAACAATTTCCTCCTTTTAGGGCATTTTTATTTCCCCTTTTTAAGGAATCTTTTCTCAAGTTCTTTGAACTCGGCGTGACTCCCGAGTCGTGTCCCACGACCCAGCTTGACCATATGGTAAATCACCTTCTCACAATACTTATACTTGTCAGCACTTGACCCAGACTTCTGAGTCAATTTAGCGATAGTATCGCATGCCTTACGTAAAAATCAATTGCAAGGTTGCAATATTAATTGCGAAAATAAGCCTGGCCGTCGACTAATTTTAGCCTCACGACCGAGTGGTTTCTGCCCCTGAGCATTTGCTCAGGAACCCACGTAATTATTATTTAACAGAACCGAAAGGTCGTGCTATATTTTAGCCTATCAAAGGCTTAAGTCAGCCCATTTAGGCCCATTAATCCTGTTAAGCCCATTGTTTCCTAGGGAAAGTAACGGTTGCCTCATGAAGCCAGAATATCGCGAGATATCATGACTCCATATCGCATCTTTGAATTTAAAGCGACGCGACGTGCTAGCATCGGTTAAGTTCCCGAGACAAACATCGCACCGCGCGCGGGAGGAACAGTTAATTCCATTATAAGCCATCCCCGCCACAATCGTCTTCCTTTCCTCGCCATTTGCCTTCACAGCATCCAAGTTCTCCTTTCTCTCTCAGGCGCAAACCCTAGATCCACTTTCATAACTTCAAATCTTCAATGCCCAATCTCTGCTTCTTGCGGCTATGGCGCCGAAGCGGAAGGAGGCTTCGCCAAGCAAGAAGCGGTCGGTCAGGGCCAAGACCGCCATCGATGTCTCCGTGGATCGTGCCGCCGAGTGGAGGAAGTCCTCTACCACCACCAAGCGTCTCGAGCAGCATGTCATCGACGGCATTCTCCCGGACTAGCAAACCGCCGAATGGCGTGCAGCCTTTGGTGAGTCTTTCCCCACCCCAAATTCCACTGATTTAGTGGTGTTTGAGTCCTTTCTTTTGCGCGGATTTGGTGTTCCAGCACACCCTTTTCTCCGCAACTTGCTCCATTTCTACGGGATCAGTCTCTGCGCACTGAACCTGAATTCCATCCTTCACATTGCTACTTTTATCAATCTTTGTGAGGCCTATCTTGGGATAGAGCCTCACTTCAATCTTTTTCTCCATCTTTTCTAGCTGAAGCCTTACCCTAGCACTAAGCGCCCGCGTGTAGTCGGAGGCGCCGGGTTCCAGGTCCGTGAGGGTCGAACCCAAGAATATTTTGAAATTCCTTTTCCTACCACCAATAAGGGGTGGCAATCCGAGTGGTTTTACATAGGGAACCACTCGCCTACCATCTCTTCTGAAATAGATTCCCATCCTGTCCCCTCCAAGTCCTGGAGCTCTCTCCCCAAAGACAGCGAGATGGACGAGGTTCGGGAGCTGCTGAGCTTCATTGCCAAGCTGAAGAACAGAGGGTTGACTGCCGTAGAAGTGGCAGCCAACTTCGTGCTGCGCCGGATCCAGCCCCTCAAGCAGCGGGCTCATCCGGCATATGATTATTACGCCGAGGGGGACAACACGCGTGAAGCCCCCGAGCGTGTTGATAAAAGCCAAGCTGCGGCCCGGATTGCCAAATTTGTTGCGCCAGGGACTCCCCTGAAGACTTCTGATGGCCCTCCAGCATACAACTTGTCAAATCCTCGCCCTGAGGTAATGAATCGATTTGTTGCCGTTTATGTGTTCAATTCCACCCATTGGGTGTAATCTCAATGAAGAACTGAACCCAACTTTGAAATGTAGGGTCGAGCTGCTTATGTTTCAATCCCCCTCCTACCTGAGATGCCGAAGGGAGTGGACCATCCGGTGACACGCAGGGCCGGTACTGCTGAAGAAGCACTCGGAGGAGCCGAGGATGACTTGAACGACTCGGATATGAGTCTGTCATCATCACCTTCTCCGGATGTGTTGTCGCCGAGTGGTGGCAAAGCTGCCATCGTCCCGAAGAAGCGGAAGAGCTCTACTTCAACGGGGGTCGTGAATGGGAATGCGCCGAGCCGTCGCCAACTCATCATCACCGAGTCATCAGACTCAGATGATGACGAAGGTGGTGATGCCGGGTCATCAATCCCGCCCTCACTTATTAGCTCAGAGCATTCTCCCCTTGCCATCGTACCCTTGCGTACTGCAAGTCCAAGGGACCTTCCTTCCCCAACTCGGAAAGGAAAGCGCCTGAAAGTGCACGTATCTACTCGGTAAGAGATATTGTCAACATTTTATTGACTTATATTTTTTCCTGTGATTGCTCCTTATGTGCTTTGTTGTGCAGCACGCCGTCTGATATTCCCTTTGCGGACTCTGCGCCGCGATCAGTCGGCGAGACAGAAATTCCAGAGATCCAAGCGCCAGAAGTATCTTCCCATTTGAGGACCCGGTGTGTCCGAGGACCGGTGGATGGTCGCTTCCTGGTGTGATGAGTGATTGACAACGTGGTGTGGATTGAAGTTTCCCTTGGCTCAAGTATTGCAGGTGTAGAATGCGGCTTGGTTGCATTGGTGCAGGTGAAGAACAGGCGCGAAAGGTCTTAGCCATGGCGGCCTTCGAGGAGCGGAGAGACAAGTAGGCTTGGTTCGAGGGACCCGGTGGCCGGTGGATCAAGTGCGGTTCACATGCTGGCAAGAACGAGCAAGGGGACGTGGTTCCGGTGCGAGGTAGCGGCTCACAACCGAAGCTCGTACGCGGACGAGAAGCCGGCGCAAGGTGGCGGCTAACAACCGAAGTTTGCGTGTGGGGTTTGGTGATTTGGCCACAAAATCATCGGTGGACGGTTTCCCTTGGTTTGGGCCTCAAAACCAAGGCCGAGGACTCGACGAGGCGAGTTTTGGGCTGCTGGGCCAGTGGTGGCTGTCAGGGGCGGTTAAACCGCCCCCCAGGGCGGTTTAACCGCCTCCCCCTGGGCCGGCCCAAAATCGGCGTCGAGGAGCTTCGATCCGGAGGACACGCGGCGTGACTGCAAGGCTTGCGTCGGAGGGAAGCTAGCTTGCAGTGGAAGGTGCCCGAGTCGGAAAATATCTGAGATCAAAATGTCAAATTTGCCCCTGAGGGGTATGTATCACTTAGGGGTAGTTTAGTCTTTATAGCACCACCACTTGGACTACTAATAGGCCCCTTCAGGACTGGTGGCTGCTATCTCTCTAGTTATCTCTTTAGGTTTTACTTTGAACTTGTTTTCCTCTTCATCCCCTCCACCTAGAACTACTTCGAATCATTCCTAGTTTGTATAGGTGAATTCATGGTTATGTGATTGAGTTTGTGCTGCTCATCTTTGTGCCATGATTTGATTTCCCGAGCTCCTTTCCTTTTTCTATTTTCGTGGGTATTTTCGGAGCTATTTTTGGGGGATTTTCGTTCTTCTTGTTCTAGGGCGTTTTCTCTCGGATTTCTTTGGGGGATTCACGTATGAGTGCCTTGTGCCTCTTTTGCTGGTGATCCTTGCCCCCAAACGCCGAGAATCGCTCTGGATTTGAGATTTTCGGGATGAACTCGAGGTCATGGTGTTCTTCGCGAGATCTGCGATTCCGGGAGTTGTACTGAGTTAGAGGCCGAGATCTTTTGGGAAAACACTCCACTGGAGGTCTAGATCATCTGACCAAAATCTCGCCTCAAGAGCTCAAGCGGTTTGGGAGATCCACTTTTGTTTTGACTTTTTCCCGAGGCTCCCAGGCCCGGGCGGTTTAACCGCCCCCCTGGCCGGTTTAACCGCCCCCCCTGGGTGTGTTAGATCGAGCCGTGTTTCGGGTCGTTTTGGTGTTCGTTTCGATTGGTTCGAGTTCCGCTGCTCGTTTCTTGTTCCTAGGTTCAGTAGCTTGACAGTGGCTACGTGATCTTGGCAAGATTGCTCTCGGAGGTTTCGGAGTTGTTTTGGGAGAATAGCCGGATCGATTGGAAAGAATTTTTATCGGCTGCCATTCACTCCCCCCTCTCTGGTCGCCGTTTCGGTCCTTCAATTGGTATCAGAGCCGGTTATGGGTCTTTGCGACTCTAACCAGTCTAAGATCCAAAGATGGCGTACCAAGATCGGGGTTCCGGGCCTCCGCACTTCGATGGGAAGAACTACCCGAACTGGGTTGCGCGTATGGGCGCTTTCTTGCGAGGCAAAGGAAAGTTGCTGTGGGATGTTACGAAAGATGAAAACTATGTCAATCCCACCAACTTAGATGCCCAGGATGCAAAGGATAGATTTGAGGTGAATGCTCGAGCTGTTGACTACTTGTTCCGAGCTTTGTCTGCCGAGGAGTTTGAGCGTGTTTTGGGCGAGGACCTAGCTTGCCAGATCTGGCAGAAGCTCAAGGTAGCCCACGGTGGTGATAGCCATGTCAAGGCTAGGCTTTTCTCGATGTACAGGAGAGAATATGAAAATTTTGCTCATTTGCCTGGAGAGTCGGTCGATGCTTTGTTTCAGCGTTTCACGTCTATTGTCAACAACATGAAAGCCAACATTACCGTGCTCCCATACTCGGATCATGACCGAGCTATCAAGCTCCTGCAAGCACTTGATAGATCCATGTGGGGTGCCAAGGTTGAGGCGATCATGGAGTCGGCAAACTATGAGACTCTTTCTGTTGATGAGCTTTTCTCGAAGTTGAAGTCCTCTGAGGTTGACAGACAGTTGCTTGCCAAGGCTAAGAGTCCGACTGATCCCCATAGTTTGGCTCTAGTCGGTGGCTCTGGATATGGACATGCTAACACTCCTAGACACTTTGCTTTGTCTTCTCTTGTGTCCCTTCCAGATGAAGAATATGAGGTGCTGAGCGAGGAGGATCTCGCGTTGCTCACGAGGAGGTTCGAGCGGATGTACCAGAACCGGAAGGGTTCGAGGCGTGCGGGGAGTACGTGCTACAGATGCGGGAAGATGGGCCACTTCATCGCCGAGTGCCCCGAGGAGATCAAGAACGACTACAACCGCAAGCACCGCCCGCGAGACGACCACAAGCACCGTCCCAAGGACGAGTACCGCTCCAAGCAGAAGAACAAGGACGAGAGAAGATCCAAGAACAAGCACGGTGGACACAAGAAGCACAGATCTCGAGCGATGGTGGCTGATGCGAGCGACATCGACACAAGCTCCACCAACACGTCGTCAAGCTCAAGCAGTGAAGATGAAGACCGCGGCAACCGCAAGGAGAAGAAGAGCTTGAACCGCAACTTCAACGGCATCTCCTTCGCCGCCGTCGACTACTGCACCATGGCGCACGACTCCGTGAAGAGCAAGGACGACTCCGACTCCGACTCCGAGGATGAGGTATTGACCGATCCCACCTCTTTGCGTCAGGAGATTGCTAGATTAGAGCAGTTGGTCGATAACCGTGATGATGTGCTTAGAAAGACCAACAAAGAGATGAGGGAGTTTAGGTCTTTGCTAGGAGAGTCCAAGGATAGAGTGGCTGAGCTTGAGACCTTGCTTTCTGAGACTGGAAAGAAGGCTATGGAGTTTGAGTCTTTGCTTTGCGAGTCTAGGGAGAGAGCAGCTAAGCTAGAGTCTGAGATTGTTGTTTTGAAAGATGCTCCTCTTGTGTCTGATGAGGTTGAATTCTCGTTCTATGATGTGCATATTGCTGATCTTGTTGTGCTTAAGGAGAAACACATGACTCGCTTGGATGAACTAGAGGGTGCTAGGGTTGAGCTTGCTGAGTTGAAGTCTAGGTCATCCTTGCTAGGTGCTTGTACTTCTTGTCCTGCTTTGCATGCTCAGTTGCTTGAATCACGCACCATGATTAGTTCACTTGAAGCACAACTTAAATCTCCCATTGCGAATTCATGTTCTGCTTGTGATGTTGTTGCATTGAAAAATGTTGAGTTAGAGCAGTGTGTGAATCGTTTGCAAGATGAGAATGATGAGCTGAGACAGTGTTTGGGTTGGTTGTCTGGTCGCGAGCCTCAGCTCAAGATGTTGATTGCTAGTTTTAAGAGAGTTGATGGTTGTGGACTTGGTTCTGAGAAGGTTGGTGAGAGTAGTGTGAGAGAGAGAGAGATCCAGAGAGCTCCACCGCAAACATTCCCACAAACCCACCAAAAACCATTCTCAAGAACACTTTCACACCCAAACCAAACCACCTGCTGAACAAGCTTGACACCACTCCAGATCCTCCCAAGTGTCCACCTAAGTCAGAGAACTTTCAGAGGAGAGTGACCTTTGTGAGGAGTGGGGTTTACCAGCCGAGAGAGAGGGCACAGCCGAGAGAAACCCCTAAGCCAAAGCCAGTCCGCTTCCATTGTGAGCATTGTGGAAGGGATGGACACCTTGAGGAGTTCTGTTGGAGGAAGAAGAGGGAGGTGAGAAGAGAGAAGGAGGTGGGGAACAGGGACAGGTACTAGTCTTCTCGTAGTGTGCCTGTGTCTCGTTCACCCTGGCCGAGAGGCGACGCCTTTGTGCGCACAGTTCCTGTGGTTGCCAGTCGTGGTGTTTTAGCTGTTCGTGAGTTTGCTAGGCGGCCTCCGTTTCGTGGTCAGTTCAGTTCAGGGAGGTTCGACCGTAGCTTTGAGGCTTGGAGAGAGTCTAGGCCACGTTTTCCCCCGCGTGGTGCTAGAGGTCTGATGGTGAGAGACGAGAGGGTTTCGCGTGGTAGAGTTGATTTTGCTAACCCCTCTTTTGAGCAGATGGCCCGACACTGGTTTGACTCGTTTTGTGTTAACCCCAGTGTCGAGTCATTCGCTCATTCTCGTTCTCGTTTCTGATTGTGCAGGTGGGAGGCTTGGAGAACTTTTGGTTGATGGATTCTGATTGTTCGAGACATATGACAGGTAATGGTAAGTGGTTCTCCAGTCTCACCCCGGTGGTGTCCAGGCAGTACATCACTTTCGGGGATAAGGGCAGAGGTAGAGTGTTGTCTGAGGGTGCTATTCAGGTGAGCGATACTTTCATGTTGAAGCGGGTTGCTCTTGTCAAGAATCTTGGTTTTAATTTGCTCTCAGTTTCTCAGCTTCTTGATGAGGGTTATGAGGTTCGATTTTAACGTGGTGATTCTAAAATTGTTGATTCTCGAGGTGACCTTGTGTGTATGATCATTCCCGAGGGACAGATTTTTCGTGCTGATTTTTCTCGATCTTTTGGTCCTTCACGGTGTTTGATCGCTGGTACTTCTTCTGAGCTTTGGAAGTGGCATAGGAGATTGGGTCATGTGAGCTTTGATCTACTCACACGCTTGAGTGTTCTTGACCTTATCCGAGGATTGCCCAAGCTCAAGTTCGAGAAAGATTTGGTTTGTGCACCTTGTAGGCATGGAAAAATGGTTGCTGCTTCCCACCCACCTTTGACAGATGTGATGACTGAGCGTCCAGGGGAGCTTTTGCACATGGATTTGGTTGGCCCCGCTCGAGTTCGTTCAGTTGGTGGGAAGTGGTATGTTCTTGTTGTTGTTGATGACTTTTCTCGGTATGCTTGGGTGTTCTTTCTGGCGTCGAAGGATGAGACTTTTGATTTTGTTCGAGATCTGATTTTGAGGTTGAAAAGCGAGAGTAATGGTGGTGCCATGAGAGCTATACGTAGCGACAATGGTACAGAATTTAAGAACACTCATTTTGATGCCTTCTGTCGTGATCTTGGTCTCGAACATCAATACTCTTCGCCATATGTTGCTTGTCAGAATGGTGTTGTTGAAAGAAAGAATAGAACACTCTGTGAGATGGCTAGGACGATGCTAGATGAGCATAGGACTCCTAGGAAGTATTGGGCAGAAGCGGTGAACACAGCTTGCTATGTTTCGAATCGGATTTTCCTTCGTGCTTTCAAGAAGAAAACTTGCTATGAGCTTTTCCATGGTCGTTCCCCCCGTGTGAGTCACTTTCGGGTATTCGGTTGCAAGTGTTTCATCTTGAAGAAAGGAAATTTGGACAAGTTTGAGTCTCGTTCGATGGATGGAATTTTTCTTGGTTATGCTAATCATTCTCGAGCATATCGTGTGCTCAATCTTGAAACTAACCAAATCATGGAGACTTGCGAAGTCACCTTCGACGAGACCATTCCGTGTAGCTCTTCTGTCTTTGAGTGTGCAGGTGATGATGATTTGGGACAGCCCATCTTTGAGGAAGAACAGCCTGATGATGAGGATGATGAGGAAATTCAGGCACCGTGTGGAGATCGTGTACCTTCTACTTCCACTACTACCACGACGTTCGACGACGGCCCCTCTGCTACACCTTCGTCGAGTCGCGCTCCAGATCGAGTTCAAGTGGAAGCTGATGTTGAGGGGGAGGCAATCTCGAGGCGAGAAGCTCCTCGGCTGGTACAGAGGGATCGTCCACCTTCGAAGATCATCGGGAACATGGATGAACGCACTACACGGTCGAGGTCACAGAACATCTCTCATTATGCTCATTCTGCTTTTGTCGCGTCTTTTGAGCCCAAAAATGTTGGACACGCTTTATCTGATTCTGATTGGGTCAATGCCATGCATGAAGAGCTTGAAAACTTTGAGAGAAATCAGGTGTGGAAGTTAGTAGAACCACCTCCGAATTGCCATCCCATAGGAACCAAGTGGGTGTTCAAGAACAAGAGGGATGAGAGTGGTGAGATTGTGAGAAACAAAGCGAGGTTGGTTGCTCAGGGGTTTTCGCAGCAGGAGAGGATAGATTATGAGGAGACATTTGCTCCTGTTGCCCGTTTGGAGGCAATTCGGATCCTTCTAGCATTTGTAGTTGCTAAAGGGTTCAAATTGTACCAAATGGACGTGAAGAGTGCCTTCTTGAATGGGGTGATCGAGGAAGAAGTGTATGTGAGGCAGCCCCCGGGTTTTGAGAGTGAGAGATACCCACACCGAGTGTACAAACTCCACCGAGCTTTATATGGCCTAAAGCAAGCACCCAGAGCGTGGTATGGCAGGTTGAGAGGGTTCTTGCTTAGCAAGGGGTTTGTGATGGGGAAGGTTGATAAGACGCTCTTCTTGCTGAGAAATGGCAATGATCTTTTAATCGTTCAGATTTACGTGGATGATATCATTTTTGGTGGCTCTTCTCATGATCTTGTTGCCAAGTTTGCAGATGATATGAGCAGAGAATTTGAGATGTCGATGATGGGAGAGTTGCAGTTCTTTCTCGGGCTGCAGATCAAGCAAACCAAGGATGGGACATTTGTGCACCAAAGCAAGTACACCAAGGACATTCTCAAGAAATTCGACATGAGCGACTCCAAGCCGATGACTACGCCGATGAGTACGACTACAGCTTTGGATGCGGATGAGGACGGAGAACCAGTGGACCAGAAGGAGTACCGGAGCATGATCGGCTCCCTCCTCTACTTGACGACGACGAGGCCGGACATACAGTTCAGCGTGTGTCTGTGCGCTCGTTTTCAGGCTTCACCGAGGACTTCACATCGTCAGGCCGTCAAGAGGATTTTCAGGTATCTCAAGTTTACTCCTGAGCTGGGTCTTTGGTATTCTGCCGATTCCACTCTTGCACTTCATGGTTTTTCTGATGCGGATTTTGCTGGATGTCGTGTTGATCGCAAGTCTACTTCTGGTCAGTGTCAGTTTCTTGGTTCGTCTCTTGTGTCTTGGTCTTCTCGCAAGCAGTCTAGTGTAGCCCAATCCACCACTGAAGCCGAGTATGTTGCTGCTGCTAGCTGCTGTTCTCAGTTGCTTTGGATCACATACACCTTGAGAGATTTTGGCTTAGACATGTCCCATGTACCACTTCTTTGTGATAGCACCAGTGCCATAAGCGTAGCCAAAAACCCCGTGCTTCATTCCAAAACCAAACACATTGAAGTGAGGTACCACTTTCTGAGAGATCATGTGGAGAAAGGAGATATTGAGCTTGCCCATGTTTCTACCAAAACCAGCTTGCAGACATTTTCACCAAGCCACTTGACCAAGTTACCTTCACCCGCTTGCGAGGAGAACTTGGTGTGTGTGCGGTTTTCTGAGCTGAGTTTTGGAGGCTTCTCTTGTAGCATATGTATATTTTTGTACCATCTTTGTATCTTGATGTACATTTTTTTCTTGATTTTGTATCTTGATTTCATCTTTTGTATCATATCTTAGGATGAGCTTCTCCTATATGCAGTGATTGGTACAACTTGCTACATTTTAGAGTTTAGGCAGGCTGGCTAGGGATTGATTGTATGGATGGCTATGCTCTTGATGGTTTTGATATATATTCCTTTGAGATAGTCACTTTTTGAATTAAAATGACAAACTGAACTTAAACTCTTTCACCCATGAGTAAATGCCTTTGCATGTCTTGTTTGAGCCGAAATGGCTATATCTTGCTTAAGACCATGCTAGGGTGTGATATTCTTTTCAATTGGGTCAAAGATCTTTGTCATTGTAAATGTTTAGCCCATGATTTATCTTGTGGATGAGCATAAGCTTCTTTCTGTCGCAAAGACATTTCATGTACCATGCTTAATTCGAAAAACTTGATAGATGAGATGTCTATGCATGAAAGAAGAAAGATGAGAAAAAGAAATATTTGCAGAACATTATGCTCATGTATCTATGCTTTCACCATTGCACACACTTGCACACATGGGTGCTAAGCGGTTGCATGTTGTTTGCCGGAGAGGTCTCCCATGAGAAGTGAACACATGGCTCCGTGCTTTGACATGACATGAGGTAGAATTTGGGCATTTATGATGATCTTTTGTCAAGAATGCGTGTCCTTCCATGTTCTTGGTGAGATGAAGTTCATTTTTGCTTGAACAATCCATGGTTAGGACTTTGCTCATGTGGTGACATTTTTTGATAAAACTCCACAATTTGCTCATGGCTTTGTCAATTGGATATATGTCTTCACCTTCTTGATGGCAATGCCCGTGTGACATGATGAACTATCTAGTTTGCCTCCTCTCTAACTTGTAGCATTTTGTATTGCTCATTGTATATTTGAGAAGCTTGTAGTTGCATTTTGTACATTTTTGCCTTGATGTGTGCATTGTCAACAAGGGGGAGAATTTCTGGAGCATTTTGCAAGGGGGTGACTTTGCTGAATTTGTAGGAAAGCTTTTGCTCTAGATTTTGACGGATTTGTGTGAGAGATTGAAAGTTTTGCCCAAATGAGGTTTTCTGAAAATTTGCGAAGTTTCTGAGAGTTTGATCATTGGAATATCTTGCTGGGCATATTTGGAAGGTTTTCAAGTTGGAACGGCATCGTTGCGAGTTGGTTTGTGCAATTTTGGCATTTTCAACTTTGGTCATCTGCCAGGGGTGGTTTAACCGCCCCCCCTGGGCGGTTTAACCGCCCCTGTGCTGAGTGGCACACAGTTTGTGTTGGTTTGAGCCATTTTCGAGTGATTTTCGCACGCACAAGTTCACTTGTTCAGGGGGAATTGCATCTTTGCAGGGGGAGTACTTTGAGTGTCCTGAAAAGTGAGTTGGAGGATTTGAAGTTTGTGATTTGTGCTTCGAGTTTTGGCTCTTTTGCCGGTGGTGTTGAGCCCTTTCGCTTCTTCTTGAAGGGTCGGCGTTTCTGGAGTTTTCTCTTGCAGAGTGACTTTGTTCTCGGTTTGTTCTTGCTTTTAGTCACTTGCTTGAGTCTTGTTTTCGATTTCTTTTATATTTTCTTCATATCATTGGTTACTATGTGTGTGTTGTCAATGCACTCATCAAGGGGCAGATTGAGGACCCGGTGTGTCCGAGGACCGGTGGATGGTCGCTTCCTGGTGTGATGAGTGGTTGACAACATGGTGTGGATTGACGTTTCCCTTGGCTCAAGTATTGGAGGTGTAGAATGCAGCTTGGTTGCATTGGTGCAGGTGAAGAACAGGCGCGAAAGGTCTTAGCCATGGCGGCCTCCGAGGAGCGGAGAGACAAGTAGGCTTGGTTCGAGGGACCCGGTGGCCGGTGGATCAAGTGCGGTTCACATGCTGGCAAGAACGAGCAAGGGGACGTGGTTCCGGTGCGAGGTAGCGGCTCACAACCGAAGCTCGTACGCGGACGAGAAGGCCGGCGCAAGGTGGCGGCTAACAACCGAAGTTTGCGCGCGGGGTTTGGTGATTTGGCCACAAAATCATCGGTGGACAGTTTCCCTTGGTTTGGGCCTCAAAACCAAGGCCGAGGACTCGACGAGGCGAGTTTTGGGCTGCTGGGCCAGTGGTGGCTGTCAGGGGCGGTTAAACCGCCCCCCAGGGGCGGTTTAACCGCCTCCCCCTGGGCCGGCCCAAAATCGGCGTCGAGGAGCTTCGATCCGGAGGACACGCGGCGTGACTGCAAGGCTTGCGTCGGAGGGAAGCTAGCTTGCAGTGGAAGCTGCCCAAGCCGGAAAATATCTGAGATCAAAATGTCAAATTTGCCCCTGAGGGGTATGTATCACTTAGGGGTAGTTTAGTCTTTAGATCACCACCACTTGGACTACTAATAGGCCCCTTCAGGACTGGTGGCTGCTATCTGTCTAGTTATCTCTTTAGGTTTTACTCTGAACTTGTTTTCCTCTTCATCCCCTCCACCTAGAACTACTTCGAATCATTCCTAGTTTGTATAGGTGAATTCATGGTTATGTGATTGAGTTTGTGCTGCTCATCTTTGTGCCATGATTTGATTTCCCGAGCTCCCTTTCCTTTTTCTGATTTCGTGGGTATTTTCGGAGCTATTTTTGGGGATTTTCGTTCTGAAGGACCGAAACGGCGACCAGAGAGGGGGGGAGTGAATGGGAGCCGATAAAAATTCTTTCCAAACAATCCGGCTATTCTCCCAAAACAACTCCGAAACCTCCGAGAGCAATCTTGCCAAGATCACGTAGCCACTGTCAAGCTACTGACCCTAGGAACAAGAAACGAGCAGCGGAACTCGAACCAATCGAAACGAACACCAAAACGACCCGAAACTCGGCTCGATCTAACACACCCAGGGGGGCGGTTAAACCGGCCAGGGGGGGCGGTTAAACCGCCCGGGCCTGGGAGCCTCGGGAAAAAGTCAAAACAAAAGTGGATCTCCCAAACCGCTTGAGCTCTTGAGGCGAGATTTTGGTCAGATGATCTAGACCTCCAGTGGAGTGTTTTCCCAAAAGATCTCGGCCTCTAACTCAGTACAACTCCCGGAATCGCAGATCTCGCGAAGAACACCATGACCTCGAGTTCATCCCGAAAATCTCATATCCAGAGCGATTCTCGGCGTTTGGGGGCAAGGGATCACCGGCAAAAGAGGCACAAGGCACTCATACGTGAATCCCCCAAAGAAATCCGAGAGAAAACGCCCTAGAACAAGAAGAACGAAAATCCCCCAAAAATAGCTCCGAAAATACCCACGAAAAAAGAAAAAGGAAAGGGAGCTCGGGAAATCAAATCATGGCACAAAGATGAGCAGCACAAACTCCATCACATAACCATGAATTCACCTATACAAACTAGGAATGATTCGAAATAGTTCTAGGTGGAGGGGATGAAGGGGAAAACAAGTTCAAAGTAAAACCTAAAGAGATAACTAGAGAGATGACAGCCACCAGCCCTGAAGGGGCCTATTAGTAGTCCAAGTGGTGGTGTCCTAAAGACTAAACTACCCCTAAGTGATACATACCCCTCAGGGGCAAATTTGACATCTTGATCTCAGATATTTTCCGGCTCGGGCACCTTCCACTGCAAGCTAGCTTCCCTCCGACGCAAGCCTTGCAGTCACGCCGCGTGTCCTCCGGATCGAAGCTCCTCGACGCCGATTTTTGGCCGGCCCAGGGGGAGGCGGTTAAACCGCCCCTGGCTAATGCCACAACCCATTGGCCCATCTTCGCCACGTCGAGTCCTCGGTCCATGGTTTTTAGGCCCAAACCAAGGGAAACCGTCCACCGATGATTTTGTGGCCAAATCACCAAACCCCGTGCGCAAACTTCGGTTGTTAGCCGCCACCTTGCGCCGGCTTCTCGTCCGCGTACGAGCTTCGGTTGTGAGCCGCTACCTCGCACCGCAACCACGTCCCCTTGCTCGTTCTTGCCAGCATGTGAACCGCACTTGATCCACCGGCCATCGGGTCCCTCGAACCAAGCCTACTTGTCTCTCCGCTCCTCGGAGGCCGCCATGGCTAAGACCTTTCGCGCCTGTTCTTCACCTGCACCAATGCAACCAAGCCGCATTCTACACCTGCAATACTTGAGCCAAGGGAAACGTCAATCCACACCACGTTGTCAATCACTCATCACACCAGGAAGCGACCATCCACCGGTCCTCGGACACACCGGGTCCTCAATCTCCCCCTTGATGAGTGCATTGACAACACACACATAGTAACCAATTGATATGAAGAAAATATAAAAGAAATCGAAAACAAGACTCAAGCAAGTGACTAAAAGCAAGAACAAGCCGAGAACAAAGTCACTCTGCAAGAGAAAGCTCCAGAAACGCCGACCCTTCAAGAAGAAGCAAAAGGGCTCAACACCATCGGCAAAAGAGCAAAAGCACAAAGCACAAATCACAAACTTCAAATCCTCCAACTCACTTTTCAGGACTCTAAAAGCACTCCCCCTGCAAAGATGCAACTCCCCCTGAACAAGTGAACTTGTGCGTGCGAAAATCACTCGAAAATGGCTCAACTCTCCACAAAACTTGTGCTCTCAGCACAGGGGCGGTTAAACTGCCCTGGGGGGGCGGTTAAACCGCCCCTGGCAGATGACCAAAGTGAAAAGAGCCAAAATTTCACAAACCAACTCGCAACGATGCCGTTCCATCTTGAAAACCTTCCACATGTGCCCAGCAAGATTTTCCAATGATCAAACTCTCAGAAACTTCACAAATTTTCAGAAAACCACATTTGGGCAAAACTTTCAATCTCTCACACAAATCCGGCAAAATCTAGAGCAAAAGCTTTCTTCTAAATTCAGCAACAACTCCCCCTTGCCAAATGCTCCAGAAATTCTCCCCCTTGTTGACAATGCACACATCAAGGCAAAATGTACAAAATGCAACTACAAGCTTCTCAAATATACAATGAGCAATACAAAATGCTACAAGTTAGAGAAAGGCAAACTAGATAGTTCATCATGTCACACGGGCATTGCCATCAAGAAGGTGAAGACATATATCCAATTGACAAAGCCATGAGCAAATTGTGGATTTTTATCAAAAATGTCACCACATGAGCAAAGTCCTAACCATGGATTGTTTAAGCAAAAATAAACTTCATCTCACCAAAATCATGAAAGGACAAGCATTCTTGACAAAAGATCATCATAAACGCCCAAATTCTACCTCATGTCATGTCAAAGCACGGAGCCATGTGTTCACTTCTCATGGGAGACTTCTCCGGCAAACAACATGCAACCGCTTAGCACCCATGTGTGCAAGTGTGTGCAATGGTGAAAGCATAGAGACATGAGCATAGTTTTCTGCAAATATATCTTTTTCTCATCTTTCTTCTTTCATGCATAGACATCTCATTTTTCAAGTTTTTCAAGTTAAGCATGGTACATGAAATGTCTTTGCGACAGAAAGAAGCTTATGCTCCTCCACAAGATAAAGCATGGGCTAAACATTTACAATGACAAAGGTCTTTGACCCAATTGAAAAGAATATCACACCCTAACATGATCTTAAGCCAGATATAGCCATTTCTGCTCAAACAAGACATGCAAAGGCATTTACTCATGGGTGAAGGAATTAAGTTCAGTTTGTCATTTTAATTCAAAAAGAAGCTATCTCAATAGAATATATATCAAAACCATCAAGAGCATAGGCATCCATACAATCAATCCCTAGCCAGCCTGCCTAAACTCTAAAATGTAGCAAGTTGTACCAAGCACTACATATAGGAGAAGCTCATCCTAAGATATGATACAAAAGATGAAATCAAGATACAAAAGCAAGAAAAATGTACATCAAGATACAAAGATGGTACAATAGTATACATATGCTACAAGAGAAGCCTCCAAAACTCAGCTCAGAAAACCGCACACACACCAAGTTCTCCTCGCAAGCGGGTGAAAGTAACTTGGTCAAGTGGCTTAGTGAAAATGTCTGCAAGCTGGTTTTGGGTAGAAACATGGGCAAGCTCAATCTAAAAACACAAGCGCGATCAAAGCACAAATACAAAGCTCCCCCTGGAATGTGCAACCGAAATGCAAATCCAAGGTTCAGGTTCAATCATCAGCTCCCCTTGGAATGTGCAACTGAAATGCAAATCCAAGGTTCAAGTGCAAACTTCAAACTCCCATGATATGCACAATCAAAATGCAAATGCAGTAAACTCACAATCTCATGCAATCCAAAAAGCTATAAGCAAAGTCATCTCCTTGTCAAACCAACTTGAGCAAATTTCTCCCCATTAAATAAAGCTGAGCTCCCCCTCAATCAAAGACACCTAGAAAAACTAGAAAAGGTGTACAAAAGCAAATGGAAAGCTCCATCATAAAAGGAAGAAAAATCTCAAATGAGCAAAATGCAACAAAAGATACCAACTAAAAGGATACCAGATAAACAAATGTACAATATGCTACACAAAACATAAAAATCATGATACAGGCACACAGCAAGCTAAATATACACAGATGAACACAAGAGTGTACAAGGGATATACTCACAATACATAGTGTACAAGGGCCACATCGGGACCATCCAAAAAGGTGTGGAGAACCATCAAACCTTGATCATGCAAAAGACCAAGAATCACCAAGCTCATGTTCTCCATACCTCACACCTGCACAATCAAAAGCGAGAACGAGAACGAGCGAATGACTCGACACTGGGGTTAGCACAGAAGGAGTTAAACCAGTGTCGGGCCATCTGCTCAAAAGAGGGGTTAGCAAAATCAACGTCACTACGTGGTACCCTCTCGACTCTCACCATCGGACCTCTAGCACCACGCGGGGGAAAACGTGGCCTAGACTCTCTCCTCGCCTCGAAGCTACGGTCGAACCTCCCAAAACCAAACTGACCGTGAAACGAGGCCGCCTAGCAAACTCATGAACAGCTGGAACACCACGACTAGCAACCACAGGAACTGTACGCACAAAGGCGTCGCCTCTTGGCCAGGGTGAACGAGACATAGGCACACTACGAGAAGAGTAGTACCTGTCCCTGTTCCCCACCTCCTTCTCTCTTCTCACCTCCCTCTTCTTCCTCCAACAGAACTCCTCAAGGTGTCCATCCCTTCCACAATGCTCACAATGGAAGCGGACTCGCTTTGGCTTTGGAGTTTCTCTCGGCTGTGCCCTCTCTCTCGGCTGGTAAACCCCACTCCTCACAAAGGTCACTCTCCTCTGAAAGTTCTCTGACTTAGGTGGAAACTTGGGAGGATCTGGAGTGGTGTCAAGCTTGTTTAACAGGTGGTTTGGTTTGGGTGTGAAGGTGTTCTTGAGAATGGCTTTTGGTGGGTTTGTGGGAATGTTTGCGGTGGAGCTCTCTGGATCTCTCTCTCTCTCACCACTACTCTCACCAACCTTCTCAGAACCAAGACCACAACCATCAGCTCTCTTAAAACTAGCAATCAGCATCTTGAGCTGAGGCTCACGACCAGACAACCAACCCAAACACTGTCTCAGCTCATCATTCTCATCTTGCAATCGATTCACACACTGTTCTAGCTCAACATTCTTCAATGCAACAACATCACAAGCAGAACAGGAATTTGCAATAGGAGATTTAAGTTGTGCTTCAAGTGAACTAATCATGGTGCGTGATTTAAGCAACTGAGCATGCAAAGCAGGACAAGAAGTACAAGCACCTAGCAAAGATGACCTAGACTTCAACTCAGCAAGCTCAACCCTAGCACCCTCTAGTTCATCCAAGCAAGTCATGTGTTTCTCCTTAAGCACAACAAGATCAGCAATATGCACATCACAGAACGAGCATTCAACCTCATCAGACACAAGAGGAGCATCTTTCAAAACAGCAATCTCATACTCTAGCTTAGCTGCTCTCTCCCTAGACTCGCAAAGCAAAGACTCAAACTCCATGGCCTTCTTTCCAGTCTCAGAAAGCAAGGTCTCAAGCTCAGCCACTCTATCCTTGGATTCTCCTAGCAAAGACCTAAACTCCCTCTTCTCCTTGTTGGTCTTCCTAAGCACATCATCACGGTTATCGACCAACTGCTCTAACCTAGCAATCTCCTGACGCAAAGAGGTGGGATCTGTCAATACCTCATCCTCGGAGTCGGAGTCGGAGTCGTAGTCGGAGACGTTCTTGTTGTTGGAGTCATGCGCCATGGTGCAGAAGTTCATAGCGACCCCAGAAAGCCCGTTGAAGTTGCGGTTCTTGTGCTTCTTCTCCTTGCGGTGGCCGCGGTCTTCTTCCTCGCTGCTTGAGCTTGACGAGGTGTCGGTGTTCTCCTCCTTGTTCTTGTGCTTGGAGTGGTGCTTGTCCTTAGAGCGGTGCTTGTGCTTATCTCGCGGGCGGTGCTTGTGTTTCTTGATTTCCTCGGGGCACTCGGCGATGAAGTGGCCCATCTTCCCGCATCTGTAGGACGTACTCCCGGCACGCCTCGAACCCTTGCGGTTCTGGTACATCCACTCGAACCTCCTCGTGAGCAATGCGAGATCCTCCTCGCTCAGCACCTCATATTCTTCATCTGGAAGAGACACAAGAGAAGACAAAGCAAAGTGTCTAGAAGTGTTAGCCTGTCCATAACCAGAGCCACCGACTAGAGCCAGACTATGGGGATCAGTCGGACTCTTAGCCTTGGCAAGAAACTGTCTATCAACCTCTGAAGATTTCAACTTCGAGAAAAGCTCATCAACTCTCAAGGTTTCATAGTTAGCCGACTCCATGATCGCCTCAACCTTGGCACCCCACACGGACCGATCAAGGGAAAGCAAGAGCTTCAAAGCTCTGTCATGATCCGTGTATGGGAGTGCGGCAATGTTGGCTTTCATGTTGTTGACTATGGCGGTAAAGCGCTGAAACATCGCATCGACCGACTCACCATCCAACTGCTCAAAGTTCTCGTACTCTCTACGATAAACCGAGAAAAGCCTAGCCTTAACATGACTATCACCACCATGGGCTACCTTGAGCTTTAGCCAGATCTGGCTAGCTAGGTCCTCGCCCAAAACTCTCTCAAACTCCTCAGCCGACAAAGCACGAAACAAGTAGTCGACAGCCCTAGCGTTGGCCTCGAATTTATCTCTCGCATCCTGGGTATCTAAGTTGGTGGGATTGACATAGTGTTCATCTTTGGTCACATCCCACAACAACTTTCCTTTGCCTCGCAAGAAAGCGCCCATACGCGCAACCCAATTCGGATAGTTCTTTCCATCGAAGTGCGGAGGTCCGGAACCCCGATCTTGGTACGCCATCTTTGGATCTTAGACTGGTTAGAGTCGCAAAGACCCGTAACCGGCTCTGATACCAATTGAAGGACCGAAACGGCGACCAGAGAGGGGGGGAGTGAATGGGAGCCGATAAAAATTCTTTCCAAACAATCCGGCTATTCTCCCAAAACAACTCCGAAACCTCCGAGAGCAATCTTGCCAAGATCACGTAGCCACTGTCAAGCTACTGACCCTAGGAACAAGAAACGAGCAGCGGAACTCGAACCAATAGGCGCCAAACGGCGTGATAGACGCGGTTTTTATCTGGTCTTCCAGTTTTAGGCCTATCTGGTGATAGCTTGAGTAGCAATCGAGAAAACAGAGCAGGGCGGAGCCTGCCGTGGAATCAACGACTTGATCGATGCGGGGGGGAACGAAGGGGTCTTTAGGGCAAGCTTTGTTGAGATCTGTGTAGTCAACGCACATTCTCCATTCATTATTATTCTTTTTTTACAAGAACTGGGTTAGCTAACCAGTCGGGGTGAAACACCTCCTGAATAAAACCAGCAGCTAATAGCTTTGTAATTTCTACCCTAATTGCCTCCTTGCGGTCCTGCGCGAATCGACGAAGCCTCTGCTTGATTGGTTTGGCAGTCGGATTGACCTTCAAGGAGTGCTCGGCAAGTTCCCTTGGGACACCTGGCATATCGGATGGTTTCCACGTGAATATGTCGGCGTTTTCCCTCAGGAATTTGACGAGCACTTCTTCCTATTTGGGGTCTAGCTCGGCCCCGATGATGGCCGTCTTCTTCGGGTCTTCCAGGTCCAGCGAGATCCTCTTGAGCTCCGTCTCCTTGCTTGGCGAGATGGCTTCTTTCGCGGGTTTTTTGGTGGGGATCTCCAGAGAGTCCTTGTCCACCTCCTGCGATGCAGCCAGTACTTGCGTCATGTGCTTCGACATGTCCAAGGCAGCTGCCGCGTTGAGGGTCTCCTGTTCGCAGGTGTAAGCGACTCAGATGTCCCCCAAGACGGTGATTACGCCCTTTGGTCCTGGCATCTTCACCTGCAAGTAGACGTAATGAGGGATCGCAATGAACTTGGCGAGCGCCGGCCTCCCGAGGATGGCGTGATATGCAGTCTCAAAGTTGGCCACCGTGAACTGCATGTGCTCGGTCCGGTAGTTGTTCCGGTCTCCGAAAGTAACGGGCAATGTGATGTGCCTGAGTGGTTCCGCCCCCTCTCCCAGTATCAGACCTTAGAACGAGGATTGGGGGACGCAGGTCGAGAGTGGTTAGGCCGAGTTCCTTCAATGTGTTAGCAAAGAGGATGTTCAGGCCACTGCCACCGTCAACTAGCACCTTGGTAGCTGAACGTTGCGGATCGTCGGAGCTACTACGAAGGCGTGGGACCCGGGCTTCGGTATGAAGCTCGGGTGATCTTCCCGGGTGAAGGTGATCGGCACTTCCGACCACTTGAGCTACTCAGGTACCGATGGCTCCCTTGCATGCATGACCTAGCGGTGGGTGAGCTTTTGCTGGCGCTTCGTCTCAAAACCTTCCGGTCCGCCGTAGATCATACGGACCACTCGGTCAGCCTCCTGAAACTCGTCGCCAGGCTCATCGTTTCGCCTGTCATCTCTCGGGGAACTATTGTTCCTCCTTTTGTAGGGAGGGCCTCTGTTGCCCCCAGTGAAAGCTCGCTTCAACCCGTAGCACTCTCGTGCCGAGTGCTTGTGCTTGTGGTACGGACATTGCTCATCGAGCATGCGCTGGAAATCTTCTGGAGTTATCCAGCCTCTGGGCCGGTCCAGAGTGGAGACCATATCGCCCTCGCTTTTCTTCTTGCGGGGGTGACTGTCACTGCGACGATGGTCGTCGTGTCGTTCTTCGTCCTCGCGGCGGTCGCGCTTGCGGGTTGTCTTGTTCTGTTCCTCCCAACGATTCTTGATCTCGCTGAGTTGTTCCTTTTCTGCAATCTCCGCGTCCGCCCACGTTCTCGCGACCCGGAACATGTCATTGATAGTCGCGGGCGGCTTCCGTGTCCACTTGTAGATCAATCTTCCGTCGGAGATGCCGTTTTAGAAAGCGTTCATCACCTCCTGATCCGTCACGTCCATGATGGAGTTGCGCTTCTCCGAGAACCTGCGTACGAAGTCGTGCAGGGACTCGTTATTGTGCTGTCGTATTTGGCCGAGGAGCCGCTTGCTCCCGGGCCTCTCCCAAGTTCCGAGGTAGTTACCAATGAAGAGTTCGGTAAGTTGGTCCCAGTTGTCGATGGAGTCCCGTGGGAGTCCAGCTAGCCAGTTGCGACAATCTTTGGTCAGCATGATGGGGAGGTAGTTTGCCATCACGTCTTCGTCGCCGCCAGCAGCTTGTACGGCGGTGTAGTAGATCTGAAGCCACTGGGATGGATCAGATTTCCCGTCGTACTTGTCGATGTCTAATAGCTTGAAGCTCCCGGGCCAGGTCACGCTCCTCAAGCCCTCAGTGAACGACTGGAATCAGCCGATTCGACCTCTGGGGCAGGAACCACTCGGATCCGAGCCATCTGTCGTCCTTGGGGGAGTGCGCTCCCTCCTGCGATCCCGATCCCTGGGTGGGGAACGGGTCCTCCGATAGGTCCGAGTCCTGGGTGGAGATCGGTCCCGTCGGTAGGTTCTGCTGCGCGGTGGAGTCTGCTCCCTTGGCGGGGTCGGCTGCCTTCGTGGGGGAGCCGCTCGTCTTCGCGACGGAGTCGGTCGTCGAGGCGGAGTACGACCACCGTCATTGCCGCGCCTTGGGCTACCGAGAGATCAGAGTAATCAGTATACTCTGACTCCGTCGAGTAGCCGTTCCGGTTAGAGTTACGACGGGGATTCCCATGCTCCCGATCGTATTCTTCGCGACGTCAAACCTCTTCGCGGTCACGTTCCTCAGCGCTGCTGCGGATGACATTCCTCGCGTCTCAGTCTCTGTTGATCGTGTCATGAAGATCTTCATCACGGTCCGATCCACCGCTGGTCCGGCGTCGAGACGGCCCGGGCTCAGAAGCGGCCGTACGTGATCTGCTCTGCATCTGGTGAACCTGGACGGAGGCGGCCTGCACGAAAGCCCTTACCATATCCAGGCCTGGAGTACTGGGTGGTAGCCGACTGATCTCCTCGTCGATGGTGACGAGGTTCTGGACCGGTGTCTCGTAGACGTTGAATCCGTTGTACTCGAAAATGTCGTCGCGCATCAGGTTCCGACGGCTTCTCCTGTCGCGTCGATCCCGATGACGACGATGATCCTCCGAGGGTGGTTCTCGAGGTTGAGCGGTGCCAGATCCTGATGCGTTGGCCCCGTGCTGTCGGGCGGCTCTGCGAGTCGCCCAATTGGCGTTGCGTCCTCGGCGCTGATCCCTGGCTTCAATTGTTTCGTCGACCGGGGTGAGTTCATCCTCCGACACGGGGTTAGGTGGTGTTGATGGTGCCACCATGTAGCAGTATGACCCGGCTCCTCCTTGCGCGAGGTAATCTTCCTCGGACTCAGAAAGATCGGTTGTGGGCGTGCCACGCTCCGAACTGCCCGGAGTTGACCCTCCGGGTGATCCTACTAATTCCGGCTCCGTAGAGGAGTCGGATGCGGTGTAACCCTCTTGTAGGTCGTCCAGGATTGAAGGTCCCCGTGGGTTTGACTCGTAGGAGTCGCTCTCAAAGGGGGAATCATCCGCCTAGGACGATCTCTTTCATCTTCTGTTGCTGGGTGAGCGCGCGGAAGCCGGGGGTCTGGATGGTGATGACCTCAGGGCTCGAAACGCGCGTCTGCTGAGCGTTTACGCTCTGAGACGACTCGGCGACGCGACTCTCAAGAGCCGGTTCGGAACCGAGTGGTTGCTGATCTGCTCCCGACTGGTTGGGTCTCGCGTTTTGCGATGGACTCAGCGGGGCGGGTACGGCGCGATCAGATGCGATCGGACCGGATTGGGCCGTGATGGCCGAAGTCGGCGCCAGAGAGGAAACCTCCATGGCGGTTGTAGCTCCTGCCGTTTGGGTATCCAAAGCGGCGGTGATGTTCCCGAACTGGATCTCGAATCCGTCGACGTCCGGGAGGTTGCAGCTGTCCAAGATCTTGACGCGGTCCATCGGGCTCACCAAATTGATCTCGGCGATATCCCCTACCTGGCGCGCCACTGTCAGTGATATGATCTCCGGCAGTCTTCCACGGGGTAGCCCACGGAAGTGATTTGTATGTAGGGAAGATCGCAAAGATCGGAAGCTAGATGGTTAGGGTGGACAGACACAAGGATTTAGACAGGTTCGGGCCGTCAACTCGACGTAATACCCTACGTCCTGTTTTGGGGTGTTGTATTGCGTGGATTGTTCTCTTGAGAGATTTCGTGATGTTTGGAGGGGGTCCCTGCCCGCCTTATATATCGGGGGGGCAGGGTCACAAGTCGGTTTGTAGCCGATCCTATCTCTAAGGATCCTTTCCTTCTTTACAAAAACTCCTATTCTAATTAGAACTTCTCCTTCTGGGTCCTTCCCACATGCGCCGACTTGTCCCGCATGTCATCAGGTCCAGAACGGTGGGCCGGGCCGCCCCCTATTGGAGGGCTGCCAGGCATGCTCGTGAGGTACCCGGGGACTATATCCCCCACACGGATGCTTTGTTCTTGTAGGGGCAATTAGCTATGAAGTGGTCGGGTTCGCTGCAGTGGAAGCAAGTTTTGTCTCCCACATTGGCAGCGGGGGTAGTAGCAGCTTTGATTTGAGGGGTGTTGGTATTTCTTATGACCTACAGATAAATCCGCAACCGTACGAATACCGATGTAGCTTTCACCCGGGAGTATTCCAGAGTATCGATTTCCACGGGGAACGTGAAGTGTACTAATCCTTAATTAGTTCGTCCGAAGGGATAAATATGGATTTGGACGACGACGAAGAGAAGAGGTAAATGGGATGAGGGTAGAGAGGGTACTTGTGTAGCAACAATGGTTATTCCTCTAATCAAGCAACACTGACTTACTCACGATAGTTAACTTCGGGCGACTGAGACACCACCACTCACAGAAAGGGATGAGAAGGGGAGTGGTACCGCCTACCCCTAAGTCCTACAGACCAGAACTAACGTGGTGGATTACGTTGGCCGGACAGGGCTGTCACCACCTGCCGGCTACCACAACTATTCCGTTGAACTGGGTGCAAACCAAGGTAACGACTAGTCTAGACGCCGTGCCTACACTAATAATTACTACTTCACTCGACGTCAGAGCAAAGCACCCACTACTAAGTAGTGAACGAGGAACCAGGAAACAAAAGTAAGAAAGAGCAGATGCTTGATTAATCAGAGGGAACCAGAGTTACCAGACAAGATCCGGATGTAGTCACTCGAAGATGAACTGCATCCGCCGAGGTACAAAGTAGAGGAAGAGCGGACACCTCCGGCTCTTCCCCCGAACTCTCACCTCACCTCTCTCCCTATTTTCTAAGGCTAGGAGCAGCAGTGCTTCGCCTTGGAGCTTCTTCTCTTGTATTTCGACGTCTTCTCATGGTGAGTGGGGTGTCCTTTTATAGGCTCCAAGGGCGGTTCCCGGCGTCATCATCAAGCTAGCCTCCTGCTTAACATCCACGCGAAGGGGGAAGCGTAGAAGCCATGGTAGTAGGCCGGTCGGCCTCATCTAGGCCGGCCGGCCTGGCTCTGGTGCCAAGTGGCACCGACCTTTGCAGGGACGGTTTGGATGATGTCCTGAAGTCGGTAACAATTGCGTTCGGTTGAAGCTGTCCAAGAATCCTAGGTTGTGGGCCCTTCAATCCATGTTTATCCCACCCTAGGCCTTCCGGGTCCTTTGATCAAACCGACATCAAATGCACGGCTCATGATCATCTTTGATACATTAGTAAACTTGTGGATCAGTGCCGTGGCCAGAAGAGGGGAAAGGGGGCCGGTCGGCCTGGCCTAGGCCGGCCGGCCTGGCCCTATGCCCAAACTGTTCCTTCTTTTCCCCATCTGCTCCTTCACTCACAAATTGTACAAAACTTGTGGAACTCATTAGAAATAATCAAATTCACATTGGCATGAGCAAGATGAGCCTGGAATATCGTGGAATGTTGACGGTAAAATCGTATAATAACGGCCGTCAACACACCCCCACACTTAAACCCTTGCTCGTCCTCGAGCGAGGAGTAGGGACTAAGATGAGACATGACATCCAAGGAAATGGAAGAAGCATACGAAATATTCCAAGTCATACCTTGTACTTGTGAATTTTGAAGTGTCTATCATGCTATCTTGGGTAGTTGAGGATTGGAACGATCATGAATCAAGTCACTTCAACTCTATGTGTCAAGTAGCTTGGGATTTTCTAACCAAATTTTCAAAAACAAACCTTTGCATTGCTCCTCATTTGATTCTCTCAGATCTCTCAATGTGTATATATCCTCACCAAGGCATTAACTTGCCTTTCTTCATCCTACTTTTAATGATGGCTATATGTGGAGCTCAAGGTAGGGTATGAAGAAGAGGCATACTTGCATCACATGTATTGCAAAGTCAAAGAGCGGACCCAAGAAGAAATCAAATCATACAATCAGATCAAGATGTTGTTGACGGCCACTATTCGCTACTTTTGACCGTCAACCTTCCCAACTTAATAAAGGAACTTAGTGATGCTCATATAATATTTTATTTAAACTAATGATTTCCACAAGTTTTGTGCACCAATATGTTTTGCAAGGAAATATAGGTAATATGGTGCATAAATACCAAGATCGGTGAAGTCATGCAAGTGAAGGTTCATCTCGAGACAAAGGAGACTTGGACATGGTGCAAAAGTGACCCAAATTACATATTTGACAGCACCATGTCGAAGAGCTTTCCGAGATGATCGAAATGGATATTTGGATGACCCAATTCGGAGTCCGGACGAGAAAGTTACGCGTCCGGGAAGATCACCGGCAGAACCCTGCCAGGCCGGTCGGCCTGACTTAGGCCGATCGGCCTGGACAAGGCCGGCCGGCCTACAATTGTCCCCAAACTGCTCCAAACTTTGCACAAGGACCCTAGGGAGTCACCAATGGACCCCCAAGCAAGAATTTACAAGAATAAATGAAGTTAAGACTGAAAGGCCTAGGCCATGGATTGGAAGGTCCAGCTACCTAGGATTCTCGGACAACTTCAACTCAACGCAACCAAAACCGCCTCAAGGGACAACATGCAACCATTGATGAGCGAGTCGGTGCAACGGAGGGCCGAGAGGGGCTAGAGCCAAGCCGGCCGGCCTAGCCAAGGCCGACCGGCCTCTAACTGCCGAGCGTGGATGAAACGCCACTGCAACCGTCATTAGGAGAGCATCAGGACCGTCCAGGAGAAAGGCGGTGCCAAATGGCGACCAACCCAGGCCGAACGGCCTGGATGAGGCCGGCCGACCTGCTTCCATGTCCGTTACGCCTCCCATTTCGCGTGGATGCTAAGCAAGATGGTGGTGTGACAATTACGCGTGATACCGCCCTTGGAAGGCTATAAAAGGCGATCTCCACCCCCATTCTACACACCATGGTGAAAGGAAGAAGTCCAAGTGTAGTGTAGTGCTACCTATCTAGCTTAGAAAATAGGGAGAGTGGTGAGGTGAGAGTCCGGAGAGGAGCCGAAGTGCCGGCCCCTCTCCAACTTCGTGCCTCTGAGGAATGAAGCTTCAGTTCGAGTAAAGTTCCTCTTCTTTTGTCTTTACTGCTTTCTCTCCTTACATTAGTAGTTCTTGAATGCTTTCTCAAGTTGCGGGTACCTAAGTCTGCGCGAGTGACAGCGACTCTTGTTTGGGGTTTCCTCCCCTACTCGCGGGAGGGGAGGTCAGTAGCTGAAAGCTTAGGCGTGGTGCCTGTGCTGGCTAGCTACCTCAGGTTGTGTTGCACCACACGGAACTGCAGTGGTAGGCGGCAGGTGGTGACAGCCCTGTCCGTCCTTCGTAGTCCACCACGTTCGAGTGTACTCATAACAGTAGTGCTGAGCCCGGAGAACCCCCTCTCTCACCCCGTTCTGAGGTTCTCCCGTTCTAGCCGTCGAAGCAACTAGAGGAATCAAGTATTCCTGATAGGAGGTTAGCAAGTCGACATTAGATTACCTCTACCCACTTATCTGTTCTTCTTCACTCCCATCGTCCCTGGATATATCAGAGCCGTTTCTAGTACACTTCTCGTTCCTCGTGGATTCGATACCCTGGAATACTCCTAGGTGAAAGCTACATCGGCATCCGTACGCTTGCGGATTTATCTGTTAGGCTAAGGAACGCCATCAAGCTTTCTGGCGCCGTTGCCGGGGAACGGTAGCTGTACTAGTATCGTCCTAGTTTACCCTTGTATCACTCCACCTACCATACCATCCCTTATTATAAAAAAAATTTATCCCACCTTCCCCATGGCTTCCATTACCCTCCGTCAGTTCTCGGCACCAGGGCATAATCATTGGGTGCCTCCACCTTCATCACACCCCATCCATACCTCAGGCTTTGAGATCCACCCTAGTCTTGCAGCCTTGGTTCGATCACAATCTTTCTCTGGGCACAAGGATGAAAATCCTTACACCCACCTACGAGAATTTGAGCAGAACTGCTCCCTCATCTCAATACCAGGCATGCATCATGAAACAGTGAAATGGAAGCTCTTCTCATTCTCCTTGACTGATGTTGCCAAAGAATGGTATTATATGACCGTAGGGACCGTAAAAGGTGATTGGAATACCCTCAAAGATGAGTTTTGTCTCAAATTCTTCCAAGTATCAAAGGTCGTTGCCCTTCGTACAGAAGCCCTCTCTTTCAAGCAACGAGCGGGAGAATCTTTGGGAGCAGCTTGGGCTCGTTTCACCAAACTTTTAGCTTCAGGGCTAGATTTGGGTATACCCGAGGCTATGTGTTTACAACACTTTGCTGGCGGTCTTAGAAAGGAAAGTGCACTCCAGTTGGATGCAGCTTCTAAAGGTTCTTTCTTCTTCTTAACCGTAAGTGAGGGGAGAGCCATCTTAGATAAGATGCTCAAGAACACTGAGCGCACCGGAGTATATGAAGATCTGCCTGAAAAATTTCAAGAGCATGCTCAAAGAATGAATGCTTTTGGTCATTCTCCATCACCTTGCCCACAGAAAGTTGCCGAACCAAAACCCCCTACCTTAGATCCTAAGCCCTCCTATGATCATCATCAACCTTTCTTTTATTCCATGTTTGATGACGATGAATCGATAGCATACGGTGATGTCCCATCATCACCAGGAAAAGAAGATGATGCCTATAGAAAATCTGAGGTAGAGACCTCCGACCCACAAGAAGAATCCGGGACCGATGCCCAGCAGTATGTTCCATTCTTTAAGACGGCATCCCGATTCTCAACACTCCCGGGTCTCCAATGCTCAAGGGACAAGACTGAATCCCCTAAGGAGGATTCACCATCCCTCAATCCGGAGTTTCAATTCTCGGAAGATGAATTCAAATTTTCCGATGAGGAGTTCAAAGCTCCTAAGGAGGATTCACCATCCCTCAATCCGGAGTTTCAATTCTCGGAAGACGAATTCGAATTTTCCGATGAGGAGTTCAAAGCTCCTATCTCATCAAACCCCTCAGAATTCCCAGGATCATATCAATTTTGCGATTTTGAGGAGAATGCTTTCCTTCTTGATACAGAAAAATCAAAGGACTTCCATATCAAAGAGAAAGATACGCCTCAAGAATACTATAGGCTTGATTCTGAAAATGTTTGCTCTATAGATATTCCTGAGGTAGCAGATTCCATGTCGGGTTCGGAAGAAAATGATGAGCATGGATATTTCGTCTTTGAGAAACCCAAAGATCCATGTTTCCCTGTGGATACTCCATCTACTCCCACCATTAGCACACACGATGACTCCAACCATCACATGCCCCGTCAAAACAATTTCAAAAGGGTGGTTATGGATGATTTTGTTTATCATAAGTATTGCAAATCTCGTCGTGGTATGTTGTGCTAACCTTGCAGCTAGAAAAACGACATCCGAAGATTGGTGATGGAGGGAGCCACAACACCAAGCTAGCTGCTACTTCGAAAAGAGGCTCCCAAGGTCGAGCTTTTGACCATAAACAAGCACTGCCGGGAGGTAACCCGTATTTTCATTCATTTTTTTCCTTTCTTTCTTTCAAATTCCACAAAAAAAAATATATAACAAAAAAAACTTTATTTTCAATAAATAAAACCGAACAAAGTTTCATGACATAATTTTAGGACTCTGCTTCCTTCGGGTATTTTTGTCACCAACCTTTCAGGTTGAGACTCAAATAAACGAAGAGTTGGGCAAAAGGCTACAGCCTCAGACGCTCAATTTTTTTGGCACCAAGTGTCGCAAAATCTGAGCGTGGGGGAGGACATAATTTGAGCACGAAGCAAAGCATGGTCAATCCTTCAACGCTGGTTTGCACTTTTATTCCCCCACTTGAGGTTATTTTATAATGTTCATATCTTTGGATTGAGCCTCTTGTCCATATATAAAAAAAATGAATGATGATACAACAAGTTATCTTGATCACAACTTTGCATCTCACATGTCGGCAAGCACAAGCTTTATTCCTTAACTAGTACTCTATGCTTGTGGGATCAAAAATTTAGGAGGATCTTGCCTAAGTTGTTGACGAGTGTGAGATAATGAGACAGAAGTGTTTCTTTCTTCTTTATTAATTCTTACTTGGAGACTTTTCTTTGGAAAAAAAATCATGAAAACCCTTAGGCTCAGAATTCCTCAGTGGTTGAAAATTCCTACCAGAGCCAAATATTTCACATGCTCAAACCTATGCATATGCCACCTATATAGTTGTGTTGAGGTTTGTCAAACTTTGTGTCCTTATGGGAAAGTGACATTTCAATACCGATCAGTTCTTCCTTTATGTCTATCATTAGTGCTAGCCTTTCCATGTCTGGAGATGCTGATTCCAAAATGGATTCTTGCATCCACTTTCATCAGACATTCCTCCATCAAACCAAACCAAAATCATTTCATCCATATACCCTTGACCAAATCCTATCCACAAATATGGCCTTTCAAAATAAATACTCTAGTCATCCCTCCTCCAATCTGAGAAAAGACATGGAGCTATCGAGCAAAAAAAAAAAAAAAAAAAAAAACTCGCCTAGTCATGGGCAAAAGAAAAAAAAAAGAGATAGAGAGCTCGATAGTTTAGTCTACAAAGTCCTAAGAGGAACCCATGGAAAATAAAGAGTACCGCTCAAGGCCATATTCTTTCAAAAGCATAATTTATGGTTTGTTCATCACAATCCATTGTGCTTGTGTTGTGTCCATTTTCTCCCCCATCCTTGACTATCTATTTCTCAATGATCGGAATATGAAGTGTCACAACTTCCACCAGGACCAATTTTTGACTTAACAATATACACAACATAGGTGGGCCTACATTTCCCCTACCCGAGCTCCACATAAGCCTATAGATTGTAGGGAGAGGCTTGCTACTGGCCTCAGTGAGGAATGAAAATACCACATGAGCGACTTGAGAGTGCCATCTGAGGATCTTATGAGCTAAGGTATTCTTCCCTTAAAAAAAACTCCAAGTATGGTTGATGAAGAGGGAAGTTATATCTTCATTCGAGTTGTTCCACTTTTCAACCGCTCAAGGCAGGTATCATAGCCACTTCAAACCCCACAGGTATGAGAAATGTTTTGGAATAACGCTTATGCTAGCCATTACCTTGAGAAGTTGTGCATCAAAGTCCACCTTAGTTCTTGCTCGGCCCAGCGTTCTTCAATCCTACCCTTTGCTCGGGACGAGCAAAGATCTAAGCGTGGGGGTGTGTTGACGGCCACTATTCGCTACTTTCGACCGTCAACCTTCCCAACTTAATAAAGGAACTTAGTGATGCTCATATAATATTTTATTTAAACTAATGATTTCCACAAGTTTTGTGCACCAATATGTTTTGCAAGGAAATATAGGTAATATGGTGCATAAATACCAAGATCGGTGAAGTCATGCAAGTGAAGGTTCATCTCGAGACAAAGGAGACTTGGACATGGTGCAAAAGTGACCCAAATTACATATTTGACAGCACCATGTCGAAGAGTTTTCCGAGATGATCGAAATGGATATTTGGATGACCCAATTCAGAGTCCGGACGAGAAAGTTACGCGTCCGGGAAGATCGCCGGCAGAACCCTGCCAGGCCGGTCGGCCTGACTTAGGCCGATCGGCCTGGACAAGGCCGGCCGGCCTACAATTGTCCCCAAACTGCTCCAAACTTTGCACAAGGACCCTAGGGAGTCACCAATGGACCCCCAAGCAAGAATTTACAAGAACAAATGAAGTTAAGACTGAAAGGCCTAGGCCATGGATTGGAAGGTCCAGCTACCTAGGATTCTCGGACAACTTCAACTCAACGCAACCAAAACTGCCTCAAGGGACAACATGCAACCACTGATGAGCGAGTCGGTGCAACGGAGGGCCGAGAGGGGCCAGAGCCAGGCCGGCCGGCCTAGCCTAGGCCGACCGGCCTCTAACTGCCGAGCGTGGATGAAACGCCACTGCAACCGTCATTAGGAGAGCATCAGGACCGTACAGGAGAAAGGCGGTGCCAAATGGCGACCAACCCAGGCCGAACGGCCTGGATGAGGCCGGCCGGCCTGCTTCCGTGGCCGTTACGCCTCCCCTTTCGCGTGGATGCTAAGCAAGATGGTGGCGTGACAATTACGCGTGATACCGCCCTTGGAAGGCTATAAAAGGCGATCTCCACCCCCATTCTACACACCATGGTGAAAGGAAGAAGTCCAAGTGTAGTGTAGTGCTACCTATCTAGCTTAGAAAATAGGGACAGTGGTGAGGTCAGAGTCCGGAGAGGAGCCGAAGTGCCGGCCCCTCTCCAACTTCGTGCCTCTGAGGAATGAAGCTTCAGTTCGAGTAAAGTTCCTCTTCTTTTGTCTTTACTGCTTTCTCTCCTTACATTAGTAGTTCTTGAATGCTTTCTCAAGTTGCGGGTACCTGAGTCTGCGCGAGTGACAGCGACTCTTATTTGGGGTTTCCTCCCCTACTCGCGGGAGGGGAGGTCAGTAGCTGAAAGCTTAGGCGTGGTGCCTGTGCTGGCTAGCTACCTCAGGTTGTGTTGCACCACACGGAACTGCAGTGGTAGGCGGCAGGTGGTGACAGCCCTGTCCGTCCTTCCTAGTCCACCACGTTCGGGTGTACTCATAACAGTAGTGCTGAGCCCGGAGAACCCCCTCTCTCACCCCGTTCTGAGGTTCTCCCGTTCTAGCCGTCGAAGCAACTAGAGGAATCAAGTATTCCTGATAGGAGGTTAGCAAGTCGACATTAGATTACCTCTACCCACTTATCTGTTCTTCTTCACTCCCATCATCCCTGGATATACCAGAGCCGTTTCTAGTACACTTCTCGTTCCTCGTGGATTCGATACCCTGGAATACTCCTAGGTGAAAGCTACATCGGCATCCGTACGCTTACGGATTTATCTGTTAGGCTAAGGAACGCCAACAGATGTGCACGTGTATGGGTATGATGGATGGTGGATGGAATAAACAACTCCTTTGTGTGTGGTCTTTCTCCTTAAAAAATCTTTTGAGAACATGGCTATCAGATTTTTTTTTCTTTCTTGGACCTTCATGTGTCCAACTTTTTTTTCTCTCTTTTTTTTCTTTTTTTGTGTGGACCTTCATGTGTCTATTTTTTTCGATAGCCATGTCTGTTTTGTAACAATAACTGAGGAGTGAGACTTACACGTACATGATGGAGCATTTATTTTGTGGAATGGATGGATGAATGAAACAATGCTAACTTCCAGTGTAGAAGTATAGCAATGGGGGATAAACGTGTACGTGATCTTGATCATGAAAGCATGAAAAGAATTCTCATAAGGGTCGCAACAATTTGACAAAGCTCAATGCAATGACAAGTAGCATATGTGTACATGGTTTTCAAGATAACTGAACATATGGCTTCGGTAGGACTTTGGCATATCAAAGAGGAGCTTTGCAAAGGGTTTTCAAATTTTCAAATAAATTTCCCAAGCACTCAATATTAAGAGTGAAGATCATATCTTCAAACCATATCTCAAACATCAACTACTTAGATGAACATGGTTCCCTAAAAATATTTATTCACAAGCATCAAGGTCATAGCAAGGAATATAACATATGCAAGCCAAACATGGGAACATGAAGGGTAGGCATAGCACCCTGATTTATTTTATCTTGAGATTGATTTAAATGATAGGAATTGAAATTCAGTCACACTCATGAATTAAGGAGCCAGAGGTGGAGTGCACATACCATCATTTTTTTTTCTTTGTCATGTTAGCGCAGTCGATGTTGTGCGACACCTTCGTGGGGGACCTCGAATGTGTACGTCGATGATGAGCTTGAGAGATCTCCCCCACACTTGTACTTGTGCTGGTACTGTTATTCAAAACCAAAAGATGGAAACAAAAATAGGGGCTCTTCTGGTTCAAGAACCAGGGAGCCTTTATTCGAATTCAAAAATATGATTCTCTTTATTTTAATTTTATTTTATAGAGCAAGATGCAGGAACTAGCACCAATTTCAAACCAAGATAAGTTTGGTATAAGAGACACTTACTTGGGATACTCACATGCCTCCCCCACACTTGGAATTTGCATTGTTGTGCAACACAACCCATGTGTGTGGAGTTCAAGTTTCCTTTCGTAATCATTCTCTCAATAAAACTTACAACGGTATTGTAGTTGATGTAGCTCTCATGTTCTAAGGTGTTCATCGTTCTTCTTGATCTTCGCCTGAAATGGTTAGAGAGCAAAAATACCCGAAGGACAACTTTATCATAGAGACATGATCTTGCTTTTTATTCAAAAGGGAAATAAATACTAATTATCCGGGCTATCTCTCGGCAGTGCTTTGTTTATGGTCATAAGCTTGACCTTGGGAACATTCTCTTGCAGCTACCATCGATGACGTCGTTCCCGTCTCATCACCAAGTATCGATGTGTCATGAAGCTTTTAGCTGCAAGGTTAGGGCAACAGAGCAACCACGAAATTTGCAATGCTTATGGTAAACATATGCATCTACAACCAACCTTCTAAATGCTTTGTAGAAGAGGACCTTGAGGTGGTTGTAGTCCTCGCGTGTGCTCAGGGCACCGGACGTGGCTAACTTTGGAGAGGCAGTGAACGAGCATGGTCTATGTATGACTTCAAGAATAAAACTTCCATGCTCATCCAAGAGATTATCTTCCTTGGACTCCAAAGTTAGTGCTTTACAATCTTCCATGGCCCACGGGTTCACTATCTCAAGAGATTCATCGTGGAAGCTTGATGTTGCTTTTCGATCATGGTCGGAAACAACATAGTAAGGGCCAGTGGGAAGAGGTTCAAACTTGTTCGAGGGTGATGATGATCGTTCCTCTTCACAAAAGTGAAGGGTCTCTTCCGACTCGTAATATTTGAGAGCAGAGACCGCAACCTCAAAGAGAACAGGCTCGGATGATGTGAACGGAGATCCATGCATCATACTCTCGAACGGGTTTAGCTTAGGAAGAGGCTTCGCCATAGGTTTTGCTAGACAAGTGGTAGTGGTGGCGAAGGCAGCTTCCCTAAGCTTTTCATCTAGGCTCCCTCGAGGTTTATCAAGGAGTTCTCGAACTGGGCAGCCTAGGAGTAGATCAAGATCAAGTATATCAAAAATGTGAAAGTCTAGGCTCACCTCGATCTTGTCTATCATGAGTGGCATGGCACATGCAACCCCCCGAACATTTAAGGATGTGTCCAAAGGGACAACTAATGAGGAGCTTGTCGGACGGCCTTAGCGATACATTGCCCAATAGAGTGTATGCTAAGTGCCATGGCATCACATTAATCTCCATGATGGGGTTAAGATGGGCTTCTACGGTTATTCCCCTTATAGAACAAGGAAGGATCGTAGAGGGAGAACTAATCCAAATTTCTTCGGAATAGCATCTCGCTCCACACAACCACTCCTGATTCATAGCCTCCTTAAGGGATGTGAAAAGGATCTATCAGAGAATTTTTAGAGTGATGGATTTGGACAGAATAGAGCTCCTCTCGGGAATGCTGGTCAATGTAGTCGGTGGCTTGGACCTTAGTAATTGTGTGCCTTTCAACTACGGGAAGTTTTGAGCTGTCCCTGTACTCAGGAATAGCTCGTCGTGGAAATTGTAGGGGAAGGCACAACGAGAATCATGTAGGTCCAGATCATATTCTGGGGTTGGTTCAGGGAGAGTATCGGAGAGATGTGCTACGACTGGTGTGGACTCTTGTGATGCTCTCACATCTTCCGACGCGGATGTCTCTTCTATGGGCTCCTCAGGAATTTCTTCCGGGAATTCATCATAGATCCCAGTGTAAGGGGTGTTCTCTAGAATTTTGTCTAGAATGGCCCTCCCCTCACTAGTTGTCAAATGAGTGAAAGATCCTCCTGAGGACAAATCTAGGAATTTGGCTGATTCGATTTCGAGACCTCTTCTAAAATGTATTAGAAGGATGGGTTCAGAGATCCCTAGATCAGGACCAGAGGCCAGAAGATAGGTAAATCGAGCCCAAGCAGCCCCTAGTGATTCTCCTTCCCTTTGTTTGAAGGTAAGGATCTCGATTCGAAGGTCAGCGACCCGAGATTCAGGGAAAAAGGTTAGACAGAATTTTGCTCGTAGTGTCTCCCAACTTCCCTTCACTCTCCCACGATAGTGATCACACCATATCTTCGCTCGACCCGTCAAAGAGAAAGGAAACACCTTCCATTTCAGAGTTTGTTGGGCCATCCCCGTAATCACGAGACATGAGCAAATTTGCTCAAATTCCCGTAAGTGAACATAAGGATTCTCCCCTTCAGCTCCAGAAAATGGATTCTCTCTGATCTTGGCTATGAATTTTGTGTGTATTCCATAGCCAGAGCTTTTTATGGGTTGAGACGATGGTGGTGGCTCCAGATCTTCAGCTTTTGGAGCTGAGAATTGATATAAGGTAGGAGCGGAATTCATGATGGTAGGTGGATGATATGTGGACGAACTAGGTTCGGGATAAGAACAGCTACCATTCCCCGGCAACGGTGCCAGAAAGCTTGTTGGTATTTCTTATGACCTACAGATAAATCCGCAAGCGTACGGATACCGACGTAGCTTTCACCCGGGAGTATTCCAGAGTATCGATTTCCACGGGGAACGTGAAGTGTACTAATACTTAATTAGTTCGTCCGAAGGGATAAATGTGGATTTGGACGACGACGAAGAGAAGAGGTAAATGGGACGAGGGTAGAGAGGGTACTTGTGTAGCAACAATGGTTATTCCTCTGATCAAGCAACACTGACTTACTCACGATAGTTAACTTCGGGCGCCTGAGACACCACCACTCACAGAAAGGGATGAGAAGGGGAGTGGTAACGCCTACCCCTAAGTCCTACAGACCAGAACTACCGTGGTGGATTACGTCGGCCGGACAGGGCTGTCACCACCTGCCGGCTACCACAACTATTCCGTTGAACTGGTTGCAAACCAAGGTAACGACTAGTCTAGACACCGTGCCTACACTAATAATTACTACTTCACTCGACGTCAGAGCAAAGCACCCACTACTAAGTAGTGAATGAGGAACCAGGAAACAAAAGTAAGAAAGAGCAGATGCTTGATTAATCAGAGGGAACATGAGTTACCAGACAAGACCCGGATGTAGTCACTCGAAGATGAACTGCATCCGCCGAGGTACAAAGTAGAGGAAGAGCGGACACCTCCGGCTCTTCCCCCGAACTCTCACCTCACCTCTCTCCCTATTTTCTAAGGCTAGGAGCAGCAGTGCTTCGCCTTGGAGCTTCTTCTCTTGTATTTCGACGTCTTCTCACGGTGAGTGGGGTGTCCTTTTACAGGCTCCAAGGGCGGTTCCCGGCGTCATCATCAAGCTAGCCTCCTGCTTAACATCCACGCGAAGGGGGAAGCGTAGAAGCCACGGTAGTAGGCCGGACGGCCTCATCTAGGCCGGCCGGCCTGGCTCTGGTGCCAAGTGGCACCGACCTTTGCAGGGACGGCTTGGATGATGTCCTGAAGTCGGTAACAGTTGCGTTCGGTTGAAGCTGTCCAAGAATCCTAGGTTGTGGGCCCTTCAATCCATGTTTATCCCACCCTAGGCCTTTCGGGTCCTTTGATCAAACCGATATCAAATGCACGGCTCATGATCATCTTTGATACATTAGTAAACTTGTGGATCAGTGCCGTGGCCAAAAGAGGGGAAAGGGGGCCGGTCGGCCTGGCCTAGGCCGGCCGGCCTGGCCCTGTGCCCAAACTGTTCCTTCTTTTCCCCATCTGCTCCTTCACTCACAAATTGTACAAAACTTGTGGAACTCATTAGAAATAATCAAATTCACATTGGCATGAGCAAGATGAGCCTGGAATATCATGGAATGTTGACAGTAAAATCGTATAATAACGGTCGTCAACAAGGGGATTGCCCTGAATTGTAGCTACGACCAGAAGTGGCTAGCGGTGCGGTGGCACTGAGGCCAGATACTCCCCGGGGTGTATAGTTTGGGAAACGGGTACGTTGGGCTGAGAAGGTTGCTGCTCACATGTTTCGCTGCTGGCCACGTTGAATTTGGTATTTCCTTTTTCAGTCTTCCTCATCATGGGCAGTCTCGGCTGAGATAGTCTGACTGACCAGAATGTTAAAGTCTGGGTATATATGAGGGGTCTTTTGTTGCCGAAAGATGCTATTGAGACCTTTCTTAAACCGGCCTTGTTTCTTCTTATTTGAACTGATTTCATCAGGGGCATATCGGGCTAGCTTCATGAATTTTCTATGATACTGGGATACCGTCATACCACCCTGACGGAGTGCCTTAAACTCCTCGGCCTTACGATCCATGGCTCCTTCTGGAATATGGTAGCGCCGAAATTCTTCTTGAAATTCTTCCCAAGTAATATTAGCGGCATTGCTTGCTTCCATGCAGTAATTATCCCACCATTCACTGGCGGATCCCGGCAGTTGATGGGCTGCTAGTAACACTTTGTCCCTGCCCTCAGCATGAATAGCTTCCAGCTTTTTCGTAATAGTCTTTAGCCAATCATCGGCTTCGAGGGGTTCATCAGTACTGTCGAAAGTGGGTGGGTTGGTTCATATAAATTCTATGATCTTGCGGGGTTGTCCCAGCTCATTTCCCGGACGAGGGTTTTGAGTATTGCCCATGCCTTGAAGGATAGTTTCCATTAGGCGGGTTTGATTGGCCATAACCGCCACTATATCAACCATCGGCGGAGGGGGTGGATCCTGAACTTGTTGTTGCTCTTCAGTACCTTCTTCCTCGTCTTCCGAGATATCCATTGCGTCTTCATGAAGTTCTTCTTGGGAATCGACGGAGGGGTCTTGCCTTTTCCAGATGCGTGCCCTACCATGCACGCTTTCTTCTTCGGAAAGTCCCCGGCTTTGCTGGCCTTCAGAGCTTTTAGCTTGATGGCTTCGCCGTTCTTGTATCCTGACCAACCTCTTGGGCTTCATCTGCATGTTAGATTCCATATCAAGAAGGACGGTCCATAAACAGAAAAAGGGGTAGGATCATCTTGGCAAAGTTCCTACTGAAAGTGATAAGTTTAAGAGGTAATGCTTCATGCCATGCGCAAACATATATCTTTATTTTTCTCTAGGGGGAATTTTGAAGTCCCTTGCACGCAATACACCATACGTAACTAGGTATATAAACAGGGTCACTACCTACTATACTCTCTAGGTAGCTAATCTATAAGTGGAGGTTTCTCTTTCCCTGGTTTCTTCTTAAGGGTAGTCTTCCCAGAAATCTTGGCCTCGAGACGTGGACGCATCCCACATAGAGCCTACAAAGGATTCAGTCATCACTTTGGACGAGCCCCAATTATCCATGAAATCGACTTGGTTAAGGACTCCCATAGCTGTCTATTGCTTCTCTGATCATGCCAGAGGTTTCACATCCTTCTTGGGGGAGGCCCATGCCGTCACTCTTTTCCTCCAAATCCTCTTCTCCCATGGGTTCTTTACCTTTCTCGGTTTGGTTCAATCTTCATCTTCAGGGTCTGTATCCATGGGGATTGTTTGGCTTGAAGCTTTAGCTTCTGTTTCTGGAAGTTCAACTATGGGAGGGAGAGAAGTAGTTTTGGCGGCTTTGGGGTTTACCTTTACTTATGACTTATTAACCTTCGAGGTCTTGGTCATATTCTTTCCCCTTGCCTTTCGAGTTATTTTTCGCAGCTCCCAGGTTAAGTCGTCTTTGGCCCCTTCCACCAACTGCTCGGCCATGAATGCCCTTTTCTCTGTTGCCTCAACATAGTCCACTAATTCGGCCATACGATCTTTAGTCACGATCAGGAGGTCTTCCAGCATTTCGGCACGGTGTCTAGCTTCTCGGCAACGTATGCTTAAATTTTCGAATAGATTCTCAAGGCTTAGGAGATAGTCTAAGGTTGTGACCAAGGTGGCTTGGTCGGAGACTATGGATTCGGTAAAAAGAACTTTCAGGCAGTAGTTCCAGGCCGTTCGGTTGGTGTTTCCAATTGGAAGGTAGCGAAGCGAAGTGTTCACGGTTCCAGTCACTTTGTCTCGGCAGATTGCCATCACCGCTTTCTTGGCCACCACTTGTACGGTATCCGAGAATCTTGAGCCATAAGCGCTGATCGTCCATACTTTTCCCACAGAAGGTCTAGGAGCTGGTCCTACGGTTACCCAAACTTCGCAGGACAGATTTCCTTTGGTCACGTACTCTCGTCCTTTATATTGTGGGGAGTTGGAGAAACCTAACTCCCTAAGTCCGTTTCTTAGGAGGCGCGGAAAGCCGATGTTCCGGTTGCAGTCGGAGTGCGGCCACTCCTTCTCGTCACGTATCTCCGTCCATGTTCCTATCCCAAAAGATGTAAGGGATTATTCAGAAATTATTCTACTCAACTTAGTAGCACAAGGCAAGCTTTTAAGAGAGTTGCTAGCTTTCTTTTTAGGCCACCTTATAGGGCACTAAGGTCCAGCTGGCTCTGATACCACACCTGTGGGGAGCGCCCGCGTTACGAGACTCCCGAAGCACCTGCATTAGTCCTGGAGTAATGCTAATGCAAGTAATTTCCGCACAAGGGCCATAAAAACCATCATCGGTAGTTTTTATTGATAATCTACATCAATGTATAGCTTAAAGTCCGCACAAAGGTTTACAAGCGGGCCTCAAAGCCTCTGCTTTATTTAAAGAGTACAAAACTACCAGTACTATGCAGAGCCTCAGCATCGTGGCGGAGTTCATCACCATTCTGGACCTTCATCGTTAGCTCCGTCTTCTGTGAAGTCCTCTGGTATGAAGTGGAAGCAAGGGTGAGCACTACCGACAGGGGTACTCAGCAAGTCCCAAAGTAATTTAATAGATTCAATAAGTTTGGTCCTGGAGGGGCATAGCATCTCTGCCAGTCCCGATCAGTGAACAAAGGTATATCAACCTGCGGTAAGGGAAGTCCGCGGGTCTGGTTCATTTTAGTGATCTAATCGACGGGGACTTTGACCAGTTGGACTCTTTCCGGAGTCACGGCTATCCACATAGATTTATCGCTCTGCAGAGGCCGTACTTCTCTGTCCCGCATTGGGTCAGCCCGTACCATGTACAAAGGCGGTACTGCCCTACGAGACACATTCCCACCAGCGTCTATCTCTAGATAGCCCAACCCTAGCTCTGTCCACGGGTACTGCTGGGGCCTAAACAGGGATCGTATATACATCCACAAAAGGACATTAAACCCGGGTATGGACGCATCATATAAATGGGCATGCATCGCCCATGGGCCCTACCAGCCCTGTCACATGCGACCCGTGCCGACCAGACAAAGCCCTCTGTCTAGGGCTGTCTCCAGCATACCCGTTGTCGACCGTGGCCCCTTGGGACAGTTGACTAAGGCTGGCTAGTGGGGTGTGGATCAAGGCCTCACATAAATAAGCACTCTCGAAGGCTGTGCTTTTTTGGCATGCGGGACTATACTAGGCAATGGAAAGATTCTCCCGCGAACTAGTCCTTAGTGGCGGCCCGAAGTGGCTCTTAGGACAGAATCCCCTCCTTGGGATCTTCCTTCCACTCCCCGGTCTAAAGTAAAACAGTGCAATATTGAGTGCCAATTTCCAAGATTAATCATCATCACATGCTTTATAAATAAGGTAAGTTTTTCCATAATTATTATTGTTGGTGGTACTTGCCTTGCCCAGCGTCGGGATCGTCCCCTTCTTCCTCTTTGTGGTCCGGGTCTTTGGCGTTGTTTTCGGGGTCAGAGTCTGCGAGTTAGTGACAAAGATCAATACACCAATCATTGGTTAAAAGGGTAGTTATACTATTAAATAGATTTAATCCTAGAAGGGAAGATAAATTATTCTAGGGGTTGTGGTTAAGGTTTTTGGGAAAGAAAGATATTTCTAGGCTTAGAAATTATTCTAGGATTTTTGGTGAATTTTTGGGAATTTTTGGGAAAGCTCTAAGGTGGAAAACTAATTCTTTGTGTGCACTTGGCCGGGTGTACCTAGCAATTTCCTAGGGATAGAGAGAGACAGCCAGGCGGGCCCGCGGGACGGGGTCCCGCGCCGGTCACAGTTCCGTGGGCCCGTTGAGGACCCGGTGTGTCCGAGGACCGGTGGATGGTCGCTTCCTGTTGTGATGAGTGATTGACAACGTGGTGTGGATTGACGTTTCCCTTGGCTCAAGTATTGCAGGTGTAGAATGCGGCTTGGTTGCATTGGTGCAGGTGAAGAACAGGCGCGAAAGGTCTTAGCCATGGCGGCCTCCGAGGAGCGGAGAGACAAGTAGGCTTGGTTCGAGGGACCCGGTGGCCAGATGGATCAAGTGCGGTTCACATGCTGGCAAGAACGAGCAAGGGGACGTAGTTCCGGTGCGAGGTAGCGGCTCACAACCGAAGCTCGTACGCGGACGTGAAGCCGGCGCAAGGTGGCGGCTAACAACCGAAGTTTGCGCGCGGGGTTTGGTGATTTGGCCACAAAATCATCGGTGGACGGTTTCCCTTGGTTTGGGCCTCAAAACCAAGGACCGAGGACTCGACGAGGCGAATTTGGGCGGCTGGGCCAGAGTGGCTGCCAGGGGCGGTTTAACCGCCCCCCAGGGGCGGTTTAACCGCCTCCCCCTGGGCCGGCCCAAAATCGGCGTCGAGGAGCTTCGATCCGGAGGACACGCGGCGTGAACGCAAGGCTGGCGTCGGAGGGAAGCTAGCTTGCGGTGGAAGGTGTCCCAGCCGGAAAAATCTACGAGTCAAATGTCAAATTTGCCCCTGAGGGGTATGTATCTCATTAAGGGTAGTTTAGTCTTTAGAGCACCACCACTTGGACTACTAATAGGGCCCTTAGGCCTTGGTGGCTGCCATCCTTTAGGGATCATTTCGTTTTTCTCCTTTGGACTAGTTTCCCCTTCATCCCCTCCACCTAGAACTATTTCGAATCCTTCGTAGTTTGTATAGGTGAATTCATGGTTATGTGATGGAGTTTGTGCTGCTCATCTTTGTGCCATGATTTGATTCCACGAGCTCCTTTTTCCTTTTCTATTTTCGTGGGTATTTCCGGAGCTATTTTTGGGGGATTTTCGTTCTTCTCTTTCTAGGGCGTTTTCTCTCGGATTTCTTTGGGGGATTCACGTATGAGTGCCTTGTGCCTCTTTTGCTGGTGATCCCTTGCCCCCAAACGCCGGGAATCGCTTTGGATTTGAGATTTTCGGGATGAACTCGGGGTGGAAGTGTTCTTCACGAGATCTGAGATTCCGGGAGTTCTAGAGTGTTTGAGGCCGAGATTTTTGGGGAATATACTCCACTGAAGGTGTACATCATCTCCCCAAAGTTTCGTCTCAAGAGCTCAAGCCGTTTGGGAGATCGACTCACGAGTTGACTTTTTCCCGAGAGCTCCCAGATTGACCGCCCCCAGGAGGTTAAACCGCCCCCCCTAGGCGGTTAAACCGCCCCTAGGGAGGTTAAACCGCCCCTGGCTGGGCAGAGAAGGTTTTGCCTCGTTTCGGTTCGTTTTGTGTTCGTTTCGATCGATTCGAGTTCCGCTGCGTGTTTCTTGCTCCTAGGGTCAGTAGCTTGACAGTGGCTACGTGATTTTGGCAAGATCGTTCTCGGAGGTTTCGGAGTTGATTTGGGAGAATAGCCGGATTGGTTGGAAAGAATTTTTATCAGGCTCCCATTCACTCCCCCCCTCTCTGGTCGCCGATTCGGTCCTTCAATTGGTATCAGAGCCTGTTACGGATCTTTGCGACTCTAACCAGTCTATGATCCACAAGGCGACAAAGGAAAAGGCGATTTTGATTCCGGATTTGGGTGTCGAGTTTTGATCTTGCTTTTGACTAATCCTAACCGGTGCTTTGAGCTATGGCACCAAGCTCTTCTTCTTGTGTGTCTCTGTCCTCAGGTGGAGAGAAGTGCGATGAGCTGAATGGAGGTGACGAAGGGATGGCCGTTATGCGTCTTTTGGAAGAAGTGCATCAAGAAGATGATCTTCGACGCAAGCTTCACAAGATGAGTAGAAGTAAACTCTCCCAAGGTATAATTGACTTGTTCACTCGCCTTTGTGCTTATGGCGAGACAATTACTGATCTTGAAAAGAAAATTGGCATGTCTAAGCTTGATTCTTCTCCATGCAAATCTTGTGATGCCTTGCGTATTAAGTTGGAGAAAAGTGTTAAGTTTGGTGAATGGCATGTTCAGGATGGTAGAAAATTACAAGATGAGATTTGTGATTTGGAGTCTGAGATTGCTTTGTTGAAATCAAATGCTTCTTTACCATGTGCTGCTTGTGAGTCTTTGCATGCTGAAATTAAAGAATTGAAATTGACTCACACCACTTGTTTGGATGAACTTGAGCATGCTAAGGCTAAAATTTGTGAGATGAAGTCCAAGCCTTGTAGCACTTGCTCTTTGATTTGTGATGGTGATGTTTGCCTTACTTCTTTGGATACACATGATACTTTGCTCGATGTGAATGATGATGTTCCTTCTTGTGTTGATGCTTTGGATAGCTCTCCCATAGCTATTCCTAAGCTTGTTGGTTCTTCCGGTGCTGTCCAAGATAATTCAAGTGGCAAGGGTGCTTCTCACTTTTTCGGAACTCATGCTCCCAAACCGAAGTTCCTTTGCACCTTTTGCAAAAGAGATGGGCATACCGTTGAGTTTTGCTTTCGTCGTATCAAACATGAGAAACGTGTGTGCGCTAAAGCTTTTAGGAAGCCACGTAGCCTTTCCTATGGCACGTGTGATCCTAATTTGGGCACAAAGTCAGATATTGGAGGTTCTTGCTCTAAGCCCCAAGGGATTTGTCGATTGAATGAGAATGGTGATTTGTCCTCTCGGACTGTGCCTACAGACAGGCCTTTGTACCATTGCTCTTATTGTGACAAGGATGGGCATCAAGAGAGCTTTTGCTATAGGCGTGCAAGACGCATGCGGCGAGTTCGTGCTTCTAGGCCTTTGGTTGTTCATAGCCCACCTCATGGCATGAACACTTGTGTGCCTAGTCAGAAGCCGCATTTTGTTGATGGGTTTTATGACTCTTCTTCTAGTGGGGTAGTTCGTGATCGTGGACATGTTTCTAGAGTTTCTCGTGTTGGTCCACTACATGATTTTCATGGTACTTCTACTGGTTCTTCTTCTAAGATCTCGAGGGATCGTTGCCTTTTTACTAGTGGTAGCACTCGTTCTTCTTATCGAGTTTCTACTTTGAGGCATGGTTCCAAGTGTGTTCCGAAGCATTCTCGTTTGAACCGGCATTTGCATCATGCTAACCCACGTGATAAGTTGAGTACATTTTTTACCCGTGTGACGAAGTCTTGGGTTCCCAAGTATATGCTTGCTAACCCTTCGGGATCCAAGACTCTGGTTTGTTTGTCCTCTCATGTGTAGGTACGAGGACGCGGGTTGGAGAACATGAGCTTGGTGACTCTTGGTCTTTTGCATGATCAAGGTTTGATGGTTCTCCACACCCTTTGGATGGCCCCAATGTGGCCTTTGTACACTTTGTATAGTGAGTATCTCTTTTGTACACTCTTGTGCTCACTTGTGTATCTTTGGCATGTTTTGTGCTTGTATCATGCCTTTATGTTTTGTGTAGCATTTTGTATATTTGCTCTCGTTGTTGGATATGTATATACCATGGTTGGCTAGCCACATTTCTCGTTAGCATGTATGATCTTCTTGTATATCTTGTCATGCTAGCTTTGTGATATATGTTGGTGGACTAGTCACCTTTGTATGATAGTGTGTGATCCACATGAACTCCTTGCCATGTTTCCTCATATGACTCAAATTGCTTATGGCATGTTGTTCTTCTGGTATCCTTTTAGTTGGTATCTTTTGATTAGTTCCTTTGTCTTTGGGTTGCATTTACCTTCTTTTCGATTTCTCTTCCTTTTGTCTCTGTGTTGGAGCTTTCCATTTGCTTTTTGTACACTTTTTCCTAGTCTTCTTTTGCTAGGCATCTTTGGTTGAGGGGGAGCTCGGCTTTAATTAAGGGAGAAAATTTGCTCAAGTTGATTTGAAAAGGAGAGGACCTTGCTTATGGCTTTTGGATTGCATGAGCTTGTGAGTTTGCTGACCTGAACCTTGGATTTGCATTTCAGTTGCACATTCCAGGGGGAGCTTATGTTTGAACTTGAACCTTGGATTTGCATTTTGGATTGCACATTCCAAGGGGAGCTTGTGGTTTGAACTTGAACCCTGAAATTATATTTTGGATGTACATTTCAGGGGGAGCTTTGTATTTGTGCTTTGATCGCGCTTGTGTATTGAGTTTGAGCTTGCCCATGTTTCTACCCAAAACCAGAGGCTTCTCTTGTAGCATATTGTATACTATTGTATTTTGATTTGCTTTTCCATCTTTGTATCTTGATGTATAGTTTGCATTTTGCATCTTGTGATATATCATGCTGCATTTGTATCATATCTCAGGATGAGCTTCTCCTATATGCAGTGATTGCTACAACTTGCCAGTTCTTAGATTTTAGGCAGGCTTGCTATGGATTGTTGATTGGCTATGCTCCTGATGGTTTTGATATATATCTTGTTGAGATAGTCATCTTTTGAAAGTAAAATCACAAACTGAACTTAAACTCTTTTCACCCATGAGTAAATGCCTAGCATGTCTTGTTTGAGCTAAGATGGCTATATCTTGTCTAGATCATGCTAGGAGATGTTGTTCTTTTCAATTGGGTCAAAGACTTTGTCATTATGAATGTTTAGCCCATGCTTTATCTTGTGGAGGAGCATAAGCTTCTTTTTGTCGCAAAGACATTTCATGTACCATGCTTAATTTGAAAAACTTAAAAAATGAGATGTCTATGCTTGAAAGAAGTAAAATGAGAAAAGATGAATTTGAAGAAAAATTTGCTCATGTCTCTATGCTTTCACCATTGCACACACTTGCACACATGGGTGCTAAGCGGTTGCATGTTGTTTGCCGGAGAAGTCTCCCATGAGAAGTGAACACATGGCTCCGTGCTTTGACATGACATGAGATAGAATTTGGGCGTTTGTTATGATCTTTTGTGGAGAACACTTGTCCTTTCATGATTTTGATAAGATGATGTTCATGTATGCTTGAATGATTCATGTTTAGGTTTTTGCTCATGTGGTGATCCCTTTTTGATAAAAACTCAACAAATTTGACCTTGGCTTTGTCGATGAGCTATATGTCTTTACCTTGATGGCAATGCCTTGTGTACCATCTAGTTTGCCTTCTCTCTAATTAGTGGCATTTTGTAGTGCTCATTGTATATTTGAGAAGCTTGTAGTTGCATGTCTTGGTCTTTCGCCTTGATTTGTGCATTGTCAACAAGGGGGAGAAATTGCTTGGTTTTATGGATTGCTTTTGGGGGAGAAATTGCTAGATTTATGAAGCTTTGGCCAAGGGGGAGAATTTTTGTGAGATTGTGGAAAGTTTATGGCAAAGTTGCTTGGGGAGAACTTGTGAAGTTTCTGATGGGTTTCTGAAGGAAAAACATTGCTGGATGTTATTGAAAGCTTTTGAGATCGAAATGGAATTTTTCTGAGATTTTTGTGTGAGTTTTGCACTTTTGAATTTGGTCATCTGCCAGGGGCGGTTTAACCGCCCCCCTGGGCGGTTTAACCGCCCCTGTGCTGTGTGCACAAGTTTTGTGAAGTTTTGAGCCATTTCGAGTCTTTGTCGCACGCACAAGTTCACTTGTTCAGGGGGAGTTGCATATTTGCAGGGGGAGTGCTTTGAGTATCCTGAAAAGTGATTTGGAGATTTGTGACTTGTGCTTTGTGCTTTTGCTCTTTTGCCGATGGTGTTGAGCCCTTTCGCTTCTTCTTGAAGGGTCGGCGTTTCTGGAGCTTTCTCTTGCGAAGTGACTTTGTTTTCGGCTTGTTCTTGCTTTTAGTCACTTGCTTGAGTCTTGTTTTCGATTTCTTTTATATTTTCTTTATATCATTGGTTACTATGTGTGTGTTGTCAATGCACTCATCAAGGGGGAGATTGAGGACCCGGTGTGTCCGAGGACCGGTGGATGGTCGCTTCCTGGTGTGATGAGTGATTGACAACGTGGTGTGGATTGACGTTTCCCTTGGCTCAAGTATTGCAGGTGTAGAATGCGGCTTGGTTGCATTGGTGCAGGTGAAGAACAGGCGCGAAAGGTCTTAGCCATGGCGGCCTCCGAGGAGCGGAGAGACAAGTAGGCTTGGTTCGAGGGACCCGGTGGCCAGATGGATCAAGTGCGGTTCACATGCTGGCAAGAACGAGCAAGGGGACGTGATTCCGGTGCGAGGTAGCGGCTCACAACCGAAGCTCGTACGCGGACGTGAAGCCGGCGCAAGGTGGCGGCTAACAACCGAAGTTTGCGCGCGGGGTTCGGTGATTTGGCCACAAAATCATCGGTGGACGGTTTCCCTTGGTTTGGGCCTCAAAACCAAGGACCGAGGACTCGACGAGGCGAATTTGGGCGGCTGGGCCAGAGTGGCTGCCAGGGGCGGTTTAACCGCCCCCCAGGGGCGGTTTAACCGCCTCCCCCTGGGCCGGCCCAAAATCGGCGTCGAGGGGCTTCGATCCGGAGGACACGCGGCGTGACCGCAAGGCTGGCGTCGGAGGGAAGCTAGCTTGCGGTGGAAGGTGTCCCAGCCGGAAAAATCTACGAGTCAAATGTCAAATTTGCCCCTGAGGGGTATGTATCTCATTAAGGGTAGTTTAGTCTTTAGAGCACCACCACTTGGACTACTAATAGGGCCCTTAGGCCTTGGTGGCTGCCATCCTTTAGGGATCATTTCGTTTTTCTCCTTTGGACTAGTTTCCCTTCATCCCCTCCACCTAGAACTATTTCGAATCCTTCGTAGTTTGTATAGGTGAATTCATGGTTATGTGATGGAGTTTGTGCTGCTCATCTTTGTGTCATGATTTGATTCCACGAGCTCCTTTTTCCTTTTCTATTTTCGTGGGTATTTCCGGAGCTATTTTTGGGGGATTTTCGTTCTTCTCTTTCTAGGGCGTTTTCTCTCGGATTTCTTTGGGGGATTCACGTATGAGTGCCTTGTGCCTCTTTTGCTGGTGATCCCTTGCCCCCAAACGCCGGGAATCGCTTTGGATTTGAGATTTTCGGGATGAACTCGGGGTGGAAGTGTTCTTCACGAGATCTGAGATTCCGGGAGTTCTAGAGTGTTTGAGGCCGAGATTTTTGGGGAATATACTCCACTGAAGGTGTACATCATCTCCCCAAAGTTTCGTCTCAAGAGCTCAAGCCGTTTGGGAGATCGACTCACGAGTTGACTTTTTCCCGAGAGCTCCCAGATTGACCGCCCCCAGGAGGTTAAACCGCCCCCCCTAGGCGGTTAAACCGCCCCTAGGGAGGTTAAACCGCCCCTGGCTGGGCAGAGAAGGTTTTGCCTCGTTTCGGTTCGTTTTGTGTTCGTTTCGATCGATTCGAGTTCCGCTGCGTGTTTCTTGCTCCTAGGGTCAGTAGCTTGACAGTGGCTACGTGATTTTGGCAAGATCGTTCTCGGAGGTTTCGGAGTTGATTTGGGAGAATAGCCGGATTGGTTGGAAAGAATTTTTATTGGCTCCCATTCACTCCCCCCCTCTCTGGTCGCCGATTCGGTCCTTCACCCGTGGACCATGGCCCGTGAACTAGTGGCCCCTTGGGTCAGTGGTCCACGAGGAACGAGTGCGGGAGGGAAGGAGAGGGGGAGGTTGCGGCCGTGCTGGCGCGACTGAGCCGCTGGCCTGTGGGCCCACGGCCAGCGTGGCTGTCGCGTGGGTGCCACGACAGCGCCAGCGAGGGCAGCGGCGGCGTAGTACGGAGGTGCACGGCGGCGGAGGCAGGGGCTTGCCAGAATCGGGCGCGCCGGCCATCCTAGGCCACCGGAAGGGCTAGGACTTGGCGTGGGGGCAGAGGGCAGCACGGCGGGGTGGTGGAGCATGATCTGGTGCAGTGGCAAAGCGTGAGGCGGGGGCTTGAGCTCGCCGGAGCTCGGGCGGCGGGCCGCGCAAAAGGGGAGATTGAGCTAGGAGATTGCCTGGGCTCCGGGGAGCGGCGGTGACGCAGCTGGTGGTACGCGGCGTGCGTCGGCGTGCTTAGGCACAGCGGAGGGCGGCTGAAACCACCTAGCGGGTCGCTGGAGTGTGGCTGCGCACGGGGTCTAGTGGTACTTGGCCGGCGGCGCAGGTGAAGGGGAGAAGAGCAGCGGTGAGACAAGCGGCGGCGGAGGCTTACCGAAGTGTGCAGTGGCGCGGAGCTACCGGCGTAGTCTCGGCCAGTCGTGCGGTGGCGGAGCAGCTTGCGCTTGACCAGTTACTAGGCATGGAAGAGACCCAGGCTATCCGGTGATTAAATGCTCAATTTGTGATTGTCACTTGAATGGGGGCATTATGTGACCTTGGGGCCAGTGTGAACATCATGCCCAAGGCCATATTTGAAAGATTGAATTATCCTGCTCTCTCTCCAACCATGGTGACGCTTCAACTAGCCGATTCGACAGTCCGATATCCAGAAGGCATAGTAAATCTCGTAGTGTTGGATATGGAAGGTGACAGGGAGATGTGAAGGACCGAAACGGCGACCAGAGAGGGGGGGAGTGAATGGGAGCCGATAAAAATTCTTTCCAATCGATCCGGCTATTCTCCCAAAACCACTCCGAAACCTCTGAGAGCAATCTTGCCAAGATCACGTAGCCACTGTCAAGCTACTGACCCTAGGAACAAGAAACGAGCAGCGGAACTCGAACCAATCGAAACAAACACCAAAACGACCCGAAACACGGCTCGATCTAACACACCCAGGGTGGGCGGTTAAACCGGCTAGGGGGGGCGGTTAAACCGCCCGGGCCTGGGAGCCTCGGGAAAAAGTCAAAACAAAAGTGGATCTCCCAAACCGCTTGAGCTCTTGAGGCGAGATTTTGGTCAGATGATCTAGACCTCCAGTGGAGTGTTTTCCCAAAAGATCTCGGCCTCTAACTCAGTACAACTCCCGGAATCGCAGATCTCGCGAAGAACACCATGACCTCGAGTTCATCCCGAAAATCTCAAATCCAGAGCGATTCTCGGCGTTTGGGGGCCGGGGAGCTTCTCGCCTCGAGATTGCCTCCCCCTCAACATCAGCTTCCACTTGAACTCGATCTGGAGCGCGACTCGACGAAGGTGTAGCAGAGGGGCTGTCGTCGACGTCGTGGTAGTAGTGGAAGTAGAAGGTACACGATCTCCACACGGTGCCTGAAATTCCTCATCATCTTCATCATCAGGCTGTTCTTCCTCAAAGATGGGCTGTCCCAAGTCATCATCCACCTGCACACTCAAAAGCAGAAGAGCTACACGGAATGGTCTCGTCGAAGGTAACTTCGCAAGTCTCCATGATTTGGTTAGTTTCAAGATTGAGCACATGATATGCTCGAGAATGATTAGCATAACCAAGAAAAATTCCATCCATCGAACGAGACTCAAACTTGTCCAAGTTTCCTTTCTTCAAGATGAAACACTTGCAACCAAAGACCCGAAAGTGACTCACACGGGGAGAACGACCATGGAAAAGCTCATAGCAAGTTTTCTTCTTGAAAGCACGAAGGAAAATCCGATTCGACACATAGCAAGCTGTGTTCACCGCTTCTGCCCAATACTTCCTAGGAGTCCTATGCTCATCTAGCATCGTCCTAGCCATCTCACAAAGTGTTCTATTCTTTCTCTCAACGACACCATTCTGACAAGCAACATATGGCGAAGAGTATTGATGTTCGAGACCAAGATCACGACAGAAGGCATCAAAACGAGTGTTCTTAAATTCCGTACCATTGTCGCTACGTATAGCTCTCATGGCACCACCATTACTCTCGTTTTTCAACCACAAAATCTCGAACAAAATCAAATGTCTCATCCTTCGACGCCAGAAAGAACACCCAAGCATACCGAGAAAAGTCATCAACAACCACAAGAACATACCACTTCCCACCAACTGAACGAACTCGAGCGGGGCCAACCAAATCCATGTGCAAAAGCTCCCCTGGACGCTCAGTCATCACATCTGTCAAAGGTGGGTGGGAAGCAGCAACCATTTTTCCATGCCTACAAGGTGCGCAAACCAAATCTTTCTCGAACTTGAGCTTGGGCAATCCTCGGATAAGGTCAAGAGCACTCAAGCGTGTGAGTAAATCAAAGCTCACATGACCCAATCTCCTATGCCACTTCCAAAGCTCAGAAGAAGTACCAGCGATCAAACACCGTGAAGGACCAAAAGATCGAGAAAAATCAGCACGAAAAATCTGTCCCTCAGGAATGATCATACACACAAGGTCACCTCGAGAATCAAGAATTTTCGAATCACCACGCTTAAAACGAACCTCATAACCCTCATCAAGAAGCTGAGAAACTGAGAGCAAATTGAAACCAAGATTCTTGACAAGAGCTACTCGCTTCAACATGAAAGTGTCGCTCACCTGAATAGCACCCTCTGACAACACTCTACCTCTACCCTTATCCCTGAAAGTGATGTACTGCCTGGACACCACCGGGGTGAGACTGGAGAACCACTTACCATTACCTGTCATGTGTCTCGAGCAGCCAGAATCCGTCAACCAAAAGTTCTCCAAGCCTCCCACCTGCACAATCAAAAGCGAGAACGAGAATGAGCGAATGACTCGACACTAGGGTTAGCACAAAACGAGTCAAACCAGTGTCGGGCCATCTGCTCAAAAGAGGGGTTAGCAAAATCAACTCTACCGCGTGAAACCCTCTCGTCTCTCACCATCGGACCTCTAGCACCACGCGGGGGAAAACGTGGCCTAGACTCTCTCCTAGCCTCAAAGCTACGGTCGAACCTCCCTGAACCAAACTGACCGCGAAACGGAGGCCGCCTAGCAAACTCACGAACAACTGGAACACCACGACTAGCAACCACAGGAACTGTGCGCACAAAGGCGTCGCCTCTTGGCCAGGGTGAACGAGACACAGGCACACTATGAGAAGAGTAGTACCTGTCCCTGTTCCCCACCTCCTTCTCTCTTCTCACCTCCCTCTTCTTCCTCCAACAAAACTCCTCAAGGTGTCCATCCCTTCCACAATGCTCACAATGGAAGCGGACTGGCTTTGGCTTTGGGGTTTCTCTCGGCTGTGCCCTCTCTCTCGGCTGGTAAACCCCACTCCTCACAAAGGTCACTCTCCTCTGAAAGTTCTCTGACTTAGGTGGAAACTTGGGAGGATCTGGAGTGGTGTCAAGCTTGTCCAACCCAAACACTGTCTCAGCTCATCATTCTCATCTTGCAATCGATTCACACACTGTTCTAGCTCAACATTCTTCAATGCAATAACATCACAAGCAGAACAGGAATTTGCAATAGGAGATTTAAGTTGTGCTTCAAGTGAACTAATCATGGTGCGTGATTCAAGCAACTGAGCATGCAAAGCAGGACAAGAAGTACAAGCACCTAGCAAAGATGACCTAGACTTCAACTCAGCAAGCTCAACCCTAGCACCCTCTAGTTCATCCAAGCAAGTCATGTGTTTCTCCTTAAGCACAACAAGATCAGCAATATGCACATCACAAAACGAGCATTCAACCACATCAGACACAAGAGGAGCATCTTTCAATACAGCAATCTCAGACTCAAGCGAAGCTGCTCTCTCCCTAGACTCGCAAAGCAAAGACTCAAACTCCATAGCCTTCTTTCTAGTGTCAGAAAGCAAGGTCTCAAGCTCAGCCACTCTATCCTTGGACTCTCCTAGCAAAGACCTAAGCACATCATCACGGTTATCGACCAACTGCTCTAACCTAGCAATCTCCTGACGCAAAGAGGTGGGATCTGTCAATACCTCATCCTTGGAGTCGGAGTCGGAGTCGTCCTTGCTCTTCACGGAGTCGTGCGCCATGGTGCAGTAGTCGACGGCGGCGAAGGAGATGCCGTTGAAGTTGCGGTTCAAGCTCTTCTTCTCCTTGCGGTGGCCGCGGTCCTCATCTTCACTGCTTGAGCTTGACGACGTGTTGGTGGAGCTTGTGTTGATGTCGCTCGCATCAGCCACCATCGCTCGAGATCTGTGCTTCTTGTGTCCACCGTGCTTGTTCTTGGATCTTCTCTCGTCCTTGTTCTTCTGCTTGGAGCGGTACTCGTCCTTGGGACGGTGCTTGTGGTCGTCTCGCGGGCGGTGCTTGCGGTTGTAGTCAGTTCTTGATCTCCTCGGGGCACTCGGCGATGAAGTGGCCCATCTTCCCGCATCTGTAGCACGTACTCCCAGCACGCCTCGAACCCTTCCGGTTCTGGTACATCCGCTCGAACCTCCTTGTGAGCAACGCGAGATCCTCCTCGCTCAGCACCTCATACTCTTCATCTGGAAGGGACACAAGAGAAGACAAAGCAAAGTGTCTAGGAGTGTTAGCATGTCCATATCCAGAGCCACCGACTAGAGCCAGACTATGGGGATCAGTCGGACTCTTAGCCTTGGCAAGCAACTGTCTGTCCACCTCGGAAGACTTCAACTTCGAGAAAAGCTCATCAACAGACAAAGTTTCATAGTTTGCCGACTCCATGATCGCCTCAACCTTGGCACCCCACACGGATCTATCAAGTGCTTGCAGGAGCTTGATAGCTCGGTCATGATCCGAGTATGGGAGCACGGTAATGTTGGCTTTCATGTTGTTGACAATCGAAGTGAAACGCTGAAACAAAGCATCAACCGACTCTCCAGGCAAATGAGCGAAATTCTCATATTCTCTCCTGTACATCGCGAAAAGCCTAGCCTTGACATGGCTATCACCACCGTGGGCTACCTTGAGCTTCTGCCAGATCTGGCAAGCTAGGTCCTCGCCCAAAACACGCTCAAACTCCTCGGCAAACAAAGCACGGAACAAGTAGTCAACAGCTCGGGCATTCGCCTCAAATCTATCCTTTGCATCCTGGGCATCTAAGTTGGTGGGATTGACATAGTTTTCATCTTTCGTCACATCCCACAGCAACTTTCCTTTGCCTCGCAAGAAAGCGCCCATACGCGCAACCCAGTTCGGGTAGTTCTTCCCATCGAAGTGCGGAGGCCCGGAACCCCGATCTTGGTACGCCATCTTTGGATCTTAGACTGGTTAGAGTCGCAAAGACCCGTAACCGGCTCTGATACCAATTGAAGGACCGAAACGGCGACCAGAGAGGGGGGGAGTGAATGGGAGCCGATAAAAATTCTTTCCAATCGATCCGGCTATTCTCCCAAAACCACTCCGAAACCTCCGAGAGCAATCTTGCCAAGATCACGTAGCCACTGTCAAGCTACTGACCCTAGGAACAAGAAACGAGCAGCGGAACTCGAACCAATCGAAACGAACACCAAAACGACCCGAAACACGGCTCGATCTAACACACCCAGGGGGGGCGGTTAAACCGGCCAGGGGGGCGGTTAAACCGCCCGGGCCTGGGAGCCTCGGGAAAAAGTCAAAACAAAAGTGGATCTCCCAAACCGCTTGAGCTCTTGAGGCGAGATTTTGGTCAGATGATCTAGACCTCCAGTGGAGTGTTTTCCCAAAAGATCTCGGCCTCTAACTCAGTACAACTCCCGGAATCGCAGATCTCGCGAAGAACACCATGACCTCGAGTTCATCCCGAAAATCTCAAATCCAGAGCGATTCTCGGCGTTTGGGGGCAAGGGATCACCAGCAAAAAAGGCACAAGGCACTCATACGTGAATCCCCCAAAGAAATCCGAGAGAAAACGCCCTAGAACAAGAAGAACGAAAATCCCCCAAAAATAACTCCGAAAATACCCACGAAAATAGAAAAAGGAAAGAGAGCTCGGGAAATCAAATCATGGCACAAAGATGAGCAGCACAAACTCCATCACATAACCATGAATTCACCTATACAAAACTAAGAAAGATTCGAAGTAGTTCTAGGTGGAGGGGATGAAGGGAAAACTAGTTCAAAGGAAAACCAAAGAGAAAACTAGAAGAGATAGCAGCCACCAGCCCTGAAGGGGCCTATTAGTAGTCCAAGTGGTGGTGCTCTAAAGACTAAACTACCCCTAAGTGATACATACCCCTCAGGGGCAAATTTGACATTTTGATCTCAGATATTTTCCGGCTCGGGCACCTTCCACTGCAAGCTAGCTTCCCTCCGACGCAAGCCTTGCAGTCACGCCGCATGTCCTCCGGATCGAAGCTCCTCGACACCGTTCTTGGGCTAGCCCAGGGGGGCGGTTAAACCGGCCCTGGGGGGCGGTTAAACCGCCCCTGTCAGCCCACTCGGCCCAGCTGCCCAAGTTCGCCTCGTCGAGTCCTCGGTCCTTGGTTTTGAGGCCCAAACCAAGGGAAACCGTCCACCGATGATTTTGTGGCCAAATCACCAAACCCCGCGCGCAAACTTCGGTTGTTAGCCGCCACCTTGCGCCGGCTTCTCGTCCGCATACGAGCTTCGGTTGTGAGCCGCTACCTCGCACCGGAACCATGTCCCCTTGCTCGTTCTTGCCAGCATGTGAACCGCACTTGATCCACCGGCCATCGGGTCCCTCGAACCAAGCCTACTTGTCTCTCCGCTCCTCGGAGGCCGCCATGGCTAAGACCTTTCGCGCCTGTTCTTCGCCTGCACCAATGCAACCAAGCCGCATTCTACACCTGCAATACTTGAGCCAAGGGAAACGTCAATCCACACCACGTTGTCAATCACTCATCACACCAGGAAGCGACCAGCCACCGGTCCTCGGACACACTGGGTCCTCAAGATGCCGCTCATCCTTGGGCGACCCTTCCTATGTGACGCTAAAGGCAAGGATCGATGTCGGGGCCGGAGTGATCCGTTTCTGCTTCGGGAGAAAGAACCTGACATTCAAGTTCTAGCCTCAAGAAGAGCAATGCTACCTAATTAACCTGGATGACGAATGGACTGGGGAGTGCGTAAGTCCACAACCCCCGTCTACAAGACCAGCAACCGCTCCTGGCAAGAAGAAAAGAAACAAGAAGGTGTGGAACAAGAGAGATCGATCAACCCCCATCCACTTCTCCAGAATGGGGTGATGAATGGAACTAAATGCCGGAGAGGAGTCCTGCTTGTCGAACTTTAAAAGGGTAAGCCCTTCGCCAGAAGTTATCTCATGTTTTCCTTTTCAAAATTTGGATTTCCACTCATTTGATTTTTTCGCCTTGCATATTTGATTTTCCAAACCACCATTTGCATGCTAGGATTATTTCTAGCCTTTTCCCCTTTTTTCAATTTCTGAAAATGATTTCTGGATTTGAATTTGTTTGCAAAATTATTTGAGCAGATTTCTGGAGCAACTTTAGTCCATGCATCACGGCATGACAACATGTAGCCGTTGGTGGGTGAATTGGCAAACGGTGGGACCGGTGGGCCCGACCGGTAGGTTGGCTGAACTGTTGGGTCGGCCTAACCCGACCATTGGTGGTCGGGCCTAGACATTGGAGCATGGCGCCCCCATGGTGCACCGGCCCTTTGCTCTATAAATAGACGCCGAGAGGGGGTGTGTTTCATCCATAGACACTTCCACTCTTTCATCCCCTCTCCACTATTTGCTCTCGAGTTTTTCCTTGGAGTTTTGATCAAGATCAAGTGCAAGAAATCTATTCTTCCTGTCCCCTTGCTGCAAGAAAGTTGTTTCAGTGCTCTCAAGTGTTGGCAAGCATGAAAGGCGTAGGGCAGAAGGCTGCCGGATTCATTAGGAAGTTAGGAGGATCAAGCTCATCCCATTCATGGGGTAGCGCTAGTTCCTCTCATCCTTCCGAACCAAATACGGAGCCCACGGCCATGGAGTACGAAGAGGAGCAAGAAGAGCAAGCCGAGGAGCAAGTTTCAGAAGTGTATCCCGTCGATGCACCCATCCTAGACTTGCAAGATGATCACGAGAGACTAGCATACGCTCTCCTCAAGGACCGAGACTTCACCCACACGAGGTACTTTGACTCGGGCCTCCTGGAAAGGTATGGATTCCGAGTTCATCACCATTTGGCATGCTATTGGTTGGGGAGGTTTTGCACCGGTTTTTGAGCTTGGCTCTAGGCCTCTTACTATCCAGTTGCTTTGCACTCTTCGAGAGGTCGCTGACGATATCACGTTTGGGTTTTTTAGAATGGTATACCATTTTACATGGAAATCTTTGAATAGCGTCCTTGGTTCAACCCTTGTTTCTCTCTTGAGATGGAGAAGGCTTGCAGTGTTTTTTCTCGACGTCATTTTTGGGAGGAGATCTTTGGTTTGGTCGTCGTTGGCAAACTTACACTTTGGTGTAATGATATTCAGAACCCGAATCTTCACTTGATGCACAAGTGGATTGCCATCACTCTCTTTCCAAGGGAGGACATCTGTAACACCCCGTCCGTTTAAGAGCATTTAAAAATATATATTCCATAATTGTTCATAATTAAATATAATTATTTTCTCTCTAATATTCAAAATATATTTTGAAAATTAAACCATGCATTTAATTTGTCATGCGTGATGCATATGAATGCTTTAGAATCCATCTCCAATCTCTAAATTCTAAGAAATAGAAATCCTTTCCAAATCTCTCTTTTATTCCAACATTTAGAAATTATTACGATCTCAAATCTCCCTGAAAATATTCTAAAATTACCTTCTTCAAGCCCCACCTCGAATTCTCATTCGAATCTAAATTTATATTCAAATTCAAACCCAAAACCTAGTTCAAACAAATAGAAAACCTTCCTCTCTCCTAAATGGGCCGCAATCTCCTATTTAGCCCACCAGCGCATTTAGGTCGACTTCTCCCCCTCCAACTCACGCCCCTCAACCGGCCGGACGGCCCAAACCACCCCCTCCCCTCCTGGCCCAGCTCGGCCACCAGCCACAGCCCACCGCCACCACGAGGCCCACCCACGCGCGCGCCGCACCTTCCCTCCTGGCCCGCTCTACCGCCAAGCCGCCTCCCGCTCCCTCTGGCCCGCGCGCGTGCCAGCAGGCCGCAGCCCACGCTCGCGGCCCACGCGCGGCCACACACTCACGGCTCCCCGCTCGGCCCACTCACGCCAGGCGCCGCTCGGCCCACCCGTGCACCAGCCCGCGCGGCCTGCTTCCCTTCCCTACCCTAGCAGCTGCGCCGCCGCCGCCACAGGCCATACCGCCGCTGGAAGCGCAGCCGCCACCGCTTCCGCGCAGCTGCCGGCCACCGAAGCTCGCCGCCGCTCGCCGCCAAGGCTCCTCGCCTCTCCCCCTCCCCATTTTTTCCCCTCCTCCCTGGCTATTGCGTGCTCCAGCCCTCGGCTGCCGTGGCCGCCAGCCGGCCGTGCCATGGCCGCCGCCCTCCTCGACTTCGCCGGCTGCGGCCAGCGCCGGCCATCCTCCGTGCGCCACCCCGCAGGCCACGGAGGGACCCCCACCGCGCTGAGGCACCCTCGCCCAGCGTGCCACAAGCTGACCCCCGCACCGGAACCGCGTAGCAGCCTTCCCTTCGTGCTGACGTCCACGTCCAGGCCCCAAGCCGAGCACGAGCACGAGGGGCTCCCTCTGCCCGCCTTCCCCCACTGCCGCAGAGCCACGTCGCGTCTCGACCCTCTGCCTGCGCTCCACGTTGCCCCAAGCCTCTCCCTCCGTTCGCTTGTCTTCGACGCAACCACGGCCTCGAGGCCGGCAACAGCCCAGCGCCCCGCTCGCTATAAAAGGGCATGCAGCCCCGTTCCTAGCCGTCCCACACACACACAACACACACACACACAGCGCAGCACAGCGCACACACGAGAGCGAGAGCTCTAGCTCTCTCAGCACACACATGAAAGCTCCATTCTGCTCACAGTGCGGTAGCACTGCCCACGTACACGTAGGAAAAGGTGCGCCAACTGCTGCTCTGCTCTGCTCCCGGGTATGTCCGGAACAGTCTAACCAGCGGCGTAGCTTTAGCCATTTCGCCCAGCATTGTGGACGATGCCAGTTCGGCTGGCCGCGCAATGCCCGACCCCGCCGCTAAACCCCATCGCTGCTCGCTGCTTCGCAACCCTAGCCGGGATGCTGCCCGATTCCCAGGTTTCCAAGCCAGTCCACCCTAGCCGTTATAATGCCCAACTGAACCCCTGATCCTAGCCCCACCTAGCAGCAGAGCCGTTATGCCGCCCAACCGAAAACCTCAGCTACTAAACCCAAGCCCTGTATAGCCGTTATGCCGCCCAAATAAAACCCTAGGTTTCTGATAAAACCTAGCCCTTATGTTGCCCGACCAAAACCCCACATATTAGCAAACCCTAGCCGTCATGCTGCCCATAATATTTCTAGAAAATTATTAATATAATTTTCCAGAATATTATTAGAAATCCAATTCCAATATCCCTTAATTATTTAGAAATCTATTTCTAAATAATTAATATAAATATTCGGGAATTATTTAGATATCCAGTAATTCCCAGAATGATTATCCTTAACCTTTCTTTCCACACTTAGAAGCCATCCCACCAGCTAAACCCCTCCTAAGCCCCATCGTCCCATCCATTAATAATTATTAAATAATTAATGGATAATCCGTCAGATATCCATCTTGATCCCTAGGTAAACCCCGAAATATCTATCTCCCATTTCTATTTCTAATCTATAAGCATTGATTGATGAATTGGTGTTATTTTATGTGTTTTATCGTTCGATAGCATGACCAGGCCTCGACGAGACGCCAAAGCTTCCAGGTGCCAGAAGCCCCAGCCTGGTCAGCATCGATAAACGTACGCGATAAGGATCCTCAATAAAGGCAAGTCTTAACAATTTCCTTGCTCATGATAATCAATTGCATTAACATGCTCTTCTCTTAGCTAAATGTCTGTAGTTGCATGGAGAGTTAGCCACTCAGATATTCCCAGCTACTAAGACACTACCCAGAGCCAGAAACCCTGGTTGCGAGAGGCACCCAGAGGGAACAAGATGCGGGGTAGGGTGGATAGTCTCGGAGGAGCTCCTGTCCAGAGGCCTACCTTGGTCGCTTAAGGACAGGTTCTTGGGAAAGTCTTTCCAACGCCATGTACGGCTATATGGGCCAAAAAGGACATAGCCTTCGGGAATGCCCTGTAATGTGCGGCCTCGACTCACACTCCACCAGCTACCTCTGGTCAAGCTACCCCAGGGGCCACGGTGGGCAACGGAAATGCTGGAGACAGCCCCAGACAGAGGTCTGGGACTGGTCGGCACGGGTCGCATGTGACAGGGCTGGTAGGGCCCAAGGGCGATGTGGAAGCGTGCCCTTTATATATTTGGTGCACCTATTCCCCGGGAAGGTCCTTTTATGGACGTTTATGCGATCCCTGTTTAGACCCCAGTAGCATCCGTGGGTAGACCCAGATGGAAGCTGTACAGAGATGGACGCCAGTGGATACGAGTCCTGTAGGGTGGCCCTACCGTTGACCACGGAAGGGTCGCCTGACCGTATAGTTTCAAGAGTACAAACCTCTGCAGAGTTACCCAATCTATCGATAGCCGTGGCTCTCGGTCATGAGCCCGTCTGGTTAAAGCTCCCATAGATTAGCCAGAAATAACCTATAGGAGTGATGATAGTGAGGAGAAGGTGATTGCGGGATCAACAGAAGGATCCGCGCCAGAATCACCGGGGACTGGTAGGGAGGTTCTTGCCCCTCCAGGACCCAACATCGATATACTTAATAACCTGTCAACTAATAATGCATATTCATACCTTTGATTGCTAAGTACTTGCTGAGTACCGTTGTACTCAGTCTTACCTTCATTGATACACAGGGTTGGGCCGTTATGGTGCTTTAGCTCATTCCCGTCACGGAATAAGCGCCAGCCCCGCCTTCCGCTAGAAAAGGTAATAAAACTAGTTATTTATACGTTATTTATTGCTTTTGATGCTAATCTCTGATGAGATCTGGATCAGCTTACTGATCCAGGGCCTGTTACAGGTAATCTCGGGACTTTCAAAGGAAGGTGCCCACATTGATGGTATCGGAGCCGTAAATAAATTCATAGCACCATATAAGACAGCCCATACGCATTAGGAAGCCCTGAACCTTCTATTCTGCTAATATTTTTTTGAAATTTTTCGAAAAATCCTCATTTCGTTCCCCGAATTCTCCTTACCTTATGCTTAACTCCCGGTCATTACTCTGGCAAAATAAGGATCATGAGAATGAAGTCTGAAAGATGATCCATAATATGGAAATTATGAGCTAAAGGTTTGCCGAAAAGCGAACGCTACCGGAGTAACTAGAAATCAAGTTACGATAGTCATAGACCTTTCTATAGGAAATGAACCTATGACCTTATAGTGACGTATCTTTGATTGAATAATACTTGATCAGACCCGGACAATAGTTTCCCCCTTTCCATATAATAGATATGGATTTGATTGTTAGATGATTGTAGAAATGTGTGGATAGAACCTCTCTCCCCTGAAAATCTAAGGATTATCTATAGCCCTTACCTATCCAAACCCATCCGCCCAGAAAAAGCTCTAGAGATGAAGTAAATCTCTGAAAAATAATTTTAAATGCCCAATATGGAACACGGATCCGAATCCCCTTAAGTGGGGTAGACCCCGAAGGGATCTGGATGTTACATTCGGAAAACTGCAGAGATTAGTGAAGTGGGAACGTAACCCACCAAATCTCAGGAAAATAAGTACAGTCACAGGAATAGTATAAGACAAGCTTATACTACGAGTGTGACCAAGTTTAAATCCCTGAATGAACCCACAGAAAAGAAATCTATGGAAATTGAGGAAATAAGGAAGATATAAGGACTTCCATTAGAAACCCCGACCGTAAACTCTTCAACCCATGAACCACCAACCAGGAAAATTAATCCTTTTTCCTACTAAGCTCGAACACCTACTCTTCTCCTACCAACTCCAACTCCTCCGCCCTAAGCATTTTCCTGATTAGACAGCCCTTTCCCTCAAATTACCACCTCCTATATCCATCCCCGTCCTCAGGAAACCCTTATCATTCCCCATGCCACATTCCTCTTGATTTCTCTCAATTTTCTAGAAAATCCTACTCATCAACCCCACACCCTAGGAATCTCCATATCATTTTTACCAAGTTTACCCTCACAGAGATTCTCACGGGGATAGAAGAACTTCCACTTATTCTCCAAGGCACGCAAGTTTCTCGATGAAACTAGCCCCGAACGAACCATCATCAACTTCCTTGGAAATTCACCTTGATAATCAAATCCCACTCCATAAAGCATGGCCCATAGCCAAACCAATACCTCATACAGTAAGGCCTCGCCATATACGACCCCCGAGAAAATCCTGTACACCCATCACCGCGACAATTTCCTCTTACCAACACTCCCTCCCCGGTGTTTTAAAAAGCCGGTATACACTTTGATATCGCTTTCTCATCCAAACTCATACCTTCAAAACATACCAGGCCCTAGATGAACCGATACTCTCTCCCAATAAGGACTTGTCATCCGATTTTCCGAGAGAATCTATGTACCCTGTCACCAAACCAATTTCACTCTCGCACCAACACCCACTCACGATCAGCCTCGCAACAAAACCACCAACTTTCCAAAATACCCCTGACTTCTAAAGAAATCCACGCGAGTCAACCAAATCATTCCTGACTGGGGATATTCTCCCAAAGTTTTGAAAGAAATCTCACATACTCCCCATCTCGACATTATCTTCCAATGTATACTCCCTTTCCAAGATAATCCAAGAAACCTACTTTATTCAGTCCTTTCTCATTATACCCTCAAAACCAAACCAGTGTTTTGCAGAGGTACCCTCGGCTACCATAAGAGTCTAAAACCCCTCCTTGACAGAAAACTATCCTATTCCCTAGCAGATCATTGAAGCATACAAGCTTCTCTAAGCCTGCCCCTCATTCATAACCCATCCACAGGAGCTACACACCTATCCCAGGAAAATCATCTCGTCACAACCTCTCGATACCCGTAGTCGTCTATTTTCCACCACTGTAAATAGCTACCCAAGTAATGCCCAGATTAATTCCCAAGTTCTGGAGATTAATCATAATCATCTTCTTTCTAAACAGAGACACACCTCCGGCCACTCCATAGAATCATCTCCCCATATCCCACCAAAGGAAATAGTGGATCAAGCTCATCCTTTTAAGGATAACCATCCTAATCCAATACCTAGAGATGAACACCCAACCATAGACTCTCTCTCTTAAGAAAATCCATGGCAGTTGATCCCAGAAATAAGGACATAAGTAATGGATCGTAGCACAGGAACGGGTCATGATACCGAATGGAATACGTGGGTGATTTAGCGGAATAATCACCATACAAAGATTTGGAAGTCCGAAGTGACTATGATCCATGGATATGATCAACCACCAAGTAGCAACCTACTTCTATTAGAATAACTAGTAAACCCACCAACCGGAATACCATAACTACCCATACATTTCCAAGAGGAAACACTTCTCACAACACCCAGAAGAATCATCGTACCAAAATTTTATTGTGAGAAGTGGTCACTCGAGTCCCTCACCCTAGACCCCTTTTTCCTACCTGGTAACCTCGGATGAACTGCCACATCCTCTCCTAGGAAACCGAAGCAGTTGAAGCACTGACGACAAACACAATCTCTCCCTGAACTAGTCACCCTGGATAGGGGGAGGTTATCAAAAAAAAAAGGGGGGACAAGGTAAACAGGAATAAGACACCACATGGGTAGCACACACGATTACGGAGATACCCATACGAGAAGAAAAACCAGGGCAGGGACAGTCCTGGTAGTCAAACCCAAAGGAGTAGTAAAATCTGACAAGGATAAATCCGAGCAAAAGAAAACCATGGATAAGAAAGTATGAGCAAAAGCCCCAAGAAGATATAGAGATCCAAAGTATCTACTGGAGAAGGAAAAATCTCGGATCATAAGTCAATTTCTCTTAAGTGGGTAGAGAACCAGGCGAAAAAAAAACAAAAAAAATAAAATAAAACTTAAACCCGAGAACCTACGGAATAAAACAGCTCCAGGAAAAAAGTATTCCATCAAGTCACCACCAAGTACGACTGGAAATTATTGGATACATTCAGGGAATAACGGAAAATAAGCGTCAATGATGATATTCCCTCACATGGAAATGAGAAGCGGCTAATTGCAAGGAGAAAGAATTTCAAAGTTAAAAAGGAAGAAGAAATTCCTTTTAAATATTGGAAACTCCTACTGTCATCTTAAATAAAGATATATTCGAATAAAACCACAGCTCTTTCTTTCTAACCCTAAATCTCGGGACGAGATTTCCTTAAGTGGGGTAGCCCTGTAACACCCCGTCCGTTTAAGAGCATTTAAAAATATATATTCCATAATTGTTCATTAAATATAATTCTTTTCTCTCTAATATTCAAAATATATTTTGAAAATTAAACCATGCATTTAATTTGTCATGCGTGATGCATATGAATGCTTTAGAACCCATCTCCAATCTCTGAATTCAAAGAAATAGAAATCCTTTCCAAATCTCTCTTTTATTCCAACATTTAGAAATTATTACGATCTCAAATCTCCCCGAAAATATTCTAAAATTACCTTCTTCAAGCCCCACCTCGAATTCTCATTCGAATCTAAATTTATATTCAATTCAAACCCAAAACTTAGTTCAAACAAATAGAAAACCTTCCTCTCTCCTAAATGGGCCGCAATCTCCTATTTAGCCCACCAGCGCATTTAGGTCCACTTCTCCCCCTCCAACTCACGCCCCTCAACCGGCCGGACGGCCCAAACCACCCCCTCCCCTCCTGGCCCAGCTCGGCCACCAGCCACAGCCCACCGCCACCACGAGGCCCACCCACGCGCGCGCCGCACCTTCCCTCCTGGCCCGCTCTACCGCCAAGCCGCCTCCCGCTCCCTCTAGCCCGCGCGCGCGCCAGCACACTCACCGCTCCCCGCTCGGCCCACTCACGCCAGGCGCCGCTCGGCCCACTCGTGCGCCAGCCCGCGCGGCCTGCTTCCCTTCCCTACCCTAGCAGCTGCTGGAAGCGCCGCCGCCACCGCTTCCGCGAAGCTGCCGGCCACCGAAGCTCGCTGCCGCTCGCCGCCAAGGCTCCTCACCTCTCCCCCTCCCCATTTTTCCCCTCCTCCCTGGCTACTGTATGCTCCAGCCCTCGGCTGCCGTGGCCGCCAGCCGGCCGTGCCATGGCCGCCGCCATCCTCGACCTCGCCGGCGTGGCCAGCGCCGGCCATCCTTCGTGCGCCACCCCGCAGGCCACAGAGGGACCCCCACCACGCAGAGGCACCCTCGCCCAGTGTGCCACAAGCGACCCCCGCACCGGAACCGCGTAGCAGCCCTCCCTCCGTGCTGACGTCCACGGCCAGGCCCCAGGCCGAGCACGAGCACGAGGGGCTCCCTCTGCCCGCCTTCCCCCACTGCCGCAGAGCCACGTCGTGTCTCGACCCTCTGCCTGCGCTCCACGTAGCCCCAAGCATCTCCCTCCGTTCGCTTGTCTTCGACGCAACCACGGCCTCGAGGCCGGCAACAGCCCAGCGCCCCGCTCGCTATAAAAGGGCATGCAGCCCCGTTCCTAGCCGTCCCACACACACACACAACACACGCACACACAGCGCAGCACAACGCACACACGAGAGTGAGAGCTCTAGCTCTCGGCACGAGAGCTCCAGCTCTCTCAGCACACACATGAAAGCTCTGTTCTGCTCACAGTGTGGTAGCACTGCCCACGTACACGTAGGAAAAGGTGCGCCAACTGCTGCTCTGCTCTGCTCCCGGGTATGCCCGGAACAGTCTAACCAGCGGCGTAGCTTTAGCCATTTCACCCAGCATTGTGGACGATGCCAGTTCGGCTGGCCGCGCAATGCCCGACCCCCGCCGCTAAACCCCATCGCTGCTCGCTGCTTCGCAACCCTAGCCGGGATGCTGCCCGATTCCCAGGTTTCCAAGTCAGTCCACCCTAGCCGTTATAATGCCCAACCGAACACCTGATCCTAGCCCCACCTAGCAGCTACGCTGCCCAAATCCAAACCCAGATATCTCCCGGCATAGCCGTTATGCCGCCCAACCGAAAACCTCAGCTACTAAACCCTAGCCCTGTATAGCCGTTGTGCCGCCCAAATAAAACCCTAGGTTTCCGATAAAACCTAGCCCTTATGCTGCCCGACCAAAACCCCACATATTAGCAAACCCTAGCCGTCATGCTGCCCATAATATTCCCAGAAAATTATTAATATAATTTTCCAGAATATTATTAGAAATCCAAATCCAGTATCCCTTAATTATTTAGAAATCTATTTCTAAATAATTAATATAAATATTTGGGAATTATTTAGATATCCAGTAATTCCCAGAATGTTTATCCCTAACCTTTCTTTCCACACTTAGAAGCCATCCCACCGGCTAAACCCCTCCTAAGCCCCATCGTCCCATCCATTAATAATTATTAAATAATTTATGGATAATCCGTCAGATATCCATCCTGATCCCTAGGTAAACCCCGAAATATCTATCTCCCATTTCTATTTCTAATCTATAAGCATTGATTGATGAACTGATGTTATTTTATGTGTTTTATCGTTCGATAGCATGACCAGGCCTCGACGAGACGCCAAAGCTTCCAGGTGCCAGAAGCCCCAGCCTGGTCAGCATCGATAAACGTACGCGATGAGGATCCTCAATAAAGGCAAGTCTTAACAATTTCCTTGCTCATGATAATCAATTGCATTAACATGCTCTTCTCTTAGCTAAATGTCTTTAGTTGCATGGAGAGTTAGCCACTCATATATTCCCAGCTACTAAGACACTACCCAGAGCTAGAAACCCTGGTTGCGAGAGGCACCCAGAGGGAAGAAGATGCGGGGTAGGGTGGATAGTCTCGGAGGAGCTCCTATCCAGAGGCCTACCTTGGTCGCTTAAGGACCGGTTCTTGGGAAAGTCTTTCCAACGCCATGTACGGCTATACGGGCCAAAAAGGACATAGCCTTCGGGAATGCCCTGTAATGTGAGGCCTCGACTCACACTCCACCAGCTACCTCTGGTCAAGCTACCCCAGGGGCCACGGTGGGCAACGGAAATGCTGGAGACAGCCCCAGACAGAGGTCTGGGACTGGTCGGCACGGGTCGCATGTGACAGGGCTGGTAGGGCCCAAGGGCGATGTGGAAGCATGCCCTTTATATATTTGGTGCACCTATTCCCCGGGAAGGTCCTTTTATGGACGTTTATGCGATCCCTGTTTAGACCCCAGTAGCATCCGTGGGTAGACCCAGATGGAAGCTGTCCAGAGATGGACGCCAGTGGATACGAGTCCCGTAGGGTGGCCCTACCGTTGGCCACGGAAGGGTCGCCTGACCGTATAGTTTCAAGAGTACAAACCTCTGCAGAGTTACCCAATCTATCGATAGCCGTGGCTCTCGGTCATGAGCCCGTCTAGTTAAAGCTCCCATAGATTAGCCAAGAATAACCTATAGGAGTGATGATAGTGAGGAGAAGGTGATTGCGGGATCGACAGAAGGATCCGCGCAAGAATCATCGGGGACTGGTAGGGAGGTTCTTGCCCCTCCAGGACCCAACATCGATATACTTAATAACCTGTCAACTAATAATGCATATTCATACCTTTGATTGCTAAGTACTTGCTGAGTACCGTTGTACTCAGTCTTGCCTTCATTGATACACAGGGTTGGGCCGTTATGGTGCTTTAGCTCATTCCCGTCACGGAATAAGCGCCAGCCCCGCCTTCCACTAGAAAAGGTAATAAAACTAGTTATTTATACGTTATTTATTGCTTTTGATGCTAATCTCTGATGAGATCTGGATCAGCTTACTGATCTAGGGCCTGTTACAGGTAATCTCGGGACTTTCGAAGGAAGGTGCCCACAATATCCGTCCCGTGCGCAATGATAAGCTGGTTATTCTATATGCCATGGTGAAAACAAACAAGATCGCCCCCATTGTCGCTATGGTTAGACAATGGTTGGAGAATTTCCGGATGACGAGTCCTGTTGAGTGTACTTCCTTGATCACATGGATCATCGTGGGAAGCGGAGTTACCATAGGGGGTGATATCCCCTACATTGATACACCCCATTCCCTCATCGATGATAAGTACTTGATCCAGGGTCATACACTAAGGAAAGGCCCGGATGACTCCTTAGTTTTCTTTTACCCTGGCTATGCGAATGAGATTTCGTTACCTAACCTAGAGTTCCATTTGTATAACTGCCTGTCTCTAACCATGCCTCTTGTACCACAAGAGGAAGTACGCAGGCATAATGTTTCTCGAAGGTCTACCAGGAGCTTGACGAGGAAAGTCACCACACAGCAGCCAACACCGACACCACAGCCTCAGCCTTCACCACCGACCCCGTTCGCTGAGCCTTCTACAGGATACGGAGGCTATGTCACGCCTGACTACATCCCCCGATTGGCACCTGGGTATGTGTCCGGATGGGACTAGCCACCTCACCCTCACGAGGCCGGGAGTTCGGCATGGCAGGACGCTTCAGCTGAGGCTTGGAGACAGCGGAGTCGTTGGTAGAGGACCACCAGCTCTAGCTCTGGTGCTTCCCCACCGACGAGGTCTCACCGCTCTACTTCCACTCGGGACCATGACACCCTCGCCCAGCAATTGGGTGAGCTCACCGTGCACACCGGTGATTTGGAGGAGGCCGTCCACCAGCATGCACAGTCTTCCCAGGACTGGCAGCGGATGACCGGCGAGAGGATCCTCGCAATGCAGCAGGCACAAGCGTCACCACGAGCAGACGATGGCCTACTGGCATGCCCAAGGATACTATCCTAACCAGCAGCAGTAGCCAGACTCCAGCTTGGGTGAGGACACCGGCAGAAGAGGTAACTTGTATCTTTATCGCTTTCATAATCTTGCATGATAAAAAAACTAACAACTTAAAAAGACCAAAAATATTTACTGCTTTCCTATGTGCGGTTAGAATGTTTATCCTTCATGGCTAAGATGATGAATAATTGCTCTGTTTATTCTTTTCGTATGCCTTTATACAACTCAGTACCCTACCTAAGTCTTAAGTTTGTTGGCTTGTATGATCAAACCTTAGCTTGAAACTTGTGGGTAGCGATAGCATGATCCATGCCTAGGTTGGTTTGATGTGAGATATGGTAGAATAGAGCGCTAAGATCTTGTTTATGCGAAACTTGATATCCAGAGTTTTTCTTTTCAAAACTTAAAACTGCTAAGTTCCTTAATGATGATGAAATTCCTATCCAAGGCCATATGTTGATCCTATGTTACATAGCCTCCACATATGCTACTTGTTATCTCATTGAGATTTGTCAAATTGTTGTCACCCTTAGCGAGAAGTTTTTCATACTCCCATGATCAAGAATCACGTACACACACATCCATCACATATGCAAAAATTCTATCCAAAGTGATGCGCCCCATCCATTCACTCCACCACCATAGGAAGCTCCTCAATGTTTCATGACCACTCTCTCCAAATACTTGAAAGAAGAGTCTTGGGCTATAAAGAGAAAAAAAAGAGAGAAAGATGCATACCCAAAGAAGGTATGCCACATGCCTTAAACAAGCATGTCAAAAATAAGAAAGAAAAAAACAGCCCAAGTCTCTAAAAGAAAAGAACAAGGAGAGAGAAGGATCATTCACAAAGGAGTTCCACATATACCCATCTATATCCATCCACCATCCACGCACGTGCACATTCTTGATCAAAGTGTATGACTTACTTCTCCAAAGCATCCGATCTTTGACTTAGCAACATATGAGAAACAAGTATGCTTTCATTTCCCTACCTAAAGCTCCACATAAAAGCCTATTAGGAGAAGGTTGAGAAACAAAAGGCATCCTAAAGCTTTGGTGAGGAATCATACACATTTGAGCGATCCGAGAGAATCATTTAAGGAACTAGTTTTTCTTTTTCAAAAATTTGCAAAACCCTCCAGATTGATTGTTCATCATGAATGAGTGAATGGTGTTCTATATAACTATTCCACCTCTCAACTGCCCAAGGCAGGTGAAGCTACATGCCTCATAGTCAAGCGAAGGTAAGATCAACACCGACTTATTTAATAATTGGTAGCTTACTTTGTTGTGAAGAGGTATAAGTTAAGAATACAACATTGTAACAACTCATGATTAGTCATAAACCTGCCTCCGAATAATGTAGTTCCACATGTCCTTGGAGAATATTTGGTTGTAGCTGTTTTGCTGCAGAAAATTAAAAAAATGAAGGAGAATCTACCTCATGGATCAAAGTGACAACCTCTCGACGAATCAAATGCCACCACGTGTGCATTACATGGATTGAGGGGCCCACCAAGGACCAAACCGACTCGACTCAGTGTGTGCACATGCAGACAACACTTGGGACCCACCTGTCAGCCACCATGAAGAAGCACAATCCGAGGGAGGCCATGGCAGGTGTTGGCACTCCTTAGCCTAACTAAATCCGCAAGCGCATGGAGTACGATGTAGCCTTTCACTAGTGGAGTAAAAACCTAGATATCAAATCCAAGGAACGGTAGATGCGACTAGCCTAGAACTTTCCTAACCAGACCCACCAGGGAGCACAAGGTAAGTGGGTAGAGAGCTTGACTTTAGTTAGCTACTCGTTAACCCAGAAAATCTATCTAAATCTAACCTGATCTGCTTCGACGGCTAGAACGGGAAGAACTCAGAACGGGGTGAGACAGGGGTTCTTCCGGGTACCACACGAACGTGGTGGAGTAAAAAGGACGGACAGGGTTGTCACCACCTGCCGCCTACCACTGCAGCTCCGGGGGGTGCAAAACAACCTGAGGTGGCTAGCTAGCACAGGCACCACGCCTAAGCTTTCAGCCACTGACCTCCACCCAACGCGAAGGGTATAGAGGAAACCCCAAACAAGAGTCGCTGTCACTCGCGTAGACTCAGGTACCCGCAGATCAAATGATAGACAAGATAAATTGCTGAAAGTAAGTTGTGAACTAGCGAGGTACTAAAGGCAAGAGACCGAGGACTTACTAAAGATAACTCCTGAATTATATTCCTCGGGGGCGGAAATGTTGAGATGAGGCCGAGAAGAAATCCTGGACTCCCTCTGCAAAGCTTGACTGTCACCCAAGCAACTCACCAACTCTCTCCCTACTCTAACTCTAAAGATGAGAGCACTTTCACTAAGCTTCTCATCTCTCCAATGTGGTGTGTGTTGAGTGGGTGTGAATGGCGCCTTTTATAGCCTCTCAAGGTCGGTAGTCACCGTAACCATCACACTACCGACCTGCTTAACTTCCATGCCGAAGATGGTCACGTGAGGGTGCAGCAGGGGGCCGGCCGGCCTGGTGTAGGCCGATCAGCCTACACCTAACTCCTCTAGCCACCGCCTTCGTCGTGGACGCTAATGATTGCTTCCTAAGTGAAGGACCGAAACGGCGACCAGAGAGGGGGGGAGTGAATGGGAGCCGATAAAAATTTCTTTTCCAAATCCGGCTTTCACCCCAAAATCACTTCCGGACTTCGTGACACAATCTTGCCAAGATCACGCAGCAACTGAGATGCTACTGACCCTAGGAACAAGAAACATGCAGCGGAAACACAGAAAGAATCCTCGATCCAAAAACTTCACCGAAACAGCCACTGGGTGTGTGTACTCGGCACTGCCGGTTTTCAGAACTCGGCACTGCCGAATACACACAGCACAAAAGCACCCCTCGAGTCTATGTACTCGGCAGTGCCGGTTTTCACAACTCGGCAGTGCCGGGTACACGCAAACAGCACAGCCCCAAAGTCAACTCGAGGATGGATCTCTCAAACGGCTTGAGCTCTTGAGGCGAGATTTCGGTCAGATGATCTAGACCTCCAGTGGAGTGTTTTCCCAAAAGATCTCGGCCTCTAACTCAGCACAACTCCCGGAAACTCAGATCTCGTGATGAACACCATGACATCAAGTTCATCTCGGAAATCTCAAATCTGAAGCGATTCTCGGCACTTGGGGGCAAAGGATCACCAGCAAAAGAGGCACAAGGCACTCATACGTGAATCCCCCAAAGAAATCCGAGAGAAAATGCCCTAGATAGAGAAGAACGAAAATCCCCCAAAAATAGCTCCAAAAATACCCACGAAAATAGAAAAGGAAGAAGGAGCTCGGGAAATCAAATCATGGCACAAAGATGAACAGCACAATCTCAATCACATAACCATGAATTCACCTATACAAACTAGGAATGATTCGAAGTAGTTCTAGGTGGAGGGGATGAAAGGAAGAGGAAAACTAAACAAGCCAAATAAAAGATAACTAAAAGATAACAGCCACCAGCCCTGAAGGGGCCTATTAGTAGTCCAAGTGGTGGTGTCCTAAAGACTAAGCTACCCCTAAGTGATACATACCCCTCAGGGGCAAATTTGACATTTTGATCTCAGATATTTTCCGGCTCGGGCACCTTCCACTGCAAGCTAGCTTCCCTCCGACGCAAGCCTTGCAGTCACGCCGCGTGTCCTCCGGATCGAAGCTCCTCGACGCCGTTCTTGGGCCAGCCCAGTCAGGGTGCATGTACTCGGCACTGCCGAGTTGTCCAACTCGGCACTGCCGGGTACATACAGCCCAGCAGCCCAACGGCCCATCTTCGCCACGTCGAGTCCTCGGTCCTTGGTTTTGAGGCCCAAACCAAGGGAAACCGTCCACCGATGATTTTGTGGCCAAATCACCAAACCCCGCGCTGCAAACTTCGGTTGTTAGCCGCCACCTTGCGCCGGCTTCACGTCCGCGTACGAGCTTCGGTCGTGAGCCGCTACCTCGCACCGGAACCACGTCCCCTTGCTCGTTCTTGCCAGCATGTGAACCGCACTTGATCCACCGGCCACCGGGTCCCTCGAACCAAGCCTACTTGTCTCTCCGCTCCTCGGAGGCCGCCATGGCTAAGACCTTTCGCGCCTGTTCTTCACCTGCACCAATGCAACCAAGCCGCATTCTACACCTGCAATACTTGAGCCAAGGGAAACGTCAATCCACACCACGTTGTCAATCACTCATCACACCAGGAAGCGACCATCCACCGGTCCTCGGACACACCGGGTCCTCAATCTCCCCCTTGATGAGTGCATTGACAACACACACATAGTAACCAATGATATAAAGAAAATGTAAAAGAAATCGAAAACAAGGCTCAAGCAAGTGACTAAAAGCAGGAACAAGCCAAATCAAAAGTCACTTAGCAAGAGAAAGCTCCAGAAACGCCGACCCTTCAAGAAGAAGCGAAAGGGCTCAACACCATCGGCAAAAGAGCAAAAGCACAAAGCACAAATTTCAAACTTCAAATCCTCCAACTCACTTTTCAGTACTCTCAAAGCACTCCCCCTGCAAAGGTGCAACTCCCCCTGAACAAGTGAACTTGTGCGTGCTAAAAACACTCAAAAATGACTCACATGTGCTTCTCTTTTAGAAAAATGCAATCTTGCACAAACTTTCAAAATCTTTTCAGAAAATTGTCCCTCTTCTTTTAGAAATGCTCAAGATATTCTCCCCCTTGTTGACAATGCATGAATCAAGGTCAGAAAAGACCAAAGTGCAAAAACCGACGCTGAGTTGCGTGTACTCGGCACTGCCGAGTTGTGAAAACCGGCACTGCCGAGTATACACAACCAGCACAACGAAACTGCAAAAATGCAACTATAAGCACAAGAACCGGCACTGCCGAGCTTCTTCTCCTTGCGGTGGCCGCGGTCTTCTTCCTCGCTGCTTGAGCTTGACGAGGCGTCGGTGTTCTCCTCCTTGTTCTTGTGCTTGGAGTGGTGCTTGTCCTTGGAGCGGTTCTTGTGCTCATCTCGTGTGCGGTGCTTGTGCTTCTTGATTTCCTCCGGACACTCAGCGATGAAGTGGCCCTTCTTGCCGCATCTGTAGCACGTACTCCCGGCGTGCCTGGAACCCTTGCGGTTCTGGTACATGCGCTTGAACCTCATTGTGAGCAATGCGAGATCCTCCTCGCTCAGCACCTCATACTCCTCATCTGGAAGAGACACAAGAGAAGACAACGCAAAGTGTTTGGGAGTGTTAGCATGTCCATAACCAGAGCCACCGACTAGAGCCAGACTATGGGGATCAGTCGGACTCTTAGCCTTGGCAAGCAGCTGTCTATCAACCTCGAAAGACTTCAACTTCGAGAAAAGCTCATCAACAGACAAGGTTTCATAGTTTGCCGACTCCATGATCGCCTCAACCTTGGCACCCTACACAGATCTATCAAGTGCTTGCAAGAGCTTGATAGCTCTGTCATGATCCAGGTATGGGAGTACGGTAGTGTTGGCTTTCATGTTGTTGACTATGGAAGTGAAACGCTGAAACAAAGCATCAACAGACTCTCCAGGCAAATGAGCGAAATTTTCATAGTCTCTCGATACATCGAAAAAAGCCTAGCCTTCACATGGCTATCACCACCGTGGGCTACCTTGAGCTTCTGCCAGATCTGGCTAGCTAGGTCCTCGCCCAAAACTCGCTCAAACTCCTCGGCAGACAAAGCACGGAACAAGTAGTCAACAGCTCTAGTGTTTGCCTCAAACTTATCCTTTGCATCCTGGGCATCTAAGTTGGTGGCATTGACATAGTTTTCATCTTTGGTCACATCCCACAACAACTTTCCTTTGCCTCGCAAGAAAGCGCCCATACGCGCGACCCATTTCGGGTAGTTCTTCCCATCGAAGTGCGGAGGCCCGGAACCCCGATATTGGTATGCCATCTTTGGATCTTAGTCTGGTTAGAGTCGCAAAGACCCGTAACCGGCTCTGATACCAATTGAAGGACCGATCAGGCGACCAGAGAGGGGGGGGGGAGTGAATGGGAGCCGATAAAACTTTCTTTTCCAAATTCGGCTTTCACCCCAAAATCACTTCCGGACTTCGTAACACGATCTTGCCAAGATCACGTAGCAATTGAGATGCTACTGACCCTAGGAACAATAAACAGGCAGCGGAAACACAGAAAGAATCCTCGATCCAAAAACTTGACAAATCTGTCACTGGGTGTATGTACTCGGCACTGTCGGGTTACCAAACTCGGCACTGCCTAGTACATGCAGCCCCCGAGTGTATGTACTCGGCACTGCCGGGTTTCAAACTCGGCACTGCCTAGTACATGCAGCCCTCGAGTGTATGTACTCGGCACTGCCGGGTTTCAAACTCGGCACTGCCTAGTACATGCAAACAGCCCAGCCCGAAAGTCAACTCTTCAATCTCGTGAATGGATCTCCCAAACGGCTTGAGCTCTTGAGACGAAACTTTGGGGAGATGATGTATACCTCATGTAGAGGGCATGCACCAAAAATCTCGGCCTCTAACTCCCTAGAACTCCCAGAATCTCAAATCTCACGAAGAACACACCCACCACGAGTTCATCCCGAAATCTTCAAATCTAGAGCGATTCCCGGCGTTTGGGGGCAAGAGATCACCAAGAGAAGAGGCACAAGGCTCTCATGTGTGATTCCCCCAAAGAAATCCGAGAGGAAACTCCCTAGAAATCCTCCAAAAATGGCTCCAAAAATAGCTCCGAAAATGAGAAAAAGAAAAAGAGCTCGGGAATTCAAATCATGGCACAAACTAGAATAGATTAAACTCCGTCAACCAACCATGAATTCACCTATACAAACTACAAAGGATTAAAGAAAATAGTTCTTGGTGGAAGGATAAAAGGGAAGGGAAACTAAACAAGCCAAATGAAAATCACTAGAGAGATAACCGCCACCACCCCTAGGGGGTCTATTATATAGTCCAAATGGTGGTGCTCGAAAGACTAAACTACCCTTGAAGGACCGAAACGGCGACCAGAGAGGGGGGAGTGAATGGGAGCCGATAAAAAAATCTTTCCAAACAATCCAGCTATTCTCCCAAATCAACTCCGAAACCTCCGAGAGCAATCTTGCCAAGATCACGTAGCCACTGTCAAGCTACTGACCCTAGGAACAAGAAACGAGCAGCGGAACTCGAACCAATCGAAACGAACACCAAAACGACCCGAAACTCGGCTCGATCTAACACACCCAGGGGGGGGCGGTTAAACCGGCCAGGGGGGGCGGTTAAACCGCCCGGGCCTGGGAGCCTCGGGAAAAAGTCAAAACAAAAGTGGATCTCCCAAACCGCTTGAGCTCTTGAGGCGAGATTTTGGTCAGATGATCTAGACCTTCAGTGGAGTGTTTTCCCAAAAGATCTCGGCCTCTAACTCAGTACAACTCCCGGAATCGCAGATCTCGCGAAGAACACCATGACCTCGAGTTCATCCCGAAAATCTCAAATCCTGAGCGATTCTCGGCGTTTGGGGGCAAAGGATCACCAGCAAAAGAGGCACAAGGCACTCATACGTGAATCCCCCAAAGAAATCCGAGAGAAAACGCCCGGGAACAAGAAGAACGAAAATCCCCCAAAAATAGCTCCGAAAATACCCACGAAAATAGAAAAAGGAAAGGGAGCTCGGGAAATCAAATCATGGCACAAAGATGAGCAGCACAAACTCAATCACATAACCATGAATTCACCTATACAAACTAGGAATGATTCGAAGTAGTTCTAGGTGGAGGGGATGAAGGGAAAACAAGTTCAAAGTAAAACCTAAAGAGATAACTAGAGAGATGACAGCCACCAGCCCTGAAGGGGCATATTAGTAGTCCAAGTGGTGGTGTCCTAAAGACTAAACTACCCCTAAGTGATACATACCCCTCAGGGGCAAATTTGACATTTGGTCTTCAGATATTTTCCGGCTCGGGCACCTTCCACTGCAAGCTAGCTTCCCTCCGACGCAAGCCTTGCAGTCACGCCGCGTGTCCTCCGGATCGAAGCTCCTCGACGCCGTTCTTGGGCCAGCCCAGGGGGGGGGGCGGTTAAACCGGCCCTGGGGGGCGGTTAAACCGCCCCTGACAGCCCAGCCAGGCCCAGCTGCCCAAGTCCGCCTCGTCGAGTCCTCGGTCCTTGGTTTTGAGGCCCAAACCAAGGGAAACCGTCCACCGATGATTTTGTGGCCAAATCACCAAACCCCGCGCGCAAACTTCGGTTGTTAGCCGCCACCTTGCACCGGCTTCTCGTCCGCGTACGAGCTTCGGTTGTGAGCCGCTACCTCGCACCGGAACCACGTCCCCTTGCTCGTTCTTGCCAGCATGTGAACCGCACTTGATCCACCGGCCACCGGGTCCCTCGAACCAAGCCTACTTGTCTCTCCACTCCTCGGAGGCCGCCATGGCTAAGACCTTTCGCGCCTGTTCTTCACCTGCACCAATGCAACCAAGCCGCATTCTACACCTGCAATACTTGAGCCAAGGGAAACGTCAATCCACACCACGTTGTCAATCACTCATCACACCAGGAAGCGACCATCCACCGGTCCTCGGACACACTGGGTCCTCAATCTCCCCCTTGATGAGTGCATTGACAACACACACATAGTAACCAATGATATAAAGAAAATGTAAAAGAAATCGAAAACAAGACTCAAGCAAGTGACTAAAAGCAAGAACAAGCCAAATCAAAAGTCACTTAGCAAGAGAAAGCTCCAGAAACGCCGACCCTTCAAGAAGAAGCGAAAGGGCTCAACACCATCGGCAAAAGAGCAAAAGCACAAAACACAAATCACAAACTTCAAATCCTCCAACTCACTTTTCATGACTCTCAAAGCACTCCCCCTGCAAAGATGCAACTCCCCCTGAACAAGTGAACTTGTGCGTGCGAAAATCACTCGAAAATGGCTCAAACCAACACAAACTTTGTGCTCTCAGCACAGGGGCGGTTAAACCGCCCAGGGGGGGCGGTTAAACCGCCCCTGGCAGATGACCAAAGTGCAAAATCCCAAAATTGCACAAACCAACTCGCAACGATGCCGTTCCAACTTGAAACCTTCCAAATATGCCCAGCAAGATATTCCAATGATCAAACTCTCAGAAACTTCGCAAATTTTCAGAAAAACTCATTTGGGCAAAAACTTCAACCTCTCACACAATTTCGACAAAAACTAGAGCAAAATCTTTCTTCTAAGTTCAGCAGCAACTCCCCCTTGCCAAATGCTCCAGAAATTCTCCCCCTTGTTGACAATGCACACATCAAGGCAAAAATTATACAAAATGCAACTACAAGCTTCTCAAATATACAATGAGCAATACAAAATGCTACAAGTTAGAGAAGAGGCATACAAGCTAGTTCATCATGTCACACGGGCATTGCCATCAAGAAGGTAAAGACATATATCCAATTGACAAAGCCATGAGCAAATTGTGGATTTTTATCAAAAAGTCACCGCATGAGTAAAGTCCTAATAATGGATTGTTTAAGCAAAAATAACTTCATCTCACCAAAATCATGAAAGGACAAACATTCTTGACAAAAGATCATCATAAACGCCCAAGTTCTACCTCATGTCATGTCAAAGCACGGAGCCATGTGTTCACTTCTCATGGGAGACTTCTCCGGCAAACAACATGCAACCGCTTAGCACCCATGTGTGCAAGTGTGTGCAATGGTGAAAGCATAGAGACATGAGCATAAATTCAGCAAATATTTCTTTTTCCCATCTTTCTTCTTTCATGCATAGACATCTCATTTTTCAAGTTTTTCAAGTTAAGCATGGTACATGAAATGTCTTTGCGACAGAAAGAAGCTTATGCTCCTCCACAAGATAAAGCATGGGCTAAACATTTACAATGACAACGGTCTTTGACCCAATTGAAAAGAATATCACACCTTAACATGATCTTAAGCAAGATATAGCCATTTCGGCTCAAACAAGACATGCAAAGGCATTTACTCATGGGTGTAGGAATTAAGTTCAGTTTGTCATTTTAATTCGAAAAGAGACTATCTCAAAAGAATATATATCAAACCATCAAGAGCATAGCCATCCATCCAATCAATCCCTAGCCAGCCTGCCTAAACTCTAAAATGTAGCAAGTTGTACAAATCACTGCATATAGGAGAAGCTCATCCTAAGATATGATACAAAAGATGAAAATCAAAATACAAAAACAGGCAACATATACATCAAGATACAAAGATGGTACAAAATATACATATGCTACAAGAGAAGCCTCCAAAACTCAGCTCAGAAAACCGCACACACACCAAGTTCCCCTCGCAGGCGGGTGAAGGTAACTTGGTCAAGTGGCTTAGTGAAAATGTCTGCAAGCTGATTTTGGGTAGAAACGTGGGCAAGCTCAATATCTCCTTTCTCCACATGATCTCTCAGAAAGTGGTACCTCACTTCTATGTGTTTGGTTTTGGAATGAAGCACGGGATTTTTGGCTACGCTTATGGCACTGGTGCTATCACAAAGAAGTGGAACATGGGACATGTCTAAGCCAAAGTCTCTCAAGGTGTATGTGATCCAAAGCAACTGAGAACAACAGCTAGCAGCAGCAACATACTCGGCTTCAGTGGTGGATTGGGCTACGTTAGACTGCTTGCGAGAAGACCAAGACACAAGAGACGAACCAAGAAACTGACACTGACCAGAAGTAGACTTGCGATCAACATGACATCCAGCAAAATCCGCATCAGAAAAACCATGAAGTGCAAGAGTGGAATCGGCAGAATACCAAAGACCCAGCTCAGGAGTAAACTTGAGATACCTGAAAATCCTCTTGACGGACTGACGATGTGAAGTCCTCGGCGAAGCCTGAAAACGAGCGCACAGACACACGCTGAACTGTATGTCCGGCCTCGTCGCCGTCAAGTAGAGGAGGGAGCCGATCATGCTCCGGTACTCCTTCTGGTCCACTGGTTCTCCGTCCTCATCCGCATCCAAAGCTTTAGTCGTACTCATCGGCGTAGTCATCGGCTTGGAGTCGCTCATGTCGAATTTCTTGAGAATGTCCTTGGTGTACTTGCTTTGGTGCACAAATGTCCCATCCTTGGTTTGCTTGATCTGCAGCCTGAGAAAGAACTGCAATTCTCCCATCATTGACATCTCAAATTCCCTGCTCATATCGTCTGCAAACTTGGCAACAAGATCATGAGAAGAGCCACCAAAAATGATATCATCCACGTAAATCTGAACGATTAAAAGATCTTTGCCATTTCTCAGCAAGAAGAGCGTCTTATCAACCTTCCCCATCACAAACCCCTTGCTAAGCAAGAACCCTCTCAACCTACCATACCACGCTCTGGGTGCTTGCTTTAGGCCATATAAAGCTCGGTGGAGTTTGTACACTCGGTGTGGGTATCTCTCACTCTCAAAACCCGGGGGCTGCCTCACATACACTTCTTCCTCGATCACCCCATTCAAGAAGGCACTCTTCACATCCATTTGGTACAATTTGAACCCTTTAGCAACTGCAAATGCTAGAAGGATCCGAATTGCCTCCAAACGGGCAACAGGAGCAAATGTCTCCTCATAATCTATCCCCTCCTGCTGCGAAAACCCCTGAGCAACCAACCTCGCTTTGTTTCTCACAATCTCACCACTCTCATCCCTCTTGTTCTTAAACACCCACTTGGTTCCTATGGGATGGCAATTTGGAGGTGGTTCTACTAACTTCCACACCTGATTTCTCTCAAAATTTTCAAGCTCTTCATGCATGGCATTGATCCAATCAGAATCAGATAAAGCGTGTCCACATTTTTGGGCTCAAAAGACGCGACAAAAGCAGAATGAGCATAATGAGAGATGTTCTGTGACCTCGACCGTGTAGTGCGTTCATCCATGTTCCCGATGATCTTCGAAGGTGGATGATCCCTCTGTACCAGCCGGGGAGCTTCTCGCCTCGAGATTGCCTCCCCCTCAACATCAGCTTCCACTTGAACTCGATCTGGTGCGCGACTCGACGAAGGTGTAGCAGAAGGGCCGTCGTCGAACGTCGTGGTAGTAGTGGAAGTAGAAGGTACACGATCTCCACACGGTGCCTGAAATTCCTCATCATCTTCATCATCAGGCTGTTCTTCCTCAAAGATGGGCTGTCCCAAGTCATCATCACCTGCACACTCAAAAGCAGAAGAGCTACACGGAATGGTCTCGTCGAAGGTGACTTCGCAAGTCTCCATGATGTGGTTAGTTTCAAGATTGAGCACACGATATGCTCGAGAATGATTAGCATAACCAAGAAAAATTCCATCCATCGAACGAGACTCAAACTTGTCCAAATTTCCTTTCTTCAAGATGAAACACTTGCAACCAAAAACCCGAAAGTGACTCACACGGGGGGAACGACCATGGAAAAGCTCATAGCAAGTTTTCTTCTTGAAAGCACGAAGGAAAATCCGATTTGAAACATAGCAAGCTGTGTTCACCGCTTCTGCCCAATACTTCCTAGGAGTCCTATGCTCATCTAGCATCGTCCTAGCCATCTCACAAAGTGTTCTGTTCTTTCTCTCAACAACACCATTCTGACAAGCAACATATGGCGACGAGTATTGATGTTCAAGACCAAGATCACGACAGAAGGCATCAAAACGAGTGTTCTTAAATTCCGTACCATTGTCGCTACGAATAGCTCTCATGGCACCCCCATTACTCTCGTTTTTCAACCTCAAAATCAGATCTCGAACAAAATCAAAAGTCTCATCCTTCGACGCCAGAAAGAACACCCACGCATACCGAGAAAAGTCATCAACAACCACAAGAACATACCACTTCCCACCAACTGAACGAACTCGAGCAGGGCCAACCAAATCCATGTGCAAAATCTCCCCTGGACGCTCAGTCATAACATCTGTCAAAGGCGGGTGAGAAGCAGCAACCATTTTTCCATGCCTACACGGTGCACAAACCAAATCTTTCTCGAACTTGAGCTTGGGCAATCCTCGGATAAGGTCAAGAGCACTCAAGCGTGTGAGTAAATCAAAGCTCACATGACCCAATCTCCTATGCCACTTCCAAAGCTCAGAAGAAGTACCAGCGATCAAACAACGTGAAGGACCAAAAGATCGAGAAAAATCAGCACGAAAAATCTGTCCCTCAGGAATGATCATACACACAAGGTCACCTCGAGAATCAAGAATTTTCGAATCACCACGTTTAAAGCGAACCTCATAACCCTCATCAAGAAGCTGAGAAACAGAGAGCAAATTGAAACCAAGATTCTTGACAAGAGCAACCCGCTTCAACATGAAAGTGTCGCTCACCTGAATAGCACCCTCTGACAGCACTCTACCTCTACCCTTATCCCCGAAAGTGATGTACTGCCTGGACACCACCGGGGTGAGACTGGAGAACCACTTACCATTTCCTGTCATGTGTCTCGAGCAGCCAGAATCCATCAACCAGAAGTTCTCCAAGCCTCCCACCTGCACAATCAGAACCGAGAACGAGAATGAGCAAATGACTCGACACTGGGGTTAGCACAGAACGAGTCAAACCAGTGTCGGGCCATCTGCTCAAAAGAAGGGTTAGCAAAATCAGCTCTACTGCGTGACACCCTCTCGTCTCTCACCATCGGACCTCTAGCACCACGCGGGGGAAAACGTGGCCTAAACTCTCTCCTAGCCTCAAAGCTACGGTCGAACCTCCCTGAAACAAACTGACCGCGAAACGGAGGCCGCCTAGCAAACTCACGAACAACTGGAACACCACGACTAGCAACCACAGGAACTGTACGCACAAAGGCGTCGCCTCTCGGCCAGGGTGAACGAGACACAGGCACACTACGAGAAGAGTAGTACCTGTCCCTGTTCCCCACCTCCTTCTCTCTTCTCACCTCCCTCTTCTTCCTCCAACAAAACTCCTCAAGGTGACCATCCCTTCCACAATGCTCACAATGGAAGCGGACTGGCTTTGGCTTTGGGGTTTCTCTCGGCTGTGCCCTCTCTCTCGGCTGGTAAACCCCACTCCTCACAAAGGTCACTCTCCTCTGAAAGTTCTCTGACTTAGGTGGAAACTTGGGAGGATCTGGAGTGGTGTCAAGCTTGTTCAGCAGGTGGTTTGGTTTGGGTGTGAAGGTGTTCTTGAGAATGGTTTTGGTGGGTTTGTGGGAATGTTTGCGGTGGAGCTCTCTGGATCTCTTTCTCTCTCACCACTACTCTCACCAACCTTCTCAGAACCAAGACCACAACCATCAGCTCTCTTGAAACTCGCAATCAACATCTTGAGCTGAGGCTCACGACCAGACAACCAACCCAAACACTGTCTCAGCTCATCATTCTCACCTTCCAATCTATTCACACACTGTTCTAGCTCAACATTCTTTAAAGCAACAACATCACAAGCAGAACAGGAATTTGCAATGGGTGATTTAAGTTGTGCTTCAAGTGAACTAATCATGGTGCGTGATTCAAGCAACTGAGCATGCAAAGCAGGACAAGAAGTACAAGCACCTAGCAAAGATGACCTAGACTTCAACTCAGCCAGCTCAACTCTAGCACTCTCTAGTTCATCCAAGCAGTTCATGTGTTTTTCCTTGAGCACAACAAGATCAGCAATATGCACATCACAGAACGAGCATTCTACCTCATCAGACACAAGAGGAGCATCTTTCAAAACAGCAATCTCAGACTCAAGCGAAGCTGCTCTCTCCCTAGACTCGCAAAGCAAAGACTCAAACTCCATGGCCTTCTTTCCAGTCTCAGAAAGCAAGGTCTCAAGCTCAGCCACTCTATCCTTGGACTCTCCTAGCAAAGACCTAAACTCCCTCTTCTCTTTGTTGGTCTTCCTAAGCACATCATCGCGGTTATCGACCAACTGCTCTAACCTAGCAATCTCCTGACGCAAAGAGGTGGGATCTGTCAATACCTCATCCTCGGAGTCGGAGTCGGAGTCGTCCTTGCTCTTCACGGAGTCGTGCGCCATGGTGCAGTAGTCGACGGCGGCGAAGGAGATGCCGTTGAAGTTGCGGTTCAAGCTCTTCTTCTCCTTGCGGCGGCCGCGGTCTTCATCTTCACTGCTTGAGCTTGACGACGTGTTGGTGGAGCTTGTGTCGATGTCGCTCGCATCAGCCACCATCGCTCGAGATCTGTGCTTCTTGTGTCCACCGTGCTTGTTCTTGGATCTTCTCTCTTCCTTGTTCTTGTTCTTGGCGCGGTACTCGTCCTTGGGACGGTGCTTGTGGTCGTCTCGCGGGCGGTGCTTGCGGTTGTAGTCGTTCTTGATCTCCTCAGGGGCACTCGGCGATGAAGTGGCCCATCTTCCCGCATCTGTAGCACGTACTCCCGGCACGCCTCGAACCCTTGCGGTTCTGGTACATCCTCTCGAACCTCCTCGTGAGCAACGCGAGATCCTCCTCGCTCAGCACCTCATACTCTTCATCTGGAAGGGACACAAGAGAAGACAAAGCAAAGTGTCTAGGAGTGTTAGCATGTCCATATCCAGAGCCACCGACTAGAGCCAGACTATGAGGATCAGTCGGACTCTTAGCCTTGGCAAGCAACTGCCTGTCAACCTCGGAAGACTTCAACTTCGAGAAAAGCTCGTCAACAGAAAGAGTCTCATAGTTTGCCGACTCCATGATCGCCTCAACCTTGGCACCCCACACGGATCTATCAAGTGCTTGCAGGAGCTTGATAGCTCGGTCATGATCCGAGTATGGGAGCACGGTAATGTTGGCTTTCATGTTGTTGACAATAGAAGTGAAACGCTGAAACAAAGCATCAACCGACTCTCCAGGCAAATGAGCAAAGTTCTCATACTCCCTCCTATACATCGAGAAAAGCCTAGCCTTGACATGGCTATCACCACCGTGGGCTACCTTGAGCTTCTGCCAGATCTGGCAAGCTAGGTCCTCGCCCAAAACACGCTCAAACTCCTCGGCAGACAAAGAACGGAACAAGTAGTCAACAGCTCTAGCGTTTGCCTCAAACCTATCCTTTGCATCCTGGGCATCTAAGTTGGTGGGATTGACATAGTTCTCATCTTTGGTCACATCCCACAACAACTTTCCTTTGCCTCGCAAGAAAGCGCCCATATGCGCAACCCAGTTCGGGTAGTTCTTCCCATCGAAGTGCGGAGGCCCGGAACCCCGATCTTGGTACGCCATCTTTGGATCTTAGACTGGTTAGAGTCGCAAAGACCCGTAACCGGCTCTGATACCAATTGAAGGACCGAAACGGCGACCAGAGAGGGGGGGAGTGAATGGGAGCCGATAAAAAATCTTTCCAAACAATCCGGCTATTCTCCCAAATCAACTCCGAAACCTCCGAGAGCAATCTTGCCAAGATCACGTAGCCACTGTCAAGCTACTGACCCTAGGAACAAGAAACGAGCAGCGGAACTCGAACCAATCGAAACGAACACCAAAACGACCCGAAACTCGGCTCGATCTAACACACCCAGGGGGGGCGGTTAAACCGGCCAGGGGGGGCGGTTAAACCGCCCGGGCCTGGGAGCCTCGGGAAAAAGTCAAAACAAAAGTGGATCTCCCAAACCGCTTGAGCTCTTGAGGCGAGATTTTGGTCAGATGATCTAGACCTTCCAGTGGAGTGTTTTCCCAAAAGATCTCGGCCTCTAACTCAGTACAACTCCCGGAATCGCAGATCTCGCGAAGAACACCATGACCTCGAGTTCATCCCGAAAATCTCAAATCCTGAGCGATTCTCGGCGTTTGGGGGCAAAGGATCACCAGCAAAAGAGGCACAAGGCACTCATACGTGAATCCCCCAAAGAAATCCGAGAGAAAACGCCGGGAACAAGAAGAACGAAAATCCCCCAAAAATAGCTCCGAAAATACCCACGAAAATAGAAAAAGGAAAGGGAGCTCGGGAAATCAAATCATGGCACAAAGATGAGCAGCACAAACTCAATCACATAACCATGAATTCACCTATACAAACTAGGAATGATTCGAAGTAGTTCTAGGTGGAGGGGATGAAGGGAAAACAAGTTCAAAGTAAAACCTAAAGAGATACTAGAGAGATGACAGCCACCAGCCCTGAAGGGGCATATTAGTAGTCCAAGTGGTGGTGTCCTAAAGACTAAACTACCCCTAAGTGATACATACCCCTCAGGGGCAAATTTGACATTTGGTCTTCAGATATTTTCCGGCTCGGGCACCTTCCACTGCAAGCTAGCTTCCCTCCGACGCAAGCCTTGCAGTCACGCCGCGTGTCCTCTGGATCGAAGCTCCTCGACGCCGTTCTTGGGCCAGCCCAGGGGGGGGGCGGTTAAACCGGCCCTGGGGGGCGGTTAAACCGCCCCTGACAGCCCAGCCAGGCCCAGCTGCCCAAGTCCGCCTCGTCGAGTCCTCGGTCCTTGGTTTTGAGGCCCAAACCAAGGGAAACCGTCCACCGATGATTTTGTGGCCAAATCACCAAACCCCGCGCGCAAACTTCGGTTGTTAGCCGCCACCTTGCACCGGCTTCTCGTCCGCGTACGAGCTTCGGTTGTGAGCCGCTACCTCGCACCGGAACCACGTCCCCTTGCTCGTTCTTGCCAGCATGTGAACCGCACTTGATCCACCGGCCACCGGGTCCCTCGAACCAAGCCTACTTGTCTCTCCGCTCCTCGGAGGCCGCCATGGCTAAGACCTTTCGCGCCTGTTCTTCACCTGCACCAATGCAACCAAGCCGCATTCTACACCTGCAATACTTGAGCCAAGGGAAACGTCAATCCACACCACGTTGTCAATCACTCATCACACCAGGAAGCGACCATCCACCGGTCCTTGGACACACTGGGTCCTCACCCCTAAGTGATACATACCCCTCAGGGGCGAATATGACATTTTCCGCGAAGATTTTTCTGGCTGGGACACCTTCCACCGCAAGCTGGCTTCCCTCCGACGCAGGCCTTGCGATCACGCCGCATGTCCTCCGGATCGAAGCGCCTCGACGCTCACGGGCGACCTGCCCTGGTGGGACCGGTCACACCGCCCCTGGCTGGCAGGCCGGGCCGTCGCTCCGTCAAGTCCTCGGCCTTGGTTTTGAGGCCCAAACCAAGGGAAACCGTCCACCGATGATTTTGTGGCCAAATCACCAAACCCCGCGTACAAGCTTCGGTCGTTAGCCGCCACCTTGCACCGGCTTCATGTCCGCGTACGAGCTTCGGTTGTGAGCCGCTACCTCGCACCAGAACCACGTCCCCTTGCTCGTTCTTGCCAGCATGTGAACCGCACTTGATCCATCTGGCCACCGGGTCCCTCGAACCAAGCCTACTTGTCTCTCCGCTCCTCGGAGGCCGCCATGGCTAAGACCTTTCGCGCCTGTTCTTCACCTGCACCAATGCAACCAAGCCGCATTCTACACCTGCAATACTTGAGCCAAGGTAAACGTCAATCCACACCACGTTGTCAATCACTCATCACACCAGGAAGCGACCATCCACCGGTCCTCGGACACACCGGATCCTCGCCAGGACCCCTCCCGGCCGCGCGACCAGCCATGTTCTCTCCTCTGATGGCTTCGAATTTTTTTGTAGATCGTCTCCCTGAAGATTCAAGTCATTCTCTGCAAGATTAGAAGAATTTATACTATACTCAGCGGTCATTTAATTTCCCACTCATTTGCTCGAGGACGAGCAATCGTTCAAGCATGGGGGGAAGGAGTCATCGCATTTCTCTGACTACCGCTGAGTAAGTAGCATGTTGCAAAAGGTTCTAAGGAGCATTAAAGGAAAAAATGAAGAAAGAAAAGAAAAAAATTGATGAAAAGAAATATAGAAAGAAAAAGAAGAAATGCTCCTTAGTTCTTTTTGTTTCATCAAATTCTTGGTGCTTAAAAGATATATTCCATACTCATTTATTCCAACCATGTGCAATCCGATAACGAGGACTTCATTTGTGCCTCGGTGTCACCCTTTGCCATTTGCACATGTCCACCATCTAAAAAGTGTGTGTTCCATCTCTCTCCCTCTCCAACATTTATTTTCTCATGGCCTTTTTGACGAGTCTTAGTAAATCCATTATATTGCTCTCTTAGTTTGACCTACCAAGCTCCGCGTAAGCCTTCCACTTTCATATATGTGTAGAATAGGTTGAAAATAATCTAGTATAGGCTTGAGCGACTTGATGAGATGAGAGTTTCCATGAACTTTTGCAAGAGAACCTCACTTATGTTTCATGTGCATGTTTTTGAAAACTCCTCACGACGGAACAAGGTAAAGGTTTGAAGTTCGCTTAAGTTTGAGAGCATTATATTTATTTAATTGTGGCTTTTGCTCTATTGTTATTCTATCTTCCATAAAAAAAGTAGCCGGTCACAACTTGAACTTTAAATGCTAAACACTTGAGAGAGCAATGTGTCTTGTTGTGTATGACTAAGTGCAGGGAAGGCATTGAAGGGCAACACTGATTCCTATGGTAAGCATGTTCCTGGACTTACTCGAGGACGAGCAAGGTTTAAGCATGGGGGGATTGTTAGCATTGTTAAATGACACACTTTTAGTGCCATCTAGGTTATGTTTTTGGACTAATCTTTATACTAACCCCGCCACTTGGCACTGGAATAACCCCGTTTCCGCTTGTGCACATATTCTTGGAGCATTTTGGTTTACGCAGGATAATTGGCTATTTTGGAGCGAATATGGGCCGAATCTGAGAACTAGAAACAACACGGCAAGATGAAGGCCAAAAGCCCTAATGAAGACCAAAGAGACCAGAGCCCGTTTATGCTCTACTCCGACGGGCCAACTTCTACAAGACTCAATTGAAGATAAAACCAAAGTACTTCGAGATCAAGGCAAATCCAATGCAGACTCGGAAGACCCATCCATATCCCGGAGCAACCGACGTCCAAATCCAACAAGAATTGGAACAAGAACTCATAAACATCAGAGAAGAGCGCACGCAAAAGATGGGACCGAGGCGAGCCAGAAAGGCCCTAGGCCGGCCGGCCGGGAGCCCTCTTGGCCGCGCGGCCCAGGCCGTTTTTGCGCCGCCTCAGCCTCCCCTTCGAGCTAGGGTTTCCTTGCTATATAAACAGCCCGTCTTCCGAAGGAGGGTATCATCCATTCACCAGAAGTCCACGAAACCTAGAAGTGAACACCGAAGGGAGACGACGGTCGCCGCATGTCCTCGAAGTTGTCTAGGGAATGGCCTAGGCCATCCCTAGCCGCCATGGCCGCCCTGCGTGGTTGTGCTATGGTGGAGTTTAGGAACCAATCATTCATCGTTTATGGTATGTACTCGGAGGTGATGATGTAATGAATACTTCGTTTGTGTAATGATCATCTTGTCATCCGATTCCTTAGCGATCAAAGTGTCTCCTTCTATGATCTTGTGCTTACTTGGGTTTGCTTTGCTTTCAATCTATTCTCGGGATAGATTGCTCGGCGTGTTCTTGTAGCCGTGGGGGCTAGGGGTTCATACCGGATCTACCAAGGAGTACAACACGTTCTTCGAACGTGCCCTTGTAATTGCTATGCCGATAACGAGCGTCGTGACAGGGCGTGGCTTGTGTAGGGTGGTAGTTCTTAGGGTTTTGACCGGAGGTGGTGATTTAAAGAGGCTTCGAATGAGATGCTTGATGTGTTTACCGTTCTTGGCTAGAACTACAACTAGGAGGCGATAGGCTTAGTCAATATTTGGTTTACCTTGAGCTTTGCCTATGTTTGGGAATGTGGTCAACATATATACAACATTCATATCTATTATGTTCATCTTTATATGCAATCAACGCTTCGCGTTAGGATTAGATCCATTAGATTAGATGGAAAACCCTAGGTAGTTCGCTGTCGATCCACGGATTGATAAACCTTGGGGGAACAATTTAAGGGAAGGGCTACAATGATCCGTGCGCTTGCGGTGGATCTTGGCGTGCGTTTGCACCGCCAACAAAAAGGTTTATTCAGTTGGTCAATTTAGGACCACCGCATGGTATTCCAGAGGAAATACTCATGCAGCACTTCGTTGGTGGATTGAAACCGGAAAGTGCTCATTTCTTGAATGTCACTTCCGTGGGATCAGTTTATTATAAAACCTTGTCCGAAGTACGGGATATCTTGGAAAAGGTCCTTGCCAATACTGAGTACACGGGAGTATTCGATGATCTTCCAACACCAGCAGACCTACCCAGAGAGAGGCAACAGGCTCTCGCCCTTATAATAGACCTACCTCCTCTTATTATAGAGGAAGTGTTCGAACAAAAGTCCTTAGACCAAGAGGGTATTCCAGACAGTCTGCCACATTATGTACCTGAACTCTTCACAAAAGAGGAGTTACTCGAGATCGGTAACACATCTCGAATGTCGATAGAACATGTGTGCGCATGCTCAAGGTCTCAGGCATTCATTTTAGAAGTCACATCGCACATTGAGGGTCTATCAGTGATAATGAGCAAGGAATGGATAGAGGAAACCGAAGGTTGTGAGAAAGCTATCAAAGTCACCCGCAACTTTAAGGTCCCCCATCTCTCTATTGAGGGAACTGGCACTCAGGAAGTCGCATATGATCCAAAGGTCGGGGTAAACCTTATGTCCAGTGTGCTAGCTTTGCGGATGCAATCGAATGAACCACGATTTTTCTCTCATAAGCACCTGAAATGTATCGACGGCAAGATGTTGGAATGCAAGGGAATTCTTAGAGTTGTGCCCGTTCTCATGGGTCGCAATCGAGTATTTATGGATTTACACATTTTCGATATCCATGGAGGTGACAACTTCTTCCTGATTGGACAACCAATAGAGCCTCATGGTCTCGTGTGGTCGATTAACACTATCGCCGAGGCTCGAACTGAGATAGACCCCATGGATGAAGCAGTAAGCATAGCTCAAGAGGAGCAGGTTCAGTCCCCCCAGGCTAAAGATGCTAAACATTATGTTCAAGAGGCAGAAACGGATGGCCATATCAAACTAAAGGAAGAGGAAGGACCGCAAAAACCCCATCCTGAGCTAAAGCCGCTGCCCCCTGGACTCTGATATGCTTTCCTTCAAAACAACCGTAGCTTGCGCTAGTCGTCATCAGTAACAAACTCATAGAGAATGAGACTAGGCAGCTCACGACAGTCTTATAGAAGCATCGGTCTGTCTTCGGGTATTCTCTACAAGACTTGAAGGGGATAAACCCCAGCTTATGCACCCATCGCATACCTATGGAGCCGGACCATACACCGTCTAGAGAACATCAATGACGGCTGAATGATGCGATGAGGGAGGTAGTCAAGAAAGAGATTCTAAAGCTCCTGCATGCGGGTATCATATACACGGTGCAAGATAGTGAATGGGTCAACCCAGTTCAAGTGGTTCCCATGAAGGGTGGAATGATAGTGGTCCAGAATGAGAGAAATGAGCTCATCCTTCAGAGGACCGTAACTGGATAGTGAATGTGTATCGATTACAGGAAGCTTAACAAAGCAACCCGGAAAGATCACTTCCTGCTCCCCTTCAGTGATGAAATGCTTGAATGGCTGGCAAATCACTCATTCTTCTGTTTCCTTGATGGCCACTCTGGTTATCACCAAATTCCTATTCACCCTGACAACCAGAGCAAGACTACCTTCACCTGCCCCTACGGAATGTTCGGCTATCGGCGAATGTCTTTCGTCCTATGACGTACCTGCCTCATTCTAGAGATGCAAGATGGTGATATTCTCTGACCTCATTGAGCAGATTATGGAAGTTTTCAAGGACAATTTCTGCGTCTATGGAAAAACCTTCAAATCTTGTCTAGAGAATTTGGACAAAGTCCTGGAAAGATGCGAAGAGTCCCACCTTGTCCTAAATTGGGAGAAGTGTCATTTCATGGTCAGAGAAGGGATTGTCCTCGGACATAAAGTGTCGGAAAGAGGGATAGAAGTGGATCGAGCAAAGATCAAAGTAATTGAGCAGTTACCACCCCCGACTAACGTCAAGGGTGTGAGGAGCTTCCTAGGACATGCTGGCTTTTATTAGAGATTTATCAAGGATTTCTCCCGAATAGCCAGACCACTCACTAGTCTCCTGGCCAAGGAAACCACCTTTAACTTCGACCAAGATTGTCTCGTGGCCTTCGATACCCTCAAGAAGGGACTTATCTCAGCCCCCATCATACAACCTCCCGATTGGACCCTTCCATTCGAGGTCATTTGTGATGGTAGTGGTTATGCAGTCGGGGCAGTGCTCGGTCAATGCAAGGATAAACAGCATTATGCCATATCATATGCAAGCAAGACATTGACTGGGGCTCGGTTGAACTACGCCACAACGGAGAAGGAACTTCTGGCAGTGGTGTTTGCCATGGATAAGTTCAGATCTTACTTGGTTGGAGCTAAGGTGATAGTGTACATAGACCATGCTGCACTGAAGTGCCTCTTAAACAAGAAAGTTGCAAAGTCACCACTCATCCATAGGATTCTGCTCCTTCAAGAATTTGACTTAGAAATTAAAGATAAGAAGGGGACAGATAACCGTGTGGCTGATCATCTCTCAAAAATTCAAATTCAAGGGTCAGATCTCCCGATCAATGATTATCTCGGAGATGATACTCTCCTTAACGTCACTACATTTAGTCCATGGTATGCAAACTTAGTGAATTTCATGGTGACTGGATATATACCTCTGGGAGAAGACCAGAAGAAATTGATCCACCTCAGAAGATGTCACCTTTGGGATGAACCCTATCTATTCAAGGTTTGTGCTGATGGATTACTTCGAAGATGCATTCCTCATAAAGAGACACACAAGGTACTCTATCGCTGTCACTCATCACCATACGGAGGGCATTACGGAGTTTTCTAAACCCATGCTAAGGTTTGGTAGAGCAGATTTTTCTGGCCAACCATGTAAGGAGATGCGAAAGAATTCGTAAGGCATTGGGCAAGATGCCAGAATCACGGGAATATCAATGCCCGTGATGCAATGTTGCTGCAGAGTAATCTCTAGGTGGAGATTTTTGACGTATTGGAGATAGACATCATGGGTTCGTTCCCCATATTTGAGCAGTGCGAGCACATCTTTGTGGCAGTGGATTACGTGTCTAAATGGGTGGAAGCACTTCCCTCGTACCAGCCGACTCGAAAAATTCAAGGAGAATGTTTGAAGAAATTATCTTCCCCCGTTTTGGAGTACCCCGAGTCGTGATCACCGATGGAGGATCTCACTTCACCCAGAAAGTGCCTCAGCAATCTAGGAGTAAACCATCGGGTACCAACCCCTTACCATCCTTAAACTAGAAGAAAAACAGGGACATCGAACAAGCAAATCAAGAACATTCTGCAGAAGACGGTCAATGCGATGGGGACAGGGTGGAAACGAAAGCTGCCAGAAGCACTATGGGCCTGCCGTACAGCATATAAGACGCCGATAGGGATGACACCATACCAACTGGTCTATGGCAAGACTTGCCACTTACCAGTTGAACTCGAATTCAAAGCCCATTGGGCTATCAAGAAGTCATGGATCTCCAAGCAGCCAGCATGAAAAGATGAATGCAATTGGCTGAGTTGGATGAATGGAGGGAGAAGGCCTACCACAACGCCAAGCTCTATAAAGACAGAACTAAAAGATGGCATGACAAGTGAATCAAGATCAAGCACTTCAAAGTGGGAGATAAGGTACTACTTTTCAACTCTTGCATTCGATTGTTTGGTCATGGTTGTGACAGCCCAGAGCTTAATAGGATTGATAGAATACTCATATCAACAAGTTGCAACATCTTTTCTGGAAGCTCATCTCGAAAGAACTCCAAAGTTAAGCGTGCTTGGCTTGGAGCAATTTCGGAATGGGTGACCGACCGGGAAGTCCTTCCTGGGTGCGCATGAGTGAGGACAAAGTGCGCAGAAAAGACAGCTGTTGGTCTGTGAGGGCAGTCTTAAAGTCCTAGAGAGCTACCAGGGTAAGCGGGCCTGGCCTCGGGGAGGCGGGACGTTACATTTGGTATCAGAGCCGACTCTCGCGGTTTCACGGGCGCATGGGGTCGCAGTTGCGTAGGCATGGTCCAGAGTGGTCACACAGCATGGCACATGCGCTGGCACTAGGCACATGGACGTGGCCGGAGGGGACGTTTCTGGCCTAGGGTTGATCGACAAGGGCGTCGATCTCCTAAGGGGGTGAGATTGTGACAGCCCAGAGCTTAATAGGATTGATAGAATACTCATATCAACAAGTTGCAACTTCTTTTCCGGAAACTCATCTCAAAAGAACTCCAAAGTTAAGCGTGCTTGGCTTGGAGCAATTTTGGAATGGGTGACCGACCGGGAAGTCCTTCCCGGGTGCGCATGAGTGAGGACAAAGTGCGCAGAAAAGACAGATGTTGGTCTGTGAGGGCAGTCTTGAAGTCCTAGAGAGCTGCAAGGGTAAGGGGGCCCGGCCTCGGGGAGGCGGGACGTTACAATGGTAAGCTTAGAAGTAAGTGGGAAGGTCCCTTTAACGTGCTAGATGTCGCTGATCATGGCGCGATAACCCTCTAGGATAATGATGGAAATGATTTCAAGGCAAATGGCCAAAGGTTGAAAATATTTCTTGAATCCGAAATGCAAGACCTCGAAGAGATAGACGTCTCCGAGTTGTCCGAATTTCCTAGTCCAAGTCCAGGTAGGACTTAAAAATTGCCCTTATCTAGGATAGAATTTTTCTTCTCTTACCTTAAACCTATGCTAGCCAAAACTTTCAAATTTTTCTGGAACAACCGAATAGGATCACGCTTACAAAAGTTGGACTTGAGCCGGGCCAAGGCCAGGCCAGCTGGCCTAGCATAGGCCGATCAGCCCAGCCCGAGCCCCACTTGAGATGTTCCAATTTCGAATTCAATCATGATCCTATCCTCTCTGAGAATCCATAGGGTTTTGAGTTGCGAGCGTCGTTTTAAACCGAAAGGCTCCCACTCAGAACTCTCAAGCCTCTCTTCTCCAGAAACACCCCTCCTTCCTGCATCCTGAGCCATGGCCGCCAACTCTAGCCACCAAGCCTCAAACTCGGTGACCGGGAGCAACTTCTCCCCATCGTCATCGATGAAAGGCAAGCCTAGCCAATCCAATACCAGGCAGCCTCTAGATCACTGAGAAGGCCACGTTCATCGAGGTGATCATCGCCTCGCCAGAGGGCCAGCGGCACCGAACCCAGGCCGATCGGCCTGAGGAAGGCCGGCCGGCCTGCTCCTGCTGCATTTTCGAGCCTCCTTCCGCCAAGGGCTTGCTCCAGAGCCCCAAGAAGGAAAAAATGGGGGTTCTCGGTCAAAGACTCCCCGAAGGCCAACTAAGGGACTTTTGTCCCCTAAGAAGGCAATCGGGAAGAAACTCGTGCCGTCTCCCTCAAAGGCGGTGCCCCTCTTCATCTCCACCTCTCCACCATCGCCAGTGTATTTGCCGAAGTACACGCCCAGATGTCCTAGTCCGCCGCGTCGCAGCGGGCTAGGTATGGGGAAGGGACTCTTCTCCCCGTCCCTAATGGCCAAGGAGGGGATGAGGCGCCATCAATCGCCTGCTCCCATCCGCGGTCCTCCGGGGGAGATGGAGTGGTCCGAGGAAGTAGAGGAGGAGGATGTGGAGGAGCTGATGAGGAAGCTAGCCGCGCTCCAGCTCAAAGTTAATAATATGAATGAGCGCGTGGCCGAGATGGTGACCGGGCAGATGGAGGTGGACGACAAGATCGAGATCCTTCGCAGGCGCTGATCTCTAAGGTTAGGCTAGGATAGAATAGATGGGTTAGCACTATAGTGCTGCATTTTTATTTCATTCATTTTGTTTACTTTTCTTTTGTATTCAGCACACCCCATCTATGAATAAAATAAAATTTTAATTTATTTTGATTGAAACTTGAAATAATGAGTGGTTGGGGCACACTTGTCTGCCAACCACGCCTCTTGTTTAACCTTTGATCAAGAGTGCAGGAAAGCACGTTACAAATAACGATCTTAGGTGACTGCGCGCAACTGAGGCCGAGCAAGCACGAAGCCAGCCCGGCCGGCCTATACTAGGCCGACCAGCCCCCCTTTTGACTCACCTCAAGCAAATTCTATGCAGGTCATGTACAATTACAAACAACAACCGCACGGGAACCTGAACCTCGCCCTGGTGCAACAACACCAGGCCTAGGCCGATCGGCCCGGGCCTGAGCCCTGCCACGCTGGCTCAGCTTTGGGTGAAGGTTCATGACCTCTAACTTCTGTCCCTCCATCAATTTGATCCAAATTCTCATCCATAAATTCAAATTAAATGTTGATCAAACTCACATAAATGAACCCTGTTGCATGTTATCAAGTTTATACAACTGAAATTTCTAATCAAGTACTTCTTTACCTTTAGAATTTTATGATAGAATTACTTGATCTTTCGCTTGTTGGACTATGAGATACAATGACATGAGAAGCTAAACTTTTTAATTCAAAGCCTTGGAGGTTTTATTTCAAAAATTCAAAACTGAGGCTGTCCTTATCATGATCAACTTGATAAATCCTATCCAGAGCCAAATAATATTTCAAGTTGAGTTTACACATAACCTTATTCTGAATTTTGAGTGTGTTCAAAAGTCTTGCCTTTACAGGTCTTGCCATTCTGTATCTCTGGTCACTCACGAACACGATCTTCAATAAATTCCAGTGTAATCAATAGCTCTTCATCCCCCTGAAAAAAAGAGGAAGAAAGGAGTGAAGAACACTCATTATCTTCAGAAAAAAAGAAAAGAAAAGAGAAAAGGGGAAAGATGAGAGATGCTAAAGAACAAGGACAACATCACCATACACTTGCACATGACCAAAGATTATGATTGGTTCGAAAGTTTAGACAATTCGTTTGATCATGCAATAGAAATCAGGAAGATGTGCACCACTCATCCTACCCAGAAACTCCTCATATTACCCTGTCACACCTAGATTTACACAAAACCTGAATGCGGCCGTATGTGTGCCCAGGACGTCCATAGAACACATACATCATACAAAGATGGATCTCAAAGAACACAATGCTCAAATAAAAGTAGTTTACATCCAGAGTTGAACACAAAGACATAGTCTTACATAAATAACACAGCGGAAGTCTATTTATTAAAGCTCTCAACTAAAGACGAATGGGGCCTCAATCCCACAGGGACGCCGACTGGTTGATCGCAGCTCAGAAGTAAGGAAGGTCCTCCGGAAAGTCGGCGATTGGATCCTCATTCACTGCTCCATCTGTTACCCGTCCGGGATTTTGTTGATTGTTGGCAAGTGTAAGTAACTCATTTACTTAGCAAGTATAACAGGAGTTTATGCAACACTGAAAAGGCTGACTCGGGTTTACGGCTTAAGCACTTTTAGTTGGTTCGTTTTATCATTCCCCTAGTTACTACATGTGTATGAGAACTCCCAGTTGTAACCCCATTAAAGTGTATGAACATTAGAACCATCGATCATCAACATTAACATCATATTCTAATCAAAAAGGATCCAGGCCGCTCATGACCGTGAGCACGGCTGTCATGATAGATGTACACTCTGCAGAGGTTTTGCCCTTTGTTGGTACTCCTTAGCGTCACGTTTTAGCAACGCTCAAGAGCGCGTAGATATATGTCGTTGTATGCAAAATTAATTCTGCAAGCGCACAGAATATATCTCGTTGTAGCACTTCACCGTGGGTGTAACCCCAGGGTATCGTATTTATATTTCCGCAGGGAAGCAGATGGTTAAAGTGTATTGAAGAATGAAATGATATATCTTTCCAGAAATATCAAGCCACAAACCTAGGGGCACAAACTCTAAGTTTGGGTGGATAATGGTCAAGTTAATGACCGGATAGAAGGTCTGAAAGACCAGCGACACACGGAGCACCTATTTCTAAAGAAAAGGAAAGATGTTGGGAGAGACCGGACCTAAACTCTTTCTAACTCAGAGCAAAAGGCACTCTAGCCTTAGCCTAGACCCTAGCTTAGATACCGGGAACAGAGCTCGCTTCGACGGCTAGAACGGGAGAACCTCAGAACGGGGTGAGAGAGGGGGTTCTCCGGGCTCAGCACTACTGTTATGAATACACCCGAACGTGGTGGACTACGAAGGACGGACAGGGCTGTCACCACCTGCCGCCTATCACTGCTGTACCGTGGGGTGCAACACACTTCCTAGTTAATCAACAAGCCAGACACCACGTCTGCACTCGATGATTAAGATTTCTCTTGAGGCCTGTCAAGAGAAATCCCCGTCTTCCCTAAGGCGTCTTACGGCCCGGTCAAGGCGAGCAAACCCACGAGATAAAACCCGGTAGAGCTAAACTAAACTCTACACTAAAACTAAAGGGGGAAAGGACTTTGCTCTAAAGAGAGCAAGATCTTTACTCTTAAAGAAGAGCAAGAGAGAAATATAAAAGATAACTTAAGCTCTGAAATAAGAAAGTAATTGTATAAATAAACTCTTCAAAAGAAGTAAAGGATACAAGAGCTTTACCAGAAGTCCGAAGACTCCGAAGATCTGAGCTAAGCTCGACTCGACTCTACTCCCAACTCTAATCCTAATCTAAGAAATGAAAAAGGTACTAGAGCTCCCTTCAAGTAAAGACTTGAGATATGTGGTGTGTGTCTTCCCAAGGTGAATGAGCTTCCTTTTATAGTCCCCAGGGGGTGGATGTCAGCATCATTAGCACGCCAAGGCTCTGCTTAAGCTTCGCGCGAAGGAGGAGACGTGGCGGCCACAGAGGGAGGCCGGCTGGCCTGGGCTAGGCCGGCCGGCCTGGCCCTGGTGCCACTTGGCACCGCCCTCTGCAGGAACGGTCCTGATGCTCTCCCAAGGTCGGTAACGGTTGCGTTTAGTTGAAGCTGTCCGAGAATCCTAGGATGTGGGCCCTTCAATCCATGTGCTTTCACCTCTAGGCCTTCCGGGTCCTTGGATCAAACCGACATTGTTTGCACGGTGCTTGATCATCCTGGGTACTTGGCATGGCTTGTGGATCAATGACGTGGCCAGACCTGGCCAGGGGAGGCCGGTCGGCCTGGCCTAGGCCGGCCGGCCTGGCTCTGTGCCAGGTTTGGCCCTTGTTTCTCCTGGTTCATCCTGCAAGCACAACTCATCCAAAACTTGTGGAATTTGTCAGTGAAAATACTTTTATGTATGGAATATGGTATGATCATCCTCATTTTACTGAAATGTTGACGGTCACTACGAGGTTATAATGGCCGTCAACACACCCCCAAGCTTAGACTCTTGCTCGTCCTCGAGCAAGGCTCAAACTCTAGGTTCGGTAGGTCAGGAGTTGCTTCAATGTTTATACTCTTAAAGTACCCTGTGCTTAAGCCAAAACTCAACAAATCATTTGAATAAGTTGGCATAAAAGAGAACTCATACCATGGTTCCACGTGGGGCTGCATTGATTCACGTTTCGGGCTATTGAGAGCTTGAACGGTCATCTCTAAAGTATTTCCTGCAACTTTTGAGGTTCCATCTCGGAGGTATGAAATTTTCAAAAGATGGTTGAGTCATTCCCCGATGGTACTCTCGAGTCACTCAAGGTGTTTTAATCCTCACTCTTGGTCGAGATTGACCAATGTTTCCCTATACTAAGGCTGAAGTGGAGTTATAGGTAGGGTAGAGTGGCATACCTTGGTTACTTCTGTTGTCGAGTCGAAGAGTGGTCCGCGAGCGATGGTATTCGTCAAATTCCGGTCTTTGGAATTCATGGGGTTTGAATGGAGAGGGAGAAGGTGTGATGCTCAAAGGTCTTTGGACTCCTTATTGTTTCTCTCTCTCATATTTTTGAGATGTTTCTTCTTCTTTCTTTCTTTTTTTTCAAATACATCTCTTCTCTCACTTTGGTAACAGAGAGGGATTCAACTTTGTATGGAGTAGTTGAGGACCTTTTGGGGTGAGCTTTGTGATGATGTGAGTGTATGTCATCGACGGTGGACGTCAACCCCGGAGCGGGACTTTGACTAGTCGGACATTTTGAGGCTGAGGTGGATGGGAAGACCGGTAAATGTCAAGTACCTTCTGCAAGCGGACTTCACCATTCGACAAGACTCAAAGCAACTCAAGATAGCATATGGTAGTTTCAACAAATGTATAACTATTTAGGCTCTGGATAGGACATTTAAACCATCGAGGAAGATTCACCATGTAACATTTTATAAAAACTTCCGAGAGGTTCCTTACTAAGCATACAGTTATACCTTGAAACAAACCATATCAAAACTCACAATAACTTAAACAATGAACAAGTGCTCTTGCTCCCACAGTTTTATCATGGCGGATCCTTAAATGCCAACAAACTCAAATACTCAAGAGTTAAGGATTAAGTACGAGGCACTTAGAGGGCATAAACAGAGCAACTATTCATCATTCCAGAGGTTCTCAACCATAGTTCCATACATAAAGACATCTTTTTGGAGCTTTTATTTTGTTTTTATTATTTTATCTTTTTTTCTTTTTATTTATTTATTTATTTTGTTCAGCATTTTATTTCATCATGGCACGGCAAGGCAAAGGCAAGGCAAAGGCATCGGTAAGGCAACAGCAACGGCAAGGCAACGGTAAGGCAAACGGCAACGGCAAGGCAAACGGCAACGGCAAGGTAACGGCGACGGCTTTCGACATACCTGAGACTCCCCCAAGCTTTGATGAAGCTCACTGGTAGTACTGGTCGGGGTCGTAGTGCATGTAGTTGAAGAAGCCGTGCATGTCGGTCTGGATGGATGTGGTCATCCCCCAGTTCTGCTGCGTGAGATCAGTGTTGTGTGCAACTGCATCTCTGAGTTGCTGTTGTTGCAGCGTCATCGTCTCCATCCTGGTATTAAGATCAGCGATCCCCCGGGAAACCAGGTTCTCGTAGTCATACCTGGCGGAGGCGGATGGTCCGACCTGCGGGCCGTAGCCTGCTGTCCCTTGGTGGTAGTCGAATGCTTCCTCAAAGTTCATGTTGGCCGTGGGGTTCTGTTGGTAGTCGTACTCGGGCTGCTGCTGGTAGCGGTACTCGGGCTGTGGCGCGGTAGAAGTTCCGGCTTCATCGTCATGCCTGGCCCGCCTGCCACGTGTTGCAGGGCCTGCAACACTGTGGCGAGCGGGTTCCCTCCTTCTGAGCTGCATGGTTAGACTTCTCACTGATCTCAGCGACAAAGCTGGGCATGGAAGCTCAACTTCATCGATGAAACCAGGATAGCACATGAAAAGAGTATTGCCAGGGCCCTCACGCATCAAGTGACCCTGGATGAAATGGTCTAAACCAATGCAGTACTGATATTCTTGCGTAGTTGGAAGGAAAGTGACTTGAGCGCCCTGCAAAGCACCAACATGGTTGGCGATGCGAGTGACTAGCGAGGTTATGTCAATTGTGGCTCGGCCACTGACTAACCTCTGCCAGTTCTCAAGCATGCTCATGACCGGAGAAAAGCGAATTTTCTTGACCATGGCATACAAGCACTCTAAATCAGGCAAAAGGCAGAGACGCAAATCAGCGCGCGGGTGGACCACCATAGCGATCCACTTCGCCAGGAAACGAAGAGTGGGGTTGTGGATAGCAGTAATGCTATTTTCCCCGAGGATGGCTCCCCTGTGATGCTATCCCACCATGCGGCACGGTTGTACCGGTGGTTAGTCACCAGCAGGTTGGCATCAATGATGCATCTCTTGTTAAAACCAAGAGCCTCACTGAGTTGTTTTGGGGTCAAAACAAAATCCTCATTGAAAAATCGAAAGCAAATGTTTGTCTCGTTGGGACGAACTTCGATTTTCAAACTCATCAAAAATTCCATAGTAAGAAAATGTGAACCTGTTTCCATGACGGGGTAGAAGTTTTGCCATCCGGCATTGTTGAACGCCCGTTCCATGTCTCCTTCGAGACCGGTCTTGATCAGCAGCATGGGGTCGAAGTACTTGGCGTTTGTGAAGTAACGGTCCTGGAGCTGATCCAGCACCGATCTCTCGTCTTCGGTCCGAGCAACGATGTGCTCGACCCGAGTCATGATCCTGATGCGGAGCCTGTTCCTCGGCACCTCCTCCTCCTGGGACTCTGTGTCGTGTCGAGTTGAATCGACAGACATAGTATCCTGGGAAGTAGATGACCCCCGAAAGCGGCGAGAGCTCGAAGAGGTGAGCTTGGTGACGACTCCACGTGCCTTAGTCCACATGATTCCTGCAAAAGATTAGTCTAACAATACCCGAAGGAAATCAAGGTTTAGACAGTCAGATGTTAGGCGTTCTTGTGGGAGATTAATCACCACAACTCGGTTAGTCGTTCTTGTGGGGTAAGAACCACCACAAACGTTCTTGTTCAACCGGCAGGGGTTTGTTCCCACAAGGATTCAAGAATGAATTTTAGCAGAATTTCCTTATGGTTTGAACTCTAACCTTACTTAGAGAATTTCGAAATTTAAGCGAGGGAGAAGGGAATTGAGCAGGATGCATGCATACCTGAGCTTGGGGCGTCTTCCTTCAGAGCTGGGCACCGGTATTTATAGAGGCGCAGCAGGGGGAGGCCGATCGGCCTACACATGGCGCCGGTCGTGCCCATCCCGTGCGTCGGTGGTCACTGCCCTGTGCTTGGTGCTCTGGTAGGTGAGGATGGGACAGCAACGGTGCTTGGAGGCCGGCCGGCCTGGCTGGGGCCGTTTGGCCTGGAGTTGTGTCCAATTTCCTCCATCCTCTCGTGTCGTGTCCTCCCACATGATGTTGTTCCTTGCTTGCTGTGATCTGGCCAGTGGAGTTGACAAGTGGGGCCGGCCGGCCTAAGTGGGCCGGCCGGCCTGAAGTTTGACCGGATTTTTTTTTATATGCTTCCTAATGCACAATTGAAATATAAATGCAAGCTTCGAAAATTTAAACATGCTGTGATGAATGAAAAAGAATTGAAATGAAAAACCTATTCTATATGCAATGCAAAGATACGTACCATATACCTTATGGCGAGGGCTCGAGTTTTTCGTCCTGAGCGGAACTCTCCGAATCATTGTTCGGGACTGCTTTTACCCGCCATTCCTTTCGGACTGGACGGGACTTGGATTCAACCTCCTTATTGCGTGAGGACCCAGTGTGTCCGAGGACCGGTGGATGGTCGCTTCCTGGTGTGATGAGTGATTGACAACGTGGTGTGGATTGACGTTTCCCTTGGCTCAAGTATTGTAGGTGTAGAATGCGGCTTGGTTGCATTGGTGCAGGTGAAGAACAGGCGCGAAAGGTCTTAGCCATGGCGGCCTCCGAGGAGCGGAGAGACAAGTAGGCTTGGTTCGAGGGACCCGGTGGCCGGTGGATCAAGTGTGGTTCACATGCTGGCAAGAACGAGCAAGGGGACGTGGTTCCGGTGCGAGGTAGCGGCTCACAACCGAAGCTCGTACGCGGACGAGAAGCCGGTGCAAGGTGGCGGCTAACAACCGAAGTTTGCGCGCGGGGTTTGGTGATTTGGCCACAAAATCATCGGTGGACGGTTTCCCTTGGTTTGGGCCTCAAAACCAAGGACCGAGGACTCAACGAGGCGGACTTGGGCAGCTGGGCCTGGCTGGGCTGTCAGGGGCGGTTTAACCGCCCCCCAGGGCCGGTTTAACCGCCCCCCTGGGCTGGCCCAAGAACGGCGTCGAGGAGCTTCGATCCGGAGGACACGCGGCGTGACTGCAAGGCTTGCGTCGGAGGGAAGCTAGCTTGCAGTGGAAGGTGCCCGAGCCGGAAAATATCTGAAGACCAAATGTCAAATTTGCCCCTGAGGGGTATGTATCACTTAGGGGTAGTTTAGTCTTTAGGACACCACCACTTGGACTACTAATATGCCCCTTCAGGGCTGGTGGCTGCTCTCTCTAGTTATCTCTTTAGGTTTTACTTTGAACTTGTTTTCCCTTCATCCCCTCCACCTAGAACTACTTCGAATCATTCCTAGTTTGTATAGGTGAATTCATGGTTATGTGATTGAGTTTGTGCTGCTCATCTTTGTGCCATGATTTGATTTCCCGAGCTCCCTTTCCTTTTTCTATTTTCGTGGGTATTTTCGGAGCTATTTTTGGGGGATTTTCGTTCTTCTTGTTCCCGGGCGTTTTCTCTCGGATTTCTTTGGGGGATTCACGTATGAGTGCCTTGTGCCTCATTTGCTGGTGATCCTTTGCCCCCAAACGTCGAGAATCGCTCAGGATTTGAGATTTTCGGGATGAACTCGAGGTCATGGTGTTCTTCGCGAGATCTGCGATTCCGGGAGTTGTACTGAGTTAGAGGCCGAGATCTTTTGGGAAAACACTCCACTGAAGGTCTAGATCATCTGACCAAAATCTCGCCTCAAGAGCTCAAGCGGTTTGGGAGATCCACTTTTGTTTTGACTTTTTCCCGAGGCTCCCAGGCCCGGGCGGTTTAACCGCCCCCCTGGCCGGTTTAACCGCCCCCCCTGGGTGTGTTAGATCGAGCCGAGTTTCGGGTCGTTTTGGTGTTCGTTTCGATTGGTTCGAGTTCCGCATGCTCGTTTCTTGTTCCTAGGGTCAGTAGCTTGACAGTGGCTACGTGATCTTAGCAAGATTGCTCTCGGAGGTTTCGGAGTTGATTTGGGAGAATAGCCTGGATTGTTTGGAAAGATTTTTTTATCGGCTCCCATTCACTCCCCCCCTCTCTGGTCGCCGTTTCGGTCCTTCAATTGGTATCAGAGCCGGTTACGGGTCTTTGCGACTCTAACCAGTCTAAGATCCAAAGATGGCGTACCAAGATCGGGGTTCCGGGCCTCCGCACTTCGATGGGAAGAACTACCCGAACTGGGTTGCGCGTATGGGCGCTTTCTTGCGAGGCAAAGGAAAGTTGCTGTGGGATGTGACCGAAAGATGAGAACTATGTCAATCCCACCAACTTAGATGCCCAGGATGCAAAGGATAGGTTTGAGGCAAACGCTAGAGCTGTTGACTACTTGTTCCGTTCTTTGTCTGCCGAGGAGTTTGAGCGTGTTTTGGGCGAGGACCTAGCTTGCCAGATCTGGCAGAAGCTCAAGGTAGCCCACGGTGGTGATAGCCATGTCAAGGCTAGGCTTTTCTCGATGTATAGGAGGGAGTATGAGAACTTTGCTCATTTGCCTGGAGAGTCGGTTGATGCTTTGTTTCAGCGTTTCACTTCGATTGTCAACAACATGAAAGCCAACATTACCGTGCTCCCATACTCGGATCATGACCGAGCTATCAAGCTCCTGCAAGCACTTGATAGATCCGTGTGGGGTGCCAAGGTTGAGGCGATCATGGAGTCGGCAAACTATGAGACTCTTTCTGTTGACGAGCTTTTCTCGAAGTTGAAGTCTTCGAGGTTGACAGGCAGTTGCTTGCCAAGGCTAAGAGTCCGACTGATCCTCATAGTCTGGCTCTAGTCGGCGGCTCTGGATATGGACATGCTAACACTCCTAGACACTTTGCTTTGTCTTCTCTTGTGTCCCTTCCAGATGAAGAGTATGAGGTGCTGAGCGAGGAGGATCTCGCGTTGCTCACAAGGAGGTTCGAGAGGATGTACCAGAACCGCAAGGGTTCGAGGCGTGCCGGGAGTACGTGCTACAGATGCGGGAAGATGGGCCACTTCATCGCCGAGTGCCCTGAGGAGATCAAGAACGACTACAACCGCAAGCACCGCCCGCGAGACGACCACAAGCACCGTCCCAAGGACGAGTACCGCGCCAAGAACAAGAACAAGGAAGAGAGAAGATCCAAGAACAAGCACGGTGGACACAAGAAGCACAGATCTCGAGCGATGGTGGCTGATGCGAGCGACATCGACACAAGCTCCACCAACACGTCGTCAAGCTCAAGCAGTGAAGATGAAGACCGCGGCCGCCGCAAGGAGAAGAAGAGCTTGAACCGCAACTTCAACGGCATCTCCTTCGCCGCCGTCGACTACTGCACCATGGCGCACGACTCCGTGAAGAGCAAGGACGACTCCGACTCCGACTCCGAGGATGAGGTATTGACAGATCCCACCTCTTTGCGTCAGGAGATTGCTAGGTTAGAGCAGTTGGTCGATAACCGCGATGATGTGCTTAGGAAGACCAACAAAGAGAAGAGGGAGTTTAGGTCTTTGCTAGGAGAGTCCAAGGATAGAGTGGCTGAGCTTGAGACCTTGCTTTCTGAGACTGGAAAGAAGGCCATGGAGTTTGAGTCTTTGCTTTGCGAGTCTAGGGAGAGAGCAGCTTCGCTTGAGTCTGAGATTGCTGTTTTGAAAGATGCTCCTCTTGTGTCTGATGAGGTAGAATGCTCGTTCTGTGATGTGCATATTGCTGATCTTGTTGTGCTCAAGGAAAAACACATGAACTGCTTGGATGAACTAGAGAGTGCTAGAGTTGAGCTTGCTGAGTTGAAGTCTAGGTCATCTTTGCTAGGTGCTTGTACTTCTTGTCCTGCTTTGCATGCTCAGTTGCTTGAATCACGCACCATGATTAGTTCACTTGAAGCACAACTTAAATCACCCATTGCAATTCCTGTTCTGCTTGTGATGTTGTTGCTTTAAAGAATGTTGAGCTAGAACAGTGTGTGAATAGATTGGAAGGTGAGAATGATGAGCTGAGACAGTGTTTGGGTTGGTTGTCTGGTCGTGAGCCTCAGCTCAAGATGTTGATTGCGAGTTTCAAGAGAGCTGATGGTTGTGGTCTTGGTTCTGAGAAGGTTGGTGAGAGTAGTGGTGAGAGAGAGAGAGATCCAGAGAGCTCCACCGCAAACATTCCCACAAACCCACCAAAAACCATTCTCAAGAACACCTTCACACCCAAACCAAACCACCTGCTGAACAAGCTTGACACCACTCCAGATCCTCCCAAGTTTCCACCTAAGTCAGAGAACTTTCAGAGGAGAGTGACCTTTGTGAGGAGTGGGGTTTACCAGCCGAGAGAGAGGGCACAGCCGAGAGAAACCCCAAAGCCAAAGCCAGTCCGCTTCCATTGTGAGCATTGTGGAAGGGATGGTCACCTTGAGGAGTTTTGTTGGAGGAAGAAGAGGGAGGTGAGAAGAGAGAAGGAGGTGGGGAACAGGGACATGTATTACTCTTCTCGTAGTGTGCCTGTGTCTCGTTCACCCTGGCCGAGAGGCGACGCTGTTGTGCGTACAGTTCCTGTGGTTGCTAGTCGTGGTGTTCCTGTTGTTCGTGAGTTTGCTAGGCGGCCTCCGTTTCGCGGTCAGTTTGTTTCAGGGAGGTTCGACCGTAGCTTTGAGGCTAGGAGAGAGTCTAGGCCACGTTTTCCCCCGCGTGGTGCTAGAGGTCCGATGGTGAGAGACGAGAGGGTGTCACGCGGTAGAGCTGATTTTGCTAACCCTTCTTTTGAGCAGATGGCCCGACACTGGTTTGACTCGTTCTGTGCTAACCCCAGTGTCGAGTCATTTGCTCATTCTCGTTCTCGGTTCTGATTGTGCAGGTGGGAGGCTTGGAGAACTTCTGGTTGATGGATTCTGGCTGCTCGAGACACATGACAGGAAATGGTAAGTGGTTCTCCAGTCTCACCCCTGGTGGTGTCCAGGCAGTACATCACTTTCGGGGATAAGGGTAGAGGTAGAGTGTTGTCAGAGGGTGCTATTCAGGTGAGCGACACTTTCATGTTGAAGCGGGTTGCTCTTGTCAAGAATCTTGGTTTCAATTTGCTCTCTGTTTCTCAGCTTCTTGATGAGGGTTATGAGGTTCGCTTTAAACGTGGTGATTCGAAAATTCTTGATTCTCGAGGTGACCTTGTGTGTATGATCATTCCTGAGGGACAGATTTTTCGTGCTGATTTTTCTCGATCTTTTGGTCCTTCACGTTGTTTGATCGCTGGTACTTCTTCTGAGCTTTGGAAGTGGCATAGGAGATTGGGTCATGTGAGCTTTGATTTACTCACACGCTTGAGTGCTCTTGACCTTATCCGAGGATTGCCCAAGCTCAAGTTCGAGAAAGATTTGGTTTGTGCACCGTGTAGGCATGGAAAAATGGTTGCTGCTTCTCACCCACCTTTGACAGATGTTATGACTGAGCGTCCAGGGGAGCTTTTGCACATGGATTTGGTTGGCCCTGCTCGAGTTCGTTCAGTTGGTGGGAAGTGGTATGTTCTTGTGGTTGTTGATGACTTTTCTCGGTATGCGTGGGTGTTCTTTCTGGCGTCGAAGGATGAGACTTTTGATTTTGTTCGAGATCTGATTTTGAGGTTGAAAAACGAGAGTAATGGTGGTGCCATGAGAGCTATTCGTAGCGACAATGGTACGGAATTTAAGAACACTCGTTTTGATGCCTTCTGTCGTGATCTTGGTCTTGAACATCAATACTCGTCGCCATATGTTGCTTGTCAGAATGGTGTTGTTGAGAGAAAGAACAGAACACTTTGTGAGATGGCTAGGACGATGCTAGATGAGCATAGGACTCCTAGGAAGTATTGGGCAGAAGCGGTGAACACAGCTTGCTATGTTTCAAATCGGATTTTCCTTCGTGCTTTCAAGAAGAAAACTTGCTATGAGCTTTTCCATGGTCGTTCCCCCCGTGTGAGTCACTTTCGGGTTTTTGGTTGCAAGTGTTTCATCTTGAAGAAAGGAAATTTGGACAAGTTTGAGTCTCAGTTCGATGGATGGAATTTTTCTTGGTTATGCTAATCATTCTCGAGCATATCGTGTGCTCAATCTTGAAACTAACCACATCATGGAGACTTGCGAAGTCACCTTCGACGAGACCATTCCGTGTAGCTCTTCTGCTTTTGAGTGTGCAGGTGATGATGACTTGGGACAGCCCATCTTTGAGGAAGAACAGCCTGATGATGAAGATGATGAGGAATTTCAGGCACCGTGTGGAGATCGTGTACCTTCTACTTCCACTACTACCACGACGTTCGACGACGGCCCTTCTGCTACACCTTCGTCGAGTCGCGCACCAGATCGAGTTCAAGTGGAAGCTGATGTTGAGGGGGAGGCAATCTCGAGGCGAGAAGCTCCCCGGCTGGTACAGAGGGATCATCCACCTTCGAAGATCATCGGGAACATGGATGAACGCACTACACGGTCGAGGTCACAGAACATCTCTCATTATGCTCATTCTGCTTTTGTCGCGTCTTTTGAGCCCAAAAATGTTGGACACGCTTTATCTGATTCTGATTGGGTCAATGCCATGCATGAAGAGCTTGAAAATTTGAGAGAAATCAGGTGTGGAAATTAGTAGAACCACCTCCAAATTGCCATCCCATAGGAACCAAGTGGGTGTTTAAGAACAAGAGGGATGAGAGTGGTGAGATTGTGAGAAACAAAGCGAGGTTGGTTGCTCAGGGGTTTTCGCAGCAGGAGGGGATAGATTATGAGGAGACATTTGCTCCTGTTGCCCGTCTGGAGGCAATTCGGATCCTTCTAGCATTTGCAGTTGCTAAAGGGTTCAAATTGTACCAAATGGATGTGAAGAGTGCCTTCTTGAATGGGGTGATCGAGGAAGAAGTGTATGTGAGGCAGCCCCCGGGTTTTGAGAGTGAGAGATACCCACACCGAGTGTACAAACTCCACCGAGCTTTATATGGCCTAAAGCAAGCACCCAGAGCGTGGTATGGTAGGTTGAGAGGGTTCTTGCTTAGCAAGGGGTTTGTGATGGGGAAGGTTGATAAGACGCTCTTCTTGCTGAGAAATGGCAAAGATCTTTTAATCGTTCAGATTTACGTGGATGATATCATTTTGGTGGCTCTTCTCATGATCTTGTTGCCAAGTTTGCAGACGATATGAGCAGGGAATTTGAGATGTCAATGATGGGAGAAGTTGCAGTTCTTTCTCGGGCTGCAGATCAAGCAAACCAAGGATGGGACATTTGTGCACCAAAGCAAGTACACCAAGGACATTCTCAAGAAATTCGACATGAGCGACTCCAAGCCGATGACTACGCCGATGAGTACGACTATAGCTTTGGATGCGGATGAGGACGGAGAACCAGTGGACCAGAAGGAGTACCGGAGCATGATCGGCTCCCTCCTCTACTTGACGGCGACGAGGCCGGACATACAGTTCAGCGTGTGTCTGTGCGCTCGTTTTCAGGCTTCGCCGAGGACTTCACATCGTCAGGCCGTCAAGAGGATTTTCAGGTATCTCAAGTTTACTCCTGAGCTGGGTCTTTGGTATTCTGCCGATTCCACTCTTGCACTTCATGGTTTTTCTGATGCGGATTTTGCTGGATGTCGTGTTGATCGCAAGTCTACTTCTGGTCAGTGTCAGTTTCTTGGTTCGTCTCTTGTGTCTTGGTCTTCTCGCAAGCAGTCTAGCGTAGCCCAATCCACCACTGAAGCCGAGTATGTTGCTGCTGCTAGCTGTTGTTCTCAGTTGCTTTGGATCACATACACCTTGAGAGACTTTGGCTTAGACATGTCCCATGTTCCACTTCTTTGTGATAGCACCAGTGCCATAAGCGTAGCCAAAAATCCCGTGCTTCATTCCAAAACCAAACACATAGAAGTGAGGTACCACTTTCTGAGAGATCATGTGGAGAAAGGAGATATTGAGCTTGCCCACGTTTCTACCCAAACTCAGCTTGCAGACATTTTCACTAAGCCACTTGACCAAGTTACCTTCACCCGCCTGCGAGGGGAACTTGGTGTGTGTGCGGTTTTCTGAGCTGAGTTTTGGAGGCTTCTCTTGTAGCATATGTATATTTTTGTACCATCTTTGTATCTTGATGTATATGTTGCCTGTTTTTGTATTTTGATTTCATCTTTTGTATCATATCTTAGGATGAGCTTCTCCTATATGCAGTGATTTGTACAACTTGCTACATTTTAGAGTTTAGGCAGGCTGGCTAGGGATTGATTGGATGGATGGCTATGCTCTTGATGGTTTTGATATATATTCTTTTGAGATAGTCTCTTTTCGAATTAAAATGACAAACTGAACTTAATTCCTACACCCATGAGTAAATGCCTTTGCATGTCTTGTTTGAGCCGAAATGGCTATATCTTGCTTAAGATCATGTTAAGGGTGTGATATTCTTTTCAATTGGGTCAAAGACCGTTGTCATTGTAAATGTTTAGCCCATGCTTTATCTTGTGGAGGAGCATAAGCTTCTTTCTGTCGCAAAGACATTTCATGTACCATGCTTAACTTGAAAAACTTGAAAAATGAGATGTCTATGCATGAAAGAAGAAAGATGGGAAAAAGAAATATTTGCTGAATTTATGCTCATGTCTCTATGCTTTCACCATTGCACACACTTGCACACATGGGTGCTAAGCGGTTACATGTTGTTTGCCGGAGAAGTCTCCCATGAGAAGTGAACACATGGCTCCGTGCTTTGACATGACATGAGGTAGAACTTGGGCGTTTATGATGATCTTTTGTCAAGAATGTTTGTCCTTTCATGATTTTGGTGAGATGAAGTTTATTTTTGCTTAAACAATCCATGATTAGGACTTTACTCATGCGGTGACTTTTTGATAAAAATCCACAATTTGCTCATGGCTTTGTCAATTGGATATATGTCTTTACCTTCTTGATGGCAATGCCCGTGTGACATGATGAACTAGCTTGTATGCCTCTTCTCTAACTTGTAGCATTTTGTATTGCTCATTGTATATTTGAGAAGCTTGTAGTTGCATTTTGTATAATTTTTGCCTTGATGTGTGCATTGTCAACAAGGGGGAGAATTTCTGGAGCATTTGGCAAGGGGGAGTTGCTGCTGAACTTAGAAGAAAGATTTTGCTCTAGTTTTTGTCGAAATTGTGTGAGAGGTTGAAGTTTTTGCCCAAATGAGGTTTTCTGAAAATTTGCGAAGTTTCTGAGAGTTTGATCATTGGAATATCTTGCTGGGCATATTTGGAAGGTTTTCAAGTTGGAACGACATCATTGCGAGTTGGTTTGTGCAAATTTGGGATTTTGCACTTTGGTCATCTGCCAAGGGCGGTTTAACCACCCCCCCTGGGCGGTTTAACCGCCCCTGTGCTGAGAGCACAAAGTTTGTGATGGTTTGAGCCATTTTCGAGTGATTTTCGCACGCACAAGTTCACTTGTTCAGGGGGAGTTGCATCTTTGCAGGGGGAGTGCTTTGAGAGTCCTGAAAAGTGAGTTGGAGGATTTGAAGTTTGTGATTTGTGTTTTGTGCTTTTGCTCTTTTGCCGATGGTGTTGAGCCCTTTCGCTTCTTCTTGAAGGGTCGGCGTTTCTGGAGCTTTCTCTTGCTAAGTGACTTTTGATTTGGCTTGTTCTTGCTTTTAGTCACTTGCTTGAGTCTTGTTTTCGATTTCTTTTACATTTTCTTTATATCATTGGTTACTATGTGTGTGTTGTCAATGCACTCATCAAGGGGGAGATTGAGGACCCAGTGTGTCCGAGGACCGGTGGATGGTCGCTTCCTGGTGTGATGAGTGATTGACAACGTGGTGTGGATTGACGTTTCCCTTGGCTCAAGTATTGCAGGTGTAGAATGCGGCTTGGTTGCATTGGTGCAGGTGAAGAACAGGCGCGAAAGGTCTTAGCCATGGCGGCCTCCGAGGAGCGGAGAGACAAGTAGGCTTGGTTCGAGGGACCCGGTGGCCGGTGGATCAAGTGCGGTTCACATGCTGGCAAGAACGAGCAAGGGGACGTGGTTCCGGTGCGAGGTAGCGGCTCACAACCGAAGCTCGTACGCGGACGAGAAGCCGGTGCAAGGTGGCGGCTAACAACCGAAGTTTGCGCGCGGGGTTTGGTGATTTGGCCACAAAATCATCGGTGGACGGTTTCCCTTGGTTTGGGCCTCAAAACCAAGGACCGAGGACTCGACGAGGCGGACTTGGGCAGCTGGGCCTGGCTGGGCTGTCAGGGGCGGTTTAACCGCCCCCCAGGGCCGGTTTAACCGCCCCCCCCCTGGGCTGGCCCAAGAACGGCGTCGAGGAGCTTCGATCCGGAGGACACGCGGCGTGACTGCAAGGCTTGCGTCGGAGGGAAGCTAGCTTGCAGTGGAAGGTGCCCGAGCCGGAAAATATCTGAAGACCAAATGTCAAATTTGCCCCTGAGGGGTATGTATCACTTAGGGGTAGTTTAGTCTTTAGGACACCACCACTTGGACTACTAATATGCCCCTTCAGGGCTGGTGGCTGTCATCTCTCTAGTTATCTCTTTAGGTTTTACTTTGAACTTGTTTTCCCTTCATCCCCTCCACCTAGAACTACTTCGAATCATTCCTAGTTTGTATAGGTGAATTCATGGTTATGTGATTGAGTTTGTGCTGCTCATCTTTGTGCCATGATTTGATTTCCCGAGCTCCCTTTCCTTTTTCTATTTTCGTGGGTATTTTCGGAGCTATTTTTGGGGGATTTTCGTTCTTCTTGTTCCCGGGCGTTTTCTCTCGGATTTCTTTGGGGGATTCACGTATGAGTGCCTTGTGCCTCTTTTGCTGGTGATCCTTTGCCCCCAAACGCCGAGAATCGCTCAGGATTTGAGATTTTCGGGATGAACTCGAGGTCATGGTGTTCTTCGCGAGATCTGCGATTCCGGGAGTTGTACTGAGTTAGAGGCCGAGATCTTTTGGGAAAACACTCCACTGAAGGTCTAGATCATCTAACCAAAATCTCGCCTCAAGAGCTCAAGCCGTTTGGGAGATCCACTTTTGTTTTGACTTTTTCCCGAGGCTCCCAGGCCCGGGCGGTTTAACCGCCCCCCCTGGCCGGTTTAACCGCCCCCCTGGCCGGTTTAACCGCCCCCCCCCCTGGGTGTGTTAGATCGAGCCGAGTTTCGGGTCGTTTTGGTGTTCGTTTCGATTGGTTCGAGTTCCGCTGCTCGTTTCTTGTTCCTAGGGTCAGTAGCTTGACAGTGGCTACGTGATCTTGGCAAGATTGCTCTCGGAGGTTTCGGAGTTGATTTGGGAGAATAGCTGGATTGTTTGGAAAGATTTTTTTATCGGCTCCCATTCACTCCCCCCTCTCTGGTCGCCGTTTCGGTCCTTCATTGCGCTTTGCTTGCTCCTCCAGCGCTTTGGTTCTCGATATTCTTCGCCGTGCATGATAGCGATCATGCCTCTTCTTTTCTTTGGCGGTGAAGGCTTCCACCATCTTCATGAGCGTTTCTACGCTCGGCATCTTGGACTTTCGGGGCATGACTTCTTCGACCATATTAACTTGGTGGGGGATCTCCTTAGGACGGAAAGAGAAACTCTCGGTCCCTCCGTTAATCCTCAGTTGAATGGTCCCACGTCCCACGTCAATGTTTGCATTCGCAATGCTTAAGAACGGTCTCCCTAGGATGAGAGAGTTCGTTGCTCCGGCTTCCATATCCAGGACGATGAAATCCACAGGGATGAAGAAATCCCTGATCTTGACCGGAACATTTTCTGCGACTCCATGGGGGTAGCGGATCGATTGATCCGCTAGCTGCAAACACATGGGTGTAGAGACAAGCGATATATGTTTAAGGTGGTCAAAGACTACCTTGGGCATTACGCTGACGCTCGCCCCCAAGTCACATAAGGCGTTGTCGAAGTCATGGCCTCCAATGGAGCATGATATTGTGGGGCAGCCAGGATCTTTCTTCTTAAGGTGGGGCCCGAGTATAGCTGAGCTACATTCCTCAGTCAGCTGTACCGTCTCCCTTGTGGGTAGAGTCCGCTTGTTGCTAAGTATATCCTTGATGTACTTGGCGTATGTCGGGACCTGCAAAGCATGAAGTAATGGTATGTTGATGTATACCTTCTTGATTACCTCGACGAACTTGTCGAATTGTTCGTCGGCCACGGGTCTTCTCCTCCGTTCTGGGAACGGGAGGAAAGTGGGATCTCGGCTGTAGCTTGAGGCTTGTGGTGCCTCGTTCCCTTCCTTTGAGACAGGGGTGGTTTCCTCGTCGTCTTCCTCTTCGGCGGCCACCTCGGGTTGGCTAGCTTCCTTCTGTCGAGTACCTGCATCCTGTGGATTGTGTGGGTCCTGCGTGGACTTGCCAGTCCGCGTGGTCACCGCACTAACATTTTCCTTGAAAGGAACCTCCGGTTGCCCGGGTAACTTCCCCGCATTTGGGTTAGGGCAGGATGCAGCCAGCTGAGCTACTTGAGTTTCAATCATTTTGTTGAAGCTCAGCTGGTTCTTAACGACAGAATTAAAAGCTTCTATCTGGGAGGCCATTGGCTCCATAACTTTATCATTAGCAAAAAATTTCTTGCTAATGCTATCGTTAATCTGTTTTTGGCCATACCAGATGTCCTTTAGCGATGGTTGAAAACCGTTGTTAGAGCCATTACCTTGCTGTTGGCCGAAGGGAAAATTGGGCTTGGAATTCCAACCTTGTTGAGGACGGAAGCCTGAATTGTTGGTATTTCCAATGAAATGGGCTTCCTCTTGTGTCATCGGGCAAGTGTCGCCCGAGTGTCCTGCTTCTCCACACGTTTCACACGTGATTCTCTCCTCCATGATCTGATTCATCTCCTTGCCAGGAGATTCCATCTTCTTCAAGAGAAGGTCCATTTTAGCGGCCAGCATATCAACGGAGTCAATTTGATGTACTCCCTTGCGGGGAGTTTGCCTTTCTCCTATCCAGCTCTGATGAGTGGATATTTTCTCGATGAGCGCCTTTGCTGCGTCTACATCCAACGAGAGGAAAGCTCCTCCCGCGGCTGCATCCAACATCTCTTGCGATCGTCGGCTCAGGCTGTGGAAGAAGTTCTGGGTAATCAGCCAATCTTCCACACCATGGTGGGGGCAGGCTGCAATGTACTCTTGCAGTCGCTCCCAAGCTTCGGGAATTGTTTCTCCGTCTAGCTGCTGAAAGCTAGCGATTTTTCCTTGGAGGGCATTGGTTTTGCCCACCGGAAAGTACTTGGCCAGAAATGCGTCTGCGCAAGTCTGCCAGCGTCCATCGAATGATGCCTTGTTTGCATAGAACCACTCCTTTGCTTTCCCAAGCAAGGAGAATGGGAAGAGTTGAAGGCGGATGTTGTTGATCGGTGTGCCATTGGGGTTGATAGTACTGCACACCTCCAGGAAATTCCGAAGGTGAGCGTTCGCATCCTCAATCGCCTTTCCGCAGAAAGGGCTGGCCTGAACCATGTTCACCAGGCCAGTTCTCAGCTCAAATGCACCTTCCTGTGCGTTCGACAGTCCCGGGAAGTTGCTGCTTGACGGGGCTGAGAACTCACGGAGCATCTTCTTAGCTTGAGCCATAATCTCTGGGGACTCTGGGGCTGAAGAAAACGACGAATCTGATTCGGACTCGGAGTCGGATGACGACTCAAGTATATTGCTTGAGCTGAGTGAAATCTGAGGGGGTACGATTCTCTTTCGCACTACTCTTCCAATGCGTTCTGGATTTGGATCAAAGTTTGATGGTAGGTTGAAACCAGTCATGCACTACCCTGCAAAACACATCAAAAATAGACGAATGTTGCAGTGGTGAGGTCACTAAGGTTAGTGGTTTGGTAAATCTGTAAAGATAATCAAATGATTCAACAATAACTTTAGCCAATTGCTTCCCCGGCAACGGCGTCAGAAATGCTTCTTGGCACTCCTTAGCGTCACGTTTTAGCAACGCTCAAGAGCGCGTAGATATATGTCGTTGTATGCAAAATTAATTCTGCAAGCGCACAGAATATATCTCGTTGTAGCACTTCACCGTGGGTGTAACCCCAGGGTATCGTATTTATATTTCCACAGGGAAGCAGATGGTTAAAGTGTATTGAAGAATGAAATGATATATCTTGCCAGAAATATCAAGCCACAAACCTAGGGGCACAAACTCTAAATTTGGGTGGATAATGGTCAAGTTAATGACCGGATAGAAGGTCTGAAAGACCAGCAACACACGGAGCACCTATTTCTAAAGAAAAGGAAAGATGTTGGGAGAGACCGGACCTAAACTCTTTCTAACTCAAAGCAAAAGGCACTCTAGCCTTAGCCTAGACCCTAGCTTAGATACCGGGAACAGAGCTCGCTTCGACGGCTAGAACGGGAGAACCTCAGAATGGGGTGAGAGAGGGGGTTCTTCGGGCTCAGCACTACTGTTATGAATACACCCGAACGTGGTGGACTACGAAGGACGGACAGGGCTGTCACCACCTGCCGCCTACCACTGCTGTACCGTGGGGTGCAACACACTTCCTAGTTAATCAACAAGCCAGACACCACGTCTGCACTCGATGATTAAGATTTCTCTTGAGGCCTGTCAAGAGAAATCCCCGTCTTCCCTAAGGCGTCTTACGGCCCGGTCAAGGCGAGCAAACCCGCGAGATAAAACCCGGTAGAGCTAAACTAAACTCTACACTAAAACTAAAGGGGGAAAGGACTTTGCTCTAAAGAGAGCAAGATCTTTACTCTTAAAGAAGAGCAAGAGAGAAATATAAAAGATAACTTAAGCTCTGAAATAAGAAAGTAATTGTATAAATAAACTCTTCAAAAGAAGGAAAGGATACAAGAGGTTTACCAGAACTCCGAAGACTCCGAAGATCCGAGCTAAGCTCGACTCGACTCTACTCCCAACTCTAATCCTAATCTAAGAAATGAAAAAGGTACTACAGCTCCCTTCAAGTAAAGACTTGAGATATGTGGTGTGTGTCTTCCCAAGGTGAATGAGCTTCCTTTTATAGTCTCCAGGGGGTGGATGTCAGCGTCATTAGCACGCCAAGGCTCTGCTTAAGCTTCACGCGAAGCAGGAGACGTGGCGGCCATAGAGGGAGGCCGGCCTGGCTAGGCCGGCTGGCCTGGCCCTGGTGCCACTTGGCACCGCCCTCTACAGGAACGGTCCTGATGCTCTCCCAAGGTCGGTAACGGTTGCGTTTAGTTGAAGCTGTCCGAGAATCCTAGGATGTGGGCCCTTCAATCCATGTGCTTTCACCTCTAGGCGTTCCGGGTCCTTGGATCAAACCGACGTTGTTTGCACGGTGCTTGATCATCCTGGGTACTTGGCATGGCTTGTGGATCAATGACGTGGCCAGACCTGGCCAGGGGAGGCCGGTCGGCCTGGCCTAGGCCGGCCGGCCTGGCTCTGTGCCAGGTTTGGCCCTTGTTTCTCCTGGTTCATCCTGCAAGCACAACTCATCCAAAACTTGTGGAATTTGTCAGTGAAAATACTTTTATGTATGGAATATGGTATGATCATCCTCATTTTACCGAAATGTTGACGGTCACTACGAGGTTATAATGGCCGTCAACACCCTTTACCCAATCGTTAGCGTAAAAGCTCAAAGGAGCTTTCAACCAAACCACGCACGTACCACACTTCCGAGGTGTGAGTGCATAGGGACGCTACAAGGCTTTTCACTAGACACCCTAACGAGCATAGTGGCCACTATGGTTTTGGCAACAGCGCATGAACCACGACTCCCAGGAATGACTTACACTCAGTGCACAACATAAGTGGGTCAATGGCATCCAGAGCGCGGACCCCATGACGCAGCATGAGTCCATCAAGCGCAACGCTAGGGGTGCCCACGGCGAGAACGTGGACACTCCCTCAACGGGACATCGCTTATGGAGCAGTGCCAACGAACCTCAAGGTGCACGTGAACCTGAGGCCATCCCCAGGCAATATCGAAGCTCAGACTTAGGAACCCCCGACCCCATCTAGTGCCTTTCGGTAGCCACTAGCAAGCTAGAGACGTACAAGCTACTTGTCCAAGACCAGAGCCATAATAGTTTCGGCGGCGGCGACAGGTTCCTGGGTCGCCGCTTAATGAACCGGACCATAAGGAGAGACACCAGAGCATACACGAAGGAAAGGCTCTATCTCCCTGAACCTTGTTGCTAAAAAGCAAGTTTTACCATTAAGTCCTGGTCGCCCACGAACTCGATCGGCTCTCCGGCTGCTCACGCAATCACCACACAATCACCACATAGGCCAATACATACAAGCAAAGTTACTCTATTAGAACAGTACACCAAATAGTAACAAAAGAGCAAGAAAAGGCTATAAAACTATTTTACGCTTTGCTACGAACACATGAGCGCGAGAATCACTCAAAACGGAGCTAAAACGTGGAAACTACGCTAAAAGAAAGATAGAGGGACTTGCTGGCAAAGAATTAAAGCTACCAGGGACCTAACTGCGAGAAAACTAAAACTGCGCTGGACTGACACGTAAAAACAGGAAAACTCAGGGGCCTCTGCACAAAAGCGGCAGATGGCGGCGGACGGCGGCTGCCGTTAGCAAACGCCGTCTGCTGGCGTCACGCTGACGCACGGCGCGGCGACGACTGTGCCGTGGACTGCGCCGTGGACCGCGCGGCGGCCGCGGTCCACCGGTCCACGGTGCACCGGGCGTACCCCTTCGGGGGAAATTGGTCTGGGCCGTTGCGCCCGAATCAGACGGTGGGCGGCGGTCGGCGCGACGGCGAGCGGCGGCGGCGAGGGAACACGGCGGCACCATGGCTGGCGTGGTGACGGCGGGCCGTTTGGGCACTGTGGGACGCCGCGGGGCTCGCGGAGAACTCCAGGACGTCGAGGAGCTCACCGTGAACTCGACGGAGGCGACGGCGGGTGGCGAGCGGCTCCGGGATGGCGGCTCCAAGGGCGGCGGTGGTTAGGGTTTGAAGGCGGCGGCGGACGGCGCGGTGGCGGCTAGGGTTTGAGGAACGGGGGTGCTGGTGGCGGCGTCTCGCCTTAAATAGGCCGGGTGGCCTAGGCCTGCGGGCCCTAGGGCGAGTCGGACGCGGCGCAGCGGCGGGCGGCGGTCGGACTCGAGTCTGGCTCGGACTCGAGTGGCGGCGGCGCGAGGAAGCGGCTGACGAGTGGGCCCCGCCTGTCGGCGAGGGCAGCGAGCGGGATGCGGGCACGGCTGGGCCGCGAGCGCGCGCGCTGGGTTGCGGCGGCCGAGCTGGGCCAAGGTGGGCGCTGGGAGATGGGCCGTGGTGGGCGCGCGGCTGCGGGCTGCAGCGGCTGAGCTGGGCCGGGGGCGCTGGCGGGCTGGTCTGGCCAGGGAAAAGAGGGGGAGGCGTAAAAGGAAAAGGAGAGAGAGATGGGGGGGGGGGGGTTTCTGGACTTCGAGAAAAAGGAGAAAAAGAAAGAAAAGAGAGCAACCAAACATTCAGACAAAAAATATATGCACCAGCATGAATGCAACAGAGATGTTCCTAAGCCTTATATTTGCTTTTAATTCCTCAAAAAGTTTTATTTTCCCTATATTAATTATGGCACTTTAATAAAATGGGCATTTTAATTACTAATTCGAGAAAGGCATTTTTACGGTGTTACAAACCCCAGAATAGGACAGGTTTTTGCTTACAAGATCTAAGTGAGATCCAGCCACTCTGAGTGATTTCAAAGACCGTTGAGAAAGGGTAAGGATATGCCTCACTTTTCCACTGAAAAATAAACAAAAAACTCCAAGTGCTAAGATGGGAAAGTGTTTGGCTGGTTGTTGGCAGCGCAAACGTATAGCAAGATCCATCGCAAGCGCATGGATCATTGTAGCTCTTCCCTCAAGAGAGTATTCCCCCAAGTTTTATCAATCCATGGAAACAAGGTCACAAACCCTAGGTTAACTATGCACCGAGAAACATTGATCTAGTTTCGAGATCATTGTGAATACATGATCAAGCATAAACACTTATGAACAAGAGGTAACTCATCTAGGATAAAGCCTAGACTATGCATATGTTGTAGTTCTAGCTAGATCGGTAAGCAAAACATGGTTCTTATTCAATACATCTTTAAATCTCTACCCTCTGGTCTGACTCCCGAGGATCACCACCTTACACGGGTCACACCCTGTCACGATGCTCCCTATCAGTGTAGTAAACACACAGGCACGAACACAAGTCTGTGTCATACTACTTGATAGATCCGGTATGCACCTCTAGTCACCATGACTATAGGAACACCCTATGCAATCTACGTCGACCATAGATTGGAATAAGCAAACTCGAGAGAGAATGAAATCATAGAAGGAGGCAACAGATCGCAAATGAACCGGAACACATCTATTACTTTACCATGAATGATTGTACATCACAAGATCACAACTGTGACCATACCTTCTTGTGACTCCTAGCTCCAGAACTCCGGCGTGATCTTCCTCGCAGGGTGATCCCGCCGGCTAGAGCCTAGCCTAAGCCTTCTAAACAACTGCACGGCCCTCAGCTCTCCGTAGATGGATGTCCCTCAAGTTCCTTGGCTTCTGCTCGAATGATGGGGTACTGGTCGAAAGGTGCACTATTTATAGTCCTGGGAAACCCTAGGTCAAAGGGGGAGGTGAGGCGGCGCACGAATGGCCTGGGCCGGCCGGCCAGGCCCTTTCCTGGCTCGCCTCGTGCTTAGCTTTCTCCCCATGCTTCCTTGGTGCTTCTAGAGTCTTCCTTTGGCTGCATATGGACCCTGGACGTCGTTTGCTTCGGGATAAAATTATAGCTTCATGACTTTCCATTGGAATTGCCTTCGTCCCGAAGTAACTTGATCTTATCTTCATTTACTTAGTCCTTAAGCAATCTTTGAGGTTGGTGGGATGCATCCGGGCATGAGTGGGCTTTAAGTCCATATTCATGGCGCCTGGGCCTAGTAGGCCTGCTTCATCTGGGCTTCCGGCCTTTGTCTTTCGCTTGTCTCGAATTTAGCCCATATTCGTCTCTAATTTATCATTTATCCTGCATAAACCAAAATCCTTCAAAAACACATGCATATATGAAAACGTACCGGTTATGATGTATGATCAATAGTTTAGACATTAAATTCATGCAAATATCAAAGTTAAACAGGGGTAAAAGTATGTCATTTAACAGCGCCAACACTGATTCATGGCCCTAACTAGTTAAAGTCCTTATGGTTTTATTATCATCTTTGCTAAGGGACTAGAAAGGTTTAGGTAGGGGGTGGTGGTCGATATCGTACGGTTTTAGCACCAACATTCCATCGATATTCCGGCTCTCAAAGGCTCTTTCAAAGTAAATTTTATTATTTCTAATGAGTTCCACAAGTTTTGGATAATTTGTGAGTGAATGAGCGAACAGGTGAAAAAAGAGCCACATTGGGCGGAAAGCTAGGCCAACCGGCCAAGCATAGGCCGATCGGCCCCCTTCTGTGGCTTCTGGCCACGTCACTGATCCAAGAGATCACAAACACAACGCCAAACATCATGGGATGCGAGATCAAGGTCGGTTTGATCCAAGGACCAGAAAGGCCTAAGCCATGATTTGCATGGATTGAAGGGCCCACCAACCTAGGATTCTTGGACAACATTGATCAAACACAACCGTTACCGACCTCAGGAGATCATCTGGAGCGTCCCTGCAGAAGGCGGTGCCACGGGGCAGCTAGCCTAGGCCGATCGGCCTGGGGTAGACCGGCCGGCCTTCCCCTAAGGCTGCCACGTGCCTCCTTTTGCTTGACAGTTAAGCTACTGCTTAGCTTGATCTTTTATTTTTTGACAGAAGTCGGTAGGGGAAACCCCTACCTATTTTTTTGTACAATATGTTTATTCCAGACTTTTAATTCGCTCCTATGGGGAGTTGAACCCTGGCCTGCTGGATGCTACTCAGGTACTCTAACCACTAGGCTAGAGGCCCTTTCACTGGTTAGCTTGATCTTGACGCCAGGAACAGACCCTGAAAGCTATAAAATGCACCCTTCGTCACCTGGAGAAGACAAACCACTTTGGAGAGAAGAGAAGCTTAGTAGAGTTTCATCCTTAGAGTAGAGAGTGTAGTAGGTACGTACTTGGGTGACAGCCAAGTTTGTAGAGGGAGTTTGGGAGTTATCTTCAACATTGTTCCGCCCCCGAGAAAATATTTCAGGAGTTATCTTCAGTAAGTTCTTCAGTCTCTTACCTTAGTAGTTCGCTAGTTTACTTACTATTTTCAGTAATTTATCTTTACTATCATTGGTCTGCGGGATCTCTTGTCCGCGTGGGTGACAGCAATGCCCATTTGGGATTTCCTCATAAACCCTTTGCGTTGGGTGGAAGTCAGTAGCTGAAAGCTTAGGCGTGGTGCCTGTGCTGGCTAGCTACCGAGGGTTGTGTTGCACCCCACGGAACAGTTGTGGTAGGCGGCAGGTGGTGACAGTCCTGTCCATCCTTTGTATTCACCACGCTCGGGTGTATTCATAACAGTAGTGCTAGAGCCCGGAGGGAGCCCTGTCGGACATAGAGGCCTAGGGCCCACACGGACGCAAGAATAAATCCGAAGGAGGATATGGCAACGAGTAGAGACCGTGGCGCAAGGCAACACAGGACTCTACAGGATATGGAAACTAGTCGACATAAGGAAAGCACTCGCATAGCAAGGCTTGCCCGGGTTACTACTCGAATTAGACTAGGATTCCACCCTTGTAACCCTGCCAACCAGTATTTAAGGTTGAGCACGGGCCCCTCTCAAAACAATTTCAACATAGAACACACAAGTTCAATAGCTCATACTAACAAGAACCCAATCTCATAGAATATAGAGAATCTCGAGCTTGTACTCATATTCATCCTACGTAATATAAGATCTGCAACAGGACGTAGGGTATTACGCCTAGTTGGCGGCCCGAACCTGTATAAATCTTATGTCACGTAATCATCAAGTTCCTGATTCTACTGTCACTCCACCGAAACTCTACTATCTTGGGATACCCCTCGGTAGGGCAGTCGATAAAACACCAACATCTGGGGCGCCAGGTAGGGGTGATCGTCAAGAATCCCGTGGAAAATTCGACGACTTCAAAACAAAACAAGATGGTGCGGGAAGGCGCTGCTCTCGGAACCAAGCTCAAGAAGATGATCGAGGATGGCAACTCACTTCAGTCAGGACTGACATTGCCAAGCATTGAGGAGCTCGTCGATAATTTCGACGAAATCCAGCTGTCTGACATCATCAAGGGATAAGCGCTCGAATCAAGATTGCTCATGAACTCTTCTCAGGGAATTCACCTCGAATCCGACTCGATTTCGACGAGTAGTTCAAGCACCCACCCAACCCTTCCCACTTTCAGATTACACAACTTGGCATCCACTTACCAAAGACTCATATGTTCCCAATTTGAGTCAATGATAGACCAGTATGTGGATATCCTAATTCGTATCGGTATAGAACATGCCACTTCTTGCAAGGAGGCAATCCAAGTACTCGATCGCGATTTGGACTCGGATGATGAAGGCTCTGATGGTGCAATCAGGCAATGCCTATTCATAGCTTCGACACCAGAAGGAAGAACCATAGATTAGAGGCAAACAGACCACTCAACCAATAAAAGTTGCGGCTCATCCAGCTCAAGCTTCGATCAAGACAGGGCCCAAATCAAGAACAACAACATGGCACACCACGCTCAGGACCGTGTTGTATACATGATTGGACTCAAAGACTTCGAAGAGGGAAATCTCTACAAGAGGGAAGCATTCCTCGAGCTCTCAGAAGCATTAGACAGTACCAAGGAGCAAGAAAAGAAGAACAGTCGAGTGGTTAAAAACCAAAGGAGGGCCGAGCGATGTGCTACTTGTTGGCGTTAATGACACACTTTTAGTGCCATCTAGGTCATGTTTTTGGACTAATATTTATACTAACCCCGCCATTTGGCACTGAAATAACCCCGTTTCCGCTTGTGCACATATTCTTGGAGCATTTTGGTTTACGCAGGTTATTTGGCTATTTTGGAGTGAATATGGGCTGAATCTGAGAACTAGCAACAACACGGCAGTATGAAGGCCAAAAGCCCTAATGAAGCCCAAAGGAACTAAAGCCTGTTCATGCTCTACTCCAACGGGCCACCTTTAGACAAGGCTTAATTGAAGATAAGGCCGGAGCAAAGCAAATCCAGCGCAGACTCTGAGGACACGTAAAGACCCATCCATATCCCAAAGCAAATGACGTCCAGAGCCCACAAGAATTGGAACACAATATATTGAACATCAGAGAAGCTTGCACGTGAAAGATGGGCCCGAGGGGGCCAAAAAGGCCCTTGGCCGCGCGGCCAAGACCCCCCTTGGCCGCGTCGCCCAAGCCCTTTTTAGGTCGGTTCGGCCTCCCCTTTGAGCTAAGGTTTCCTTGGCATATAAATATCTTGTCTGCCAAAGGAGGGCATCATCCATTCACCAAAAGTCGGCGAAACCTAGAAGGGAGCACCGAAGGGAGACGACGGCCGCCGCAAGTCCTCGAAGTTGTCTAGGGGATGGCCTTGGCCGACCCTAGCCACCATGGCCGCCCTGCGTGGTTGTGTTATGGTGGAGTTCAGGAGCCAATCATTCATCGTCTATGGTATCTACTCGGAGGTGCTGGTGTAATGAATACTTCATTTGTGTAATGATCATCTTGTCATCCGATTCCTTAACGATCAAAGTGTCTCCTTCTAAGATCTTGTGCTTTCTTGGGTTTGCTTTACCTTCAATCTATTCTCGGGATAGATTGCTCGGGGTGTTCATGTATCCATGGGGGCTAGGAGTTCATACCGGATCTACCAAGGAGTACAACATGTTCTTCGAACATGCCCTTGTATCTGCTATGCCGATAACGAGCGTCATGACAGGGCGTGGTCTGTGTAGGGTGGTAGTTCTCGAGGGTTTGACCGGAGGTGGTGATTTAAAGAGGCTTCGAGTGAGACGCTTGATGTGTTTACCGTTGTTGGCTAGAACTACAACTAGAAGACGATAGGCCTAGTTATCCTTTTGGTTGCGCTTTACCTTTGCCTATGCTTGTGGATGAGATCAACCTATGTACAACATTCATATCTATTAGGTTTACCATTATATGCAATCAATGCTTCATGTTAGGATTAGATCTATTAGTGTGGGGGATATAGTACCCGGGTACCTCACGAGCAAGCCTGGCAGCCCACCAAAAGGGGGCGGCCCAGCCCACCGTTCTGGACCTGAAGACGTGCGGGACAAGTCGGCGCACGGAGGAAGGATCTGGAAGGAGAAGTCCTAGTTGGAATAGGAATTATTGTAAAGAAGGAAAGGATTCTTAGAGATAGGATCGGATACAAACCGACTTGTAACCCTGCCCCCCGATATATAAGGCGGGCAGGGACCCCCTCCAAGAAAACGAACCACAACTCTAGCCAACTCAATTCACAATCTACGCAATACAACACCACAAAACAGGACGTAGGGTATTACGTCGAGTCGACGGCCTGAACCTGTATAAACCCCTGTGTCTGTCCATCCTAACCATCTTGCTTCCGATCTTTGCGATCTTCCCTGCATTACAAATCACTTCCGTGGGCTACCCCGTGGAGGACTGCCGGAGATAATATCACCGACAGTGGCGCGCCAGGTAGGGGATATCGCCGAGATCAATCTGGTAAGCTCGATGGATCGCGTCAAGATCTTGGACAGCTGCAACCTCCCGGACGTCGACGAAGTCGAGATCCAGTTCGGGGACGTCATCACCGTCGCCTTGGATACCCAAGCGGCAGGAGCTACGGTCGCCACGGAGGTCTCCTCTCTGGCGCCGACTTCGGCCATCACGGCCCAGTCCGGTCCGATCGCATCTGATCGTGCAGGATCTACCCCGCTGAGTCCATCGCAAAACGCGAGGCCAGACCAGTCGGGAACAGATCTACAATCACTCGGTTTCGATCCGGCTCCTGAGAGTCGCGTCGCCGAGTCATCACAGAGCGTAAACGCTCAACCCACACGCGTCCAGAGCCCTGAGGTCATTACTGTCCAGACCCCTGGCTTTTGCGCGCTTGCTCGGAAGCAGAAGATGAAGGACATCGTCCAGGCAGATGATTACTTCTCTAGGAGCGACTCCTACGGGTTAGATCTACTGGGACCCTCAATCCTGGACGATCTGCCGGAAGGATACACAGTATCCGATGCCTCTACAGAGCCGGAACTACTAGGATCACTCGGAGAACTGACTCCGAGTAGTTTGGAGCGTTATACGCCCACATCTGACTTCTCCGAGTCCGAGGAAGACTACCTCGCGCAAGAGGGAGTCGGGTCATATTGCTACATGGTGGCGCCAGCAACGCCAACCAATACTGTCTCAGAAGATGAGGTCACTCCAGCTGAGGAGACGACTGAAGCCAGGAACCAGCGTCGAGGACGCAACGCCAGTCGGGCGACTCGCAGAGCCGCACGACCACACGGAGCCGCCGCGTCAGGATCTGGCACTGCTCGACTCCAGGAGCCTCACTCTGAAGATCATCGTCGCCAACGGGATCAGCACGACCGGAGGAGCACCCGGAACTTGATGCGCGACGGCATGTTCGAGTTCAACGGATACGACGTCTACGAGACGCCGGTCCAGAACCTCGTTACCATCAACGAGGAAATCAATCGGCTGCCACCTAGCACTCCGGGCCTGGAAAAGGTAAGGGCTCTCGTGCAGGCCGCCTCCGTCCAGGTTCACCAGATGCAGAGCAGAGCGACGACGGACGCTCCTGAGCCCGGTTCGTCTCGACACCGGGCCAGCGGCGGATCGGGACGTGATGAAGACCTCCGCACCACGATCAACAGAGATCGAGATGCGAGGGACGTCATTATCAACAGCACCGAAGAGCGCCACCGTGAGGAAATCCGACGGCGCGAAGAGTACGATCGGGATCATGGAAATCCCCGTCGTAACTCCAACAGGAGCGGCTACTCGACGGAGTCAGACTACTCTGACCCCTCCGGTAGCCCAAGGCGCGGCAACAACGGCGGTCGCACTCCGCCACGAGGACGAGTGCTTCCACCACCCAGGCGACCGACTCCGCCAAGAGAGCGAACTCCACCGCGCAATAGGACCTACCGATGGGACCGAACTCCACCCAGGACTCGGAACTATCGGAGGACCCGTTCCCCGCCCAGGGACCGGGATCGCAGGAGGGACAGCACACCCCCAAGAGCAGCTGACGGATCGGGTCCGGGCGATTCCCGCCCTAGAGGTCGGATCGGCGGATTCCAGTCGTTCACCGAGCGCTTGAGAAGCGTGACATGGCCCAGAGGCTTCAAGCTGTCGGATATCGACAAGTACGACGGGAAATCTGACCCATCTCAATGGCTTCAGATCTACTACACCGCCGTACAAGCGGCCGGCGGCGACGAGGACGTGATGGCAAACTATCTTCCCATCATGCTCACCAAGGACTGCCGTAACTGGCTGGCAGGACTCCTGCAGGACGCCATCGACAACTGGGAGCAGCTTACCGAACTCTTCATCGGTAACTATCTCGGTACCTGGGAGAGGCCCGGGAGCAAGCGGCTCCTCGGTCAGATCAGGCAGCGCAAGAACGAGACCCTGCACGACTTCGTGCGCAGGTTCTCAGAGAAGCGCAACTCCATCACGGACGTCACGGATCAGGAGGTGATGTCAGCTTTCCAGCGCGGCATCTCCGACGGGAGACTGATTCACAAGTGGACTCAGAAGCCACCCGCGACTGTCAATGACATGTTCCGGGTCGCTAGCACGTGGGCGGACGCAGAGATCACGGAAAAGGAACAACTCAGCGAAATCAGGAGTCGCTGGGAAGAAGAGAACAAGACGACTCGCAAGCGCGACCGCCGTGAGGACGAAGACCGACACGACGACCACCGACGCAATGACAGCCAACCTCGCAAGAAGAAGAGCGAGGGAGATATGGTCGCCGCCCTGGACTGGTCCAGAGGCCGGGTAACTCCAGAGGACTTCCAGCGCATGCTCGATGAGCAATGCCCTTACCACAAGCAAGCACTCGGCGCGAGAGTGTTACGGGCTCAAGCGAGCCTTCACTGGGGGCAACAGAGGCCCTCCATACAGAAAGAGGAACGATGGTTCCCCGCGAGATGACAGGCGGAACGACGAGCCCGGCGACGACTTCCAGGAAGCCGACCGAGTGGTGCGCATGATCTATGGCGGACCAGAGTTCGAGTCGAAGCGCCAGCAGAAGCTCACCCATCGCCAGGTCATGCACGCGAGGGAACCACCGGTACCAGAGTACCTCAAGTGGTCGGAAGTTCCGATCACCTTCACCCGGGAGGGCCATCCAAACTTCATACCGAAGCCCGGGTCCCATGCCTTGGTAGTAGCCCCGACGATTCGCAACGTTCGACTCACCAAGGTACTAGTCGACGGTGGCAGTGGCCTGAACATCCTCTTTGCTAACACATTGAAGGAGCTCGGACTGACTACTCTCGACCTAAGTCCCCCCCAATCCGCATTCTACGGTTTGATACCGGGAGAGGGGGCAGAACCACTCGGGCACATCACACTGCCCGTCACCTTCGGAGACCAGAACAACTACCGGACCGAGCATATGCAGTTCACGGTGGCAAACTTTGAAACTGCATACCACGCCATCCTTGGGAGGCCCGCGCTCGCCAAGTTCATGGCGATCCCCCACTACGTCTACTTGCAGGTCAAGATGCCAGGACCTAAAGGCGTAATCACCGTCTTGGGAGATGTCCGAGTCGCATATACATGCGAGCAGGAAACTCTCAACGCGGCAGCCGCCCTGGACATGTCCAAGCGCATGGAACAAGTACTGGCTGCATCACAGGAGGTGGACAAGGACGCTCTAGAGATCCCCACCAAGAAGCCAGCAAGAGAAGCCATCGCGCCAAGCAAGGAGACGGATCTGAAGAGGATCTCTCTGGACCTGGATGACCCAAAGAAGACGGCCATCATCGGGGCAGAGTCAGACTCCACGGCAGGCTCCGCCCTGCTCTGCTTTCTCGATAGCTATCCAGGCTATTACCAGACAGGCCTAGAGCCTAAGGATCAGATAAAGACCTCGTTCATCACGCCGTTCGGTGCCTCTTTGCCCTTCGGTCTGAAAAACGCCGGCGCGATCTACCAGAGGACAATTCAAGCGCGTATGGATCAATTGACTCTGGACGCAGTAGAACGCCTACATCGATAAATTCGTGGAACATCGAGCACTTACAGCGTTTCTACGCCTGATTCAGTTATGTATTTATCTTTTTTATTTTAGATTTGTTTTTTCCGAGTGATCTTGGAGGATAGTCACCCCCAGTTACGACTCGGCAATGTTTATAATGAGTTATCAATAAAGTTGATTTCATCTTTCATCTATTTCTACTACTCGCATTTCCTCTTTCGCGTCACGCACATAAAGTATGAGTGGAACAAACCTTAAATCGAGAGGGAAAGTACTCGCCAAGTCAAAGCTCTAAACGTACGACAAAGACTCTGCGGCATGAGACTGAGACCAACGAGGCTAATCTACTCCGTAACAGGTCAACCACTCAGAAATTAAGGCCAGCGCAGAAAGAAAGGGAGTTGTAGACCAATAAAAACTTATATACAATAACGACAATTTAAACATTGTTCAAAAGATTCTAGTTCGACCAAATACTACAAATATTTTATTTACACTGCAGGGTCACCAGCACCAGACGGGGCCGCTTCATCCGAGTCATCAACAACATCCTTGGACAGGACATTGGCGATGGGCTCGACTTCAAGGAGCAGTCTGCCCACGTCGTCTTCGGAGGTTCCGGCAGCATACCCGCGGCTGAGTGGCTCCAGGTCCGACGCCGGGAACAGCGACTTGAGCACCGCCAGGACATGGCCACAGCTGGCCTGGCTGATGGTGCAGAGTTGTCGCCGGAAGAAGCGTGGGAGCGCCCGAACGCGGTCGAGGATGGAAGTCGAAGACGATGACGCCTCCGGCTCGATCTCCTCCGCCACCACTCGGATAGCGTCCTCCAGCGCAATCCTCTCGGTGCGCAGCGCCTCAGCCTCACCTTGCAGCCGGGCCACCTTGGCAATGAGCTCTGCGAATTGGGACATAATCCGATACCGATAATCTACAGAAAGTCAGATCTGGATAATATATTCACGTCTGACAGAAAAACAACCAAGGAAGAACATACCTCTGAGCTCGTGCACGGCCTGGGCCTCGTTGAGCTTAGCCTGCTCTACCTCCCCGCGTAAATCGCGAGTGGTACGCTGGGCTTCCTCCAACTCAGCCTGGCGCTGGACCGCAGCAGCCTCGAGCTCAGCCACTCGGGCCACCAAGGAGTCGGCCTTAGCAACTGCAGAAGATAGTTCTTGAATAACCGAGGCTTTGGCCTCGACATCAGCAGCTAAGTCCTGCAAAGACAAGTCAGATGACAATATGAATTGATGTACCACTCGGTACTTGATATCAACAAGATAAGTAGCTCAGGAAATACCTTGGCTATCTGGCCCATGCGAAGTTGGAGCGACATGAACTCCTCCAGAGGAGTCATGGGAGCACCACCACTCATAGCGCCGTCCACCGCAGAAGCAACCTCGACCGCCGCAGTCTGGGGCTCCTCCACTGCTGCAGTCGGTTCAACCACAGGAGCAGGCGGGGGGCTGCCTTGAGGAACTGGCGGTGGGGTCGGCGACGCCGGTGTAGGACTCGGTGGACGCGGGGTTGGTGCTCGCAGCGACTCTGGTGGCGGACCCACAGGCTGATCGCTGAGAAGATCAGCCGAGTGGATCGGCACCTCTGGACTTTGGATTGACGGAGCTTCTGTCTCAACAGCCGACTGAGGCGCAGGACCCGCAAAAGGGACCTCAGACGGCGGTAGTTCGCTGTCAACCCACGGATTGATAAAGCTTGGGGGAGTACTCTAAGGAAAGAGCTACAATGATCCGTGCGCTTGCGGTGGATCTTGGCATGAATTTGCACCGCCAACACTACTCTACGAAGCAAAATAGGCAACAACAGACTCACTCAGCCAAGCAAATATTGCAACTCTCCAGTGGCCAACGCCATGGAATTGCGCTTCAGGCTATCCCTTATGCTCCAAACTGCTGAAATAAAAAATCTTCTCTGGTTGACCACCACAATGATCAAACAACTCGATGATTATGAGGCCCCGAATGAAAAAGAAAGTGATGACTCAGAAGCACGTCTACAAATCACTGCAGTAGAACAATACGATCCTAGAACAACTGGAAGATTCTGCCTCAAGAAATCCTGAGTAATCTCAAGAGGAAACCAGTCGAAGACGCAGCAACATTCATCCAACAGCTCAACGAGCTAAAGTCAAACTCTGATTCAGCAGCATTCAAGGAAGCACTTAAGAAAAGATGCACTTTCCGTCCAAATCAAAAGCACTTCACAAAAGAATGTTATACGCTAAAAAAGGCACTAGGGATCCCTGTGAACAATAAAAAGACTACTTCAGTTCAGGACATACCAGAAGAGCCTTATACATACCAACACCACGATGCTATGGTAATGGTGATCTCTCGACCAGCAAAGGAACAGCAAGGCAAGAAAAAGGTACAAGTTTCCAAGTGTCACACCCTAAAATTCTCCAATTTCAGGATGTGAATTTAGAGAATAATTAAACAACGATTTTCTCTAAATTTTAAAATTTTTCCAACATTTATTTTATTTTACTTAGAATTTAGCGTAGAAAGAAAATTAATTGTCTGTATTTCCAAAATTAAATTAATTGTTCTCCGTGTGTTGCATTCATGCCGGTGCATCTTGGTGCTTCATGAGTGCAAAGTTTTGAAAAATGCGTTTATCCAACGTATTTTATTTGGATTCATCGTGTTCCAAGCTATCTTTGAGCCACCACCAGCTTTGTCGTCCGATTTGCCGACCTACGTCCATCGTTGTTCGCTGAAGGAGCCCCGTCATGCAACGCTCGAGCCGGCCGCCATCTCCGTCGTCTGCTGTCGATTCTGGCAACCTCTGTCCAACCCGGTCATTGGCGAGACACCGAGAACCATGGACGATCAGACTCTGGCCATGATTTTCCTTTGCCCAGCCTCCATCCATATGCTTGGCCATGAATTTTTCCTCACCAAGAGATCAACAGAAGCCGTCACCGTGCAATGTGCAGCTAACACTCTAATTCCTCTGTCACGTTATTTTATTGCTTAAGCACCGTGATGATGTCATGCCTACATAATGCTTGAGCTACAATTTTTTTCCCTCATCTGCATGTCACGTCATCATCCACATCTCCTGCCCCCGCACACAGCTACGATCGAGCCCAACCTGGACTCCAGCACGGGCGCCGATCGAGCCAGATACGCACGGCGAAGTCCTGCGTGGTGCATATTCAGCGTGCGAGATGCAACGAGGTCGGCAGGCATCAGGGAGACACCCAATGTCGCTGTTGCCGCATGGCTATGGAGTCCAGAAGAGCTAGATCAAGGTCTTGCAAAGAAAGTCACGTACACGTACAGAAGCAAAGAAGCCATATCTACACCATGCAAGGATGACATCATGGTGAGACATACGTATGCAGTAATGATTAGGACCTTTATTCCTTCAACGAAATAAGTAGGATAGCTTATTTATTTCCTCTCCGGTGTATTCGAACTTCAGAAATCATGTGCTTTCAGTTATCCTTGATCTGAGCAAATATCTTTTATTTAACCATACGAAATCCTTGCTTACTTCAAAACCTTATCTATCATTTAATTTCCCTCTCGATTATTGCATCATGGTGATATCATGCTTACCTTGTGTTCAAATAACTGTCCTTTTCTTCTGTCAGTTCAATTCTTATTCCAGTGTTTCTTGCTTTGAAGGAACCGAGCTCTATTCGTTTAGTACGCTCTTTAAAAGCTTTTATTTTGATTGGTGTATTGTTCTTAGTTGTCTTTGTTTGTTTGCTATAGAATGTTTCCTTTGCTTGGATGATTGCTGCGAGTAGAAGGAACGCGGTTCGAGAGCTTGAAGAGTTGAAGAATATTCTGAGCAGCTATTCTCTGGATTTAAGGAAAGTGTGTCATTGTGCTTCTATCCCAATAACTATATTTAATTACCTTTGCATGTGCTTGCATTTAATATTGATGGGTCCTATTAAGGAGTGCCTAGTCTTTTATGCTTATTCCTTGTCTGCCTGGGTTTACTTTATGTTGGGTAGCACTGCTAGTTGCTATACTTGGGTTGTGGTGGTTCTAATGAACATTAATGATAAACATGCTTTACTTTATGCTATACCTCTGGTTAATACAAGATCATATGATTTAATCGGAACATGGAGAACCACCCGGGAAAACAGTACAACCATAAGACTAATGGGCTCTAGTCTTGGCTAAGTAATTAGAGACTCTGGCTTGGAATAGCTTTACCTGATAAGGGCAAGGGGGGACTGAGTCGCGGTCTAGCCCGGTCCTCTTGGGAAGTAGCCTTTGCTAAGGTACATGCCTATTAGGTAGGGTTAGGAGCGCCAAACACCAGAACCATACGAGCTAAACCTTGTTAGAGAATCTTTGTAAAGGCCTCGTAGCGTCCCTATGCAGTCACACCTCGGTAGTGTGATATGCGCCTGTGTGGTGCTGCATGGTTGGGTTTAAAGTTCTTTTGGACTTTTACGTGACTTATGGTGAAAGTGTACAACCTCTGCAGAGTATAAAACTGTTATAACAGCCGTGCTCACGGTCAAGAGCGGCCTGGACCCTCACATGATAATTGAACTTGAAGATGGAATTAAATCGTGGTTATGGTCGTGCCATATGTTTGTGGCGCTATGTTTTTAATGTTGGTTTTGGTATATACTTATATCTTAGTAAATCAGGTGCTAATAAAAGTTTGACCAACTAAAATTGCTTATCGCTTTAAACCGTCAGCCTCTCCTTGATTCAGCCTTGCATTCATACTTTCCCCACACTTGCTGAGTACGACATGTGCTCACCCTTGCTATAAACAATGTTGCTCAGAAGAAGGAAGAAGCTATTGTGGAGTTCTTTGAAGATGTTGCTAAGTTCTAGGCGTACGCAACCCCCGGTCGTCTGCTTGTGGAGTTGGAGCCTCCGTTTCCAGGATTAAGCTGTGTAATTCTCTGATAGTCTCTTTATTTATTTTCTTTTACGTGATACTGTCTCTATTATTCACATTTTGTTCACCGTATGTGTGAAACTAGATCCCGACACACATACGGTGTGCACTCAGTTTTGTTTTTCAGAACCGGGTGTGACACCAGGCGTTTCTTCCCAAGAAAGACAGACACCAACATATCCTTCTCAAAAAAGGATCAATGGGCAACTTTCTTAGAATCAATGTAACACCCCCGCCCTCCAAAGCCTTTGTAACACCCCGCCCTCCAAAGCCGCACCGCCCAGCCCTTCCGAGAGGCGGGCACGCGTACACATAACACTCTGCTTACACTTTCGTCCTCGCTTCGTGTAAAAGGGTTAACCCGAAGGTGCTATGGCTGGGAGGCAAAGGCTTATAAGTTGGCTCCACCCTTACTCAACTAGCAAGGTAGTACTAAACTCGCGCACTCCACGCTAACAAACCACTACTGGGCCGAAACAAATGGGTTGGGTGTGACAATCAAGCCCACCACCACTCATGGTAAAACTAGAGATTGGTACTCTCAAAACTACGAAGGTGCTAATAGACGGAGGGGCCATGCTTAATCTACTAACAGTCTCATCCCTACATGATATGGGTTTTGGCTCCAAAAAGTGGATGGTACCCGCTTCCGCCCCGTTCTTCAGAATTATTCCAGACATAGAAGCTATGACAATAGGGTCAGTAACCCTTCTAGTAACCTTCAGCGATGGCAACAAGTCGAGGACATAGTACTTAAGCTTCAAAGTAATTGACTTCAGCACTCCATACAGCGCAATCTTTGGAAGGCCCGCGCTAGTCAAATTTCAAGCTATACCAAGTTACAACTACCTCGTCCTTAAGATGCCCACTCGGAATGGCGTCCTATCGATTCAATGAAGCCTAGGACAGTGCCGCTGTTGCCACAAAGGACTCGTCACAAAGGTCACTCCTTCAATCAAGCAAATCTGGCCAAGAGAGTAAAACTACTCTTCCCAAGTAGGAAGCTCAACCACTCGAACCGAAAAAAGACCCTAATCTATAAAGGGCACCACAATATCGAGTAGTTTTTATATAAAAAAAAGCAAGTAGACTAGATCTTCTTATAAGACTAGTCCTGTAGTTTCCTTACAATAAAAGAAAAAAAGAATATTACTACGCATGTAACCAAGGATTATATACTATAGACTTATAAAAGTACTATCGATCGTGTTTCCGAGTAAAAAGCTTTTGTTTTGCGTCGGTCCTTCGACTACTTTGTCTATAAAAACCACTCGTCGTAGATTTGGGAAGTCTTGAACTTTAAACAACCAAATCTAGGGGCATGTTGGTTTCCAAAATTCCTCTTTATGGAAGGTCGAAGCCTTAAGGCACTAGCCAAAGGATTAGATAACCATATAGAAGGAAAACAATTCACACAATACAAGAAGTGAAACATCCACACTTTATTCAAAGGACTTGGTTACAAGAGCCGCCAAAAACCAACAGTGTTTACAAGAACAAGGACAGCAAGGAGGCAAGCATTTACAAGAACAAAGACGGCAGGCCACCAGAAGCAACCATACAAGTAATCACCATGCCTTCGACCCAAGTGAAGACTGCAAAATGCCCAGATCTGGCATCTTGCAACTTATCTTCTAGCATCAGGGGCATGGGTGGAAAATCTGTGGAGGGAATACGAACACCACAAGAGACCAGGTCACAAAAAGACCAGATCGTCTACACGCAGCACGACATCGAGACACTGGACGAGACAGTAACCGGCATCACTACATACTTCCATCCCAAGATCAACAAGACCTTTTAGAAGAAAGCCGAGGCCAGCATCGTACTGTCTACACCCAGCCCGGCACGAGGACGCCGTGTCTGGCCACTGGTGACCACCTCCCACCACTCCTTTGCAGCTACTCTTCTGGCATCAAGACTTCAAGAATAATGACGATCTTGTTCGGGAGGATGAAGAAAGAAAGAGGCCAGGAGGAAAGCTAGAACGGCCATTATTCTACAAGCATGGAGGCAAACCATCAGCAACTCAAGGCCAATTTATAGGCAAGCAGTATACTTGAAAGCAAATCTCCAACAAATCAGCCATACATTTGCTACCAAGGAATATCAAGATTTTCACGCCCTCAAATCACGGAAGACAATCAGGGCCTATTTATAACCAGAAGGCGGCACAATCAAACAAGGGTCTACTGTTTACACGTGAAGCTTTCGAAAGAAGAAACGACAAAAGATTCGATCCTATCTAAATAGCAAGATGATAGCAAGGCGCGAATCCGCACCCAGAAGAAGACGCCCAATCAAACACAAAAGAACTCAATGTCACACCCGGTTCTGCAAAACAAAACCGATTGCACACTGTATGTGTGCCAGGATCTAGTTTCACACATACGGCGAACAAAATGTGAATAATAGAGACAGTAACACGTCAAAGAAAATGAATCAGAGTATTACAGCTTAATCCTGGAAATGAAGGCTCCAACTCCACAAGCAGACGACCGGGGGTTGCGTACGCCTAGAACTCAACAACATCTTCGAAGAACTTCACAGTAGCTTCCTTCTTCCGAGCAACATTGTTTATAGCAAGGGTGAGCACGTGCCGCACTCAGCAAGTGTGGGGAAAGTATGAATGGAAGGCTGAACCAAGGAAAGGCTAAGGGTTTAAAGCGGCAAGTAATTTTATTTGGATAAACTTTTATTAGCAACTGGTTACTAAAGTATAAGTATATACCAACCCACATTAATAAAAACATAGCGCCACAAGAATATGGCACAGCCAGAACCATGATTTAAGTCAATCTTCAAGTTCAATTATCATGTGAGGGTCCAGGCCGCTCTTGACCGTGAGCACGGCTGTTATAACAGTTGTACACTCTGCAGAGGTTGTACACTTTCACCATAAGTCACATAAAAGTTTAATAGAACTTTAAACCCAACCATGCGGCCCCACACAGGCGCATACCACACTACCGAGGTGTGACTGCATAGGGATGCTACGAGGCCTTTACAAAGATTTCCTAGTAAGGATAGCTCGCTAAGGATTCAAAATCAGCGTGATGTATAAACCTCTCCAATGGGCACACCTTAGCAAAGGCTTCCTCCCAAATAGGGGCCGGGTTATACACCAACTACAGTCTTCCCCTCTTGCCTCTTGCGAGTAAAGCTACCACAAACTAGAGTCTCTATGTATTCAGCCAAGACCTGATGAGGACATCACTCCTTCGGATACGCATAACACTCCTCCGCTGGATATTCAAGGTCCAATCACTAGAGCTCGTGCACGACAATTGAATTTAGAGGTGAGCTCGTTCCTAAGCACTTCATTTTATGATTTTGAGAATAGTTTGATACCTAATGATTTTATTGTGCTTAGGAACCAAGGAGAGAACCAGGAGCTTCATGGAGAAGGGCTTGGAGGCGTGGAGGACCAGCGAAGGAGCGCAAGACAAGGCGGAGGCCCAATACAAGTCGACTTCGAGTCCACCTCAGAGTCCAGGAGCAGTCTGCCTTAAATTGGACGCCCAGGCCACATACGGACTCCATTTTCGACGATCCACATATGGTTGGAAACATAACTTCACCTTGCACTACCGGTCGATAACCTGAGGAGACGTTGTGCTACGATTGCGGGGTTCAGGACGTGTTGTTCGGAAGCCGGATCGATTTGTGTAGCGACTCCACCAAATCGAGAGTTATCAGAACCTTTCGGAAGATCGGGAACCCTAGTCCCCATCAAGTGGTATACAGAGACAGGTTTACCGTCAGGTTCACCCTTCCTTTGTGTGTTTTTGCATTCGTCCTAGAGTCCACAGAAAGCCACAAAAAAAAATTTGTTTCCCGTCACAAGCTGTGTTTAGCCTTTTGCATAATTCTCTTTCAGAGTCCGTAGTGTTGAGTTTGTGTCCTCGTTCGTATCTTTGTTGCTGGTTTATCGTGCTTTAGTTCAGTTGTGTGAATCCCTTTTCCGCTGCCATCCCACAATTCACCCCTCCCCCACCCAATTCGCTTTTGCTTCTGTTTCGACCACCACAAAACCTAATTCGGAGGGTCCTCAAAACGGGCATAACTTTTCGCTCGGAACTCCGATTGGGGTGTTCTTTTTTTCCGGAAAGCTCTCGAAAATTTCCACATACGATTTCCAGAAAACTCTGAATGGGCTTTGCCGGTCACGCCATTCTCAGATTTGCCAAAAAAATTCCGGAAGGCACTTGATTCGAGCTCCGAAGTTCCAGCACCAGTTTTTACAAACGCTCCTGATTTTGTACCGATCACATCTTTCATCGGTTGGAGCTGAAACTTTGTGGTGTTACTATTCTTGTGCTCCTGGCTGAGAAAAAAATATCAAAAAAATAAAAGGAAAAAGAAAAAAAAAGTTGATTTCTACTAGTGCTAAAAGACAAAATAGCAGGAGGCCTAGAGAGGAAACACTTGTGCAAAACAAAAAGAAAATTGTGTGTGTGGTGCTGGATACTTGTCAGTTTGTCATTGCTGTTCATCATATTCATCCTTATTCATTGCTTGTTGACATTACTGTCTAAGGACACGAGCAGACCAGCAATTAAGGCCTAGTAGCTTTGGATATTTATTCAGCACTACTATCTGTTCTTGAATTGTGTTCCACTCACATATTTAGCCTTACTAGAGCTCCACATAACAACTTCTGGACAGCAGGTTTTTGACCCTTGCAATCAAAGAGCACGCCTCCCAGATATCCTTTGCTTGCTTGTGAGAACCTTGTAAGAGCTTGATAAGGTGTTTTTCCTTTTGCGGGGTTGATTGAGAGGCACCACTATTTGTTCCCTGTGTAGTGGATTATTAGGGTTCACCTTCACTGTTTGTTCCTGTTTTTGGTGTCTACAATGCCAGGTGAAGACGGTGAAGACGATTGTGTGGGCCAAACCCAACTCCGCGAGGCCATTGAGCATGGACAGAATGATGACCATGGTCACAAAGATGAAGCAGCCACCAAAGAAGCACGACTACGACGTCGTCTCCGCACCAACACCACAGGTATGGGTGGTAATCGTGCTCCCGATGACCCTTACGCTAAGGTTAAATTTACTATACCTTCATTTTCTGGACATTATAATGCAGAGGAATATCTTGATTGGGAGATGACTGTTGAGCAGAAATTTAGTGCACGCCTTGTACCTGAACAACATAGAGTTAGACAAGCCACTAGTGAATTTAAGGACTTTGCTATCATTTGGTGGACTGGTTTAGCTGAAGGACCGATTAGGCGACCAGAGAGGGGGGGAGTGAATGGGAGCCGATAAAAATTTCTCTCACGAATCCGGCTACTCCCAACTCAACTCCAAAGCCTACCAACCGATCTTGCCAAGATCACGTAGCTACTGTGAGGCTACTGACCCTAGGAACAAGATCAACACAGCGGAACATGAATCGAACAAATCCAACACGAATCGAACGAAAACCACACGAATCACCAACTCTCAGCCAGGGGCGGTCGCACCTCTCTCTAGGGGCGGTTGCACCGCCCTTGCCTGCCAGGGGCGGTCACACCGGTATCCGAGGGCGGTCGCACCGGTCTTGCCAGACAGCACGGGAAAAAGGTCAACTCGAGAACGGATCTCCCAAACGGTTTGGAGTTTTGAGACGAAACTTTGGGTAGATGATATACACCTCAAGGAGAGGCTATGCCCCAAAAATCTCGGCCTCTAACTCCCTAGAACTTCGGGAATTTCAAATCTAGCGAAGAACACACCCTCCACGAGTTCATCCCGAAAACTTCAAATCTAAACCGATTCTCGGCGTTTGGGGGCAAGGGATCACCAGCAAAAGAGGCACAAGGCACTCATACGTGATTCCCCCAAAGAAATCCAAGAGAAAACGGGCTAGAAAGTGAAGAACGAAAATCCCCCAAAAATGGCTCCGAAAATACCTCCGAAAATGGGAAAAAGAAAAGGAGCTCGGGAAATCAAATCATGGCACAAAGATGAGCAGCACAAACTCCATCACATAACCATGAATTCACCTATACAAAACTAAGAAAGATTAGAAGTAGTTCTAGGTGAAGGGGATGAAGGGAAAACTAGTTCAAAGGAAAACCAAAGAGAAAACTAGAAGAGATAACAGCCACCACCCCTAGGGGGTCTATTATATAGTCCAAATGGTGGTGCTCGAAAGACTAAACTACCCCTAAGCGATACATACCCCTCAGGGGCGAATATGACATTTTCCGCGAAGATTTTTCCGGCTGGGACACCTTCCACCGCAAGCTAGCTTCCCTCCGACGCAAGCCTTGCGATCACGCCTCGTGTCCTCCGGATCGAAGCTCCTCGACGCTCACGGGCGACCTGCCCAGGTGGGACCGGTCACACCGCCCCTGGGGGGCGGTTGGACCGCCCCTGGCTGGCAGGCCGGGCCGTCGCTACATCGAGTCCTCGGTCCTTGGTTTTGAGGCCCAAACCAAGGGAAACCGTCCACCGATGATTTTGTGGCCAAATCACCAAACCCCGCGCGCAAGCTTCGGTCGTTAGCCGCCACCTTGCACCGGCTTCTCGTCCGCGTACGAGCTTCGGTTGTGAGCCGCTACCTCGCACCGGAACCACGTCCCCTTGCTCGTTCTTGCCAGGATGTGAACCGCACTTGATCCATCCGGCCACCGGGTCCCTCGAACCAAGCCTACTTGTCTCTCCGCTCCTCGGAGGCCGCCATGGCTAAGACCTTTCGCGCCTGTTCTTCACCTGCACCAATGCAATCAAGCCGCATTCTACACCTGCAATACTTGAGCCAAGGGAAACGTCAATCCACACCACGTTGTCAATCACTCATCACACCAGGGAGCGACCATCCACCGGTCCTCGGACACACCGGGTCGTCATTAGCTTCAGCGGGTCTTTCACCTACTACATGGGACGCACTTAAGGTTGCTATGCGCGATAGATTTGTTCCTCCTTCTTATCATAGAGACCTTCGTAAGAGCTTGATGCGCTTAGAACAGGGAGATCAATCTATACAGGATTATTATGGTGAGCTTCAAAAAGGTTTGATGCATTGCGGCATAGTGGAGGGACCCGAGGATTCTATTTGTCATTTTTACTCGGGTTTGCGACGCGATATTCAGGACATAGTGGATTATAAGGAATTTAATAGTGTCAACCAGTTGTTTCAGTTGGCTATGTTTGCAGAAAAGGAGTTGCGGGGACGTGCTTTGCAGGAACGGAGCAAGGTTGGCACCACATACTATCAGCGTTCGTCGCCATCTTCTGGGCTGACCAAAGCATCCTCTTTTCGGGCACCTCCTCCGACGAGCAAGCGGCAAACGGATTCCGGCGTTGCTACATAACCTAAACCATCTCCTTCCAACGCAGGTAAAAAGTTTGTTACTTCTACAGGAGGAACAACCGGCATGCAGTGCCACCGTTGCCTTGGATTTGGCCATGTGCGGAAGGATTGCCCAAGTCAGCGGACATACATGGCTACAGACGATGGATACATCAGCACCTCCGACATTGAAGATGACGCAGAAGAAGCAGCTACTGTGGAGAGCAGCGATGTACTTGGTAGTGAGGCCATGGCAGCTTTTCGGAGCATCATTGTGCACCGCGTACTCAGCACTCAATTGCAGCAACCAGAGAAGATTCAACGCCACAACTTATTCCAGATTTTCTTCGTCATCAACAATCGACGAGCACGTGTCATCATTGATGGAGGTAGCTACAGTAACTTGGTGAGTTCAGATTTGGTCAAGAAGCTTGACTTGACCACACGCCCACATCCTCATCCATACCATATTCAGTGGTTTAATGATGCTGGAAAAGCTAAGGTAACACAAACTTGCAGAGTTTCTTTTTCCATTGGTTCCTATGCCAGTTCGGTTGATTGTGATGTGGTTCCTATGGATGCTTGTTCACTTTTAAAAAAAATTGGGTCGTCCTTGGGAATTTGATAATGATGCTACACACCATGATAGAAGTAATAAATACACTTTGTTGCATAAAGGAAAGAAAATTACTTTGTTACCTATGACACCTGCTGAAATTATACAAGCTGATAAAGAACGGGCTGCTAGTTTGAATGATGCTACATCTGAAAATCAGCAAGTTGCTAACTCAGTTTACCCACTCAAAAATAATTAGTCTGAACCTAATTCCAAGGCTGAGGGAATTAAATTGAAGGGTGGTGTTATGCTTGCTAGAAAATGTGACCTTGCTGAAATTTCTGCTGATGCTATTTGCTATGCTTTGGTTTGCAAACAGACCTTGTTTTCGATTGATGATGTTGCAAGCTCGATACCTCCTGCTGCCACTAACCTTTTGCAGGAGTATGAGGACCTTTTCCCAGCTGAGATACCCCCGGGGCTGCCACCTATGAGGGGGATTGAGCACCAAATCGACTTGATTCCGGGAGCGACATTGCCAAATCGTGCTGCTTATCGAACAAATCCCGAGGAGACTAAGGAAATTCAGCGGCAAGTCCAAGCACTTTTGGACCGTGGGTATGTACGTGAAAGCCTTAGTCCTTGTGCCGTTCCAGTGATTTTGGTGCCTAAGAAAGATGGTACTTGGCGTATGTGTGTTGATTGTAGAGCTATCAATAATATTACCATTCGATATCGTCATCCTATTCCTAGGCTAGACGACATGCTTGATGAGTTGTGTGGTGCTATAATTTTCACAAAGATAGACTTGCGCAGTGGTTACCACCAAATAAGAATGAAACTTGGAGATGAATGGAAAACAGCATTTAAAACCAAATTCGGGTTATATGATTGGTTAGTTATGCCTTTTGGTTTGAACCAATGCTCCTAGTACCTTCATGCGCTTGATGAATGAGGTTTTGAGGGCTTTTATTGGTCGATTTGTGGTGGTTTATTTTGATGATATATTAATTTACAGCAAGTCTTTGGATGAACATATGGAGCATTTACGTGCTGTTTTTGATGCTTTGAGAGATGCACGTTTGTTTGCTAACCTTGAGAAGTGCACCTTTTGCACCAATAGAGTTTCTTTCCTTGGCTATGTTGTTACTCCATAGGGAATTGAGGTGGATGAGATGAAAATTGAAACCATTGCGAGCTGGCCGCTACCCCAAACTGTCACACGGGTGAGGAGTTTCCTTGGACTTGCAGGTTTCTATCGCCGCTTCGTCAAAGATTTCAGCACCATTGCTGCGCCATTGCACGAGTTGACGAAGAAAGGTGTGGTGTTTCATTGGGGAAAAGCACAAGAGGAGTCCTTTGCCACTTTGAAGGACAAACTTACGCAAGCGCCGCTGCCGCAACTTCCCAATTTTGGTAAGACATTTGAGCTTGAATGTGATGCTACTGGAGTTGGCATTGGTGGTGTTTTGATGCAAGATGGTAAACCCATTGCATACTTTAGCGAAAAATGACATGGGCCTGTTCTAAACTATTCTACATATGATAAGGAATTGTATGCTCTTGTACGTTCTTTACAGACGTGGCGTCATTATTTGTGGCATAAGGAATTTGTTATACATTCTGATCATGAATTGCTTAAGTACCTTCGTTCTCAAAATAATCTGAACCGTAGACATGCTAAATGGGTTGAATTTATTGAGTCTTTTCCTTACATCATTAAACATAAGAAAGGGAAGGATAATGTAATTGCCGATGCCTTGTCTAGACATTACACGTTGTTGTCCCAGCTTGATTGTCGGATTTTTGGACTTGAATCAATAAAAGAACAATATGCGCTTGATCCTGATTTTAAAGATGTGTTGTTGAATTGTAAATAGGATCGTTCTTGGAACCAGTTCGTGCTCAATGATGGATTTGTGTTTAGAGCTAACCGCTTGTGCATTCCAGTGGGTTCCGTTCGTCTGTTGTTGTTGCAGGAAGCACATGTAGGCGGATTGATGGGACATTTTGGTGCCAAGAAGACGGCGGATGTTTTGGCCTCACATTTCTTTTGGCCAAAGATGAGGAGAGATGTTGAGCGGTTTGTTGGTCGCTGCACTACATGTCAAAAAGCTAAGTCTCGTTTAAATCCACATGGTTTATACATGCCTCTTCTTGTTCCTTCTATTCTGTGGGCAGATATTTCAATGGACTTTGTGTTGGGGTTGCGTAGGACTAAGAGGGGAAGGGATAGCATTTTTGTCGTGGTGGATCGCTTTTCTAAGATGGCACATTTTATACCTTGTCACAAGAGTGATGATAGTATTCATATTGCTGACCTCTTTTTCAAAGAGATTGTACGTTTGCATGGTATGCCTTCTACTATTGTTTCAGATCGCGATGCAAAATTCTTGAGTCACTTTTGGCGTACCTTGTGGAACAAGTTGGGTACAAAATTATTATTTTCTACCACTTGTCATCCCCAAACGGATGGACAAACAGAGGTGGTGAACCGCACTCTGGGCACCATGTTGAGGGCTGTTTTGAAGAAGAATTTGAAGATGTGGGAAGAATGTTTGCCTCATGTGGAATTTGCATACAATCGAGCAGTTCATTCCACAACCAAGGTAAGTCCTTTTTAGGTAGTGTATGGTTTCAACCCCCGTGCTCCTATTGACATTTTGTCTTTGCCTACTACTGAGCGGATTCATAGTGATGCAAAAGAATGTGCTGAATTTATTTTGCAAATGCATTAAACAACTAAGCACAACATTGAAAAGATGAACGAAAAGTATCGAATTGCTGGTAGTAAAGGTAGAAAAGAAGTTAAGCTTGAACCGGGTGATTTAGTTTGGTTGCACCTAAGAAAGGATAGATTTCCAGATTTGAGAAGGTCTAAGTTGATGCCTAGAGCTTATGGTCCTTTTAAAATACTTGAGAAGATTAATGATAATGCATATAAACTTGAGTTGCCTCCCGAGTTCGGGGTTAGTCCCACCTTTAACATTTCAGATTTGAGACCTTATTTGGGAGAAGATGATATGCTAGAGTCGAGGACGACTCCGATTGAAGAGGAGGAGGATGATGAGGACATCACTCCTTCAGATACACATAACACTCCTTCGCTGGATATTCAAGGTCCAATCACTAGAGCTCGTGCACGACAATTGAATTTAGAGGTGAGCTCGTTCCTAAGCACTTCATTTTATGATTTTGAGAATAGTTTGCTACCTAATGATTTTATTGTGCTTAGGAACCAAGGATAGGACCAGGAGCTTCATGGAGAAGGGCTTGGAGGCGTGGAGGACCAGCGAAGGAGCGCAAGACAAGGCGGAGGCCCAATACAAGTCGACTTCGAGTCCACCTTAGAGTCCAGGAGCAGTCTGCCTTAAATTAGAAGCCCAGGCCACATACGGACTCCGTTTTTGATGATCCTCATATGGTTGGAAACATAACTTCATCATTTATCCAATGGCACCGGTTCCAGGTCCAAAAGATATCTGAGTCAACCGGAATCGTCAAAACAAGATGATGTCCAGAATCTGCGCCGGCGCTGCGTCGCTGTATTTTGGCCTTTGGGCCATGTATCTTTGTTGAGCCCATTAGCGGCGCGTCCAGTGGGTTAACCACGACCCTAAACTCTATAAGTCAGTCGCCGCCACCCACGTTAGGGTTTGGATTTTGCTTAGATTATTCTGTCAAGAACAGTTTCGCCGTTCATCGGTTTGTGAGACCCCAACTCGTGAGATTAATCTTTCATCTGCAATTTGGGTTGCATTGTTTCTTGTTCTTGCTTGTGTTCTTCAATTCGCATGCAGGGATTAGCCTTCTTGGCGATGTCGACCGAGCACCGCTGGTCGATAACCTGAGGAGACGTTGTGCTGTGATTGCGGGGTTCAGGACGTGTTGTTCGGAAGCCGGATCGATTTGTATAGCGACTCCACCAAATTGAGAGTTATCAGAACCTTTTGGAAGATCGGGAACCCTAGTCCCCATCAAGACCAGAGCCCATTAGTCTTATGGTTGTACTGTTTTCCTGGGTGGTTCTCCATGTTCCGATTAAATCATATGATCTTGTATTAACCGGAGGTATAACATAATGTAAAGCATGTTTATCATTAATGTTTATTAGAACCACCATAACCCAAGTAGAGGAACTAGCATAGCTACCCAACATAAAGATAAACCCAGGTTGACAAGGAATAACATAGAGACTAGGCACTCCTTAATAGGACCCATCAATATTAAATGTAAGCATATGCAATAGTGATTAAGTAAAGTTATTGGGATAAAATATCAAGGACACACTTGCCTTAAATCCAGAGAATAGCTTCTCATAATATTCTTCACTCTTCAAGCTCTCGAATCGCGTTCCTTCTACTTGCAGCAATCATCCAAGCAAAGCAAACATTCTATAGTAAGCAAAGAAAGACAACTAAGAACAATACACCAATCAAAATAAAGCTTTAAAACAACGCACTAAATGATGGGGCTCGTTGCTACAAACGCAAAGACGCGGAGAACGTTGAAAACAGAACTGTGATTATAAACTATTGAAAGGTTTTAATTATCAAAACAAGAACTAGGTGATTCATTTATTTCAATTACGAAAAGACGATGTAAAGAATACTTCAGAGAAATACTTTAGGTTAAGATTAATCAAAATTACATTTATGTTAGAAAGACGCTATAAGACCTAGTCATATTTTATTTATACATATTCAAATATATGTTACTTCAATTAAACATTTAACTTTTGAAAAGAAAGGTATATGTAGCATCTAAACGAATAAGTTTATCGAACGTGTTCCACTAATCATGTTATTATCATAAATAAATTATAATAGCATTAATCATATTAACTTTCTCTTATAAAAGCCGTTGTATGCCTGATTTGATTTTAATTAGAAAAGCTAGTTGTAAGTGAGCATTAATCAAGTTAATATTATTTAATAAAGCCGAGATATAGCCTAATTAAATTTTATTCAGAAAAGATAATTCAATAAATATTAATTCAATTAAACTTTATCATGAAAGCACGTGGTATAAAGCTATATAGATTTTAATTACAAAACATGTCTATAAGCAATTAATCAAATTAATATTTGAAATTAATTTATAAAAACACAACTATCATGAACAACACTACTAACTTGTAACTTGAGTGATTACAAGTCTAACGAAACAAGAACGGATCGAAACAGATTTAAAACGTGGAAGTTATACCTAAAACAAGGGTGTAGGGACCTTGACGTAATTAATTGTAGACTTCAGGGGCTAGCTGAGAAGATCTTCGAGACTCAGTGAACAGTGCCCACGAATAGATCAAAGGTTAGGATTAGATCTGCAAAAGTGTAGAGCTCGGGCTTAGATGAAAAGATCTAATAGATTCAAGGGGTTTTCTGCAAGATTGGTAAGACACATAAGTTCTTTCTTGGAATAGTTACCAAACTTCCCAGGGACTGAACTGCAAAAACGGCAGGGTCTTCTTCTTCCTCTGGATGCCACGGCCGGCGGCGGCTCTGCCGGCTCCAATCGCCGGCGCTAGGCACGGCGGGGGCCTCCGGCGTGTTGGGGTAAACGGAGAGGAGGCGAAGGGCATCGCGTGGAGGCCCTCTCCGGCGGCGGAGATCGACGGGACGGCCGAAAATCCGGCCGACAACGGATGGAGGGCGACCGACTCGGGTCCTTCATGGCGGAGGCGCTCCGGCGACGGTGAGGCGTCAAGGACGGGCTCCACCAATGCGGTTCGGCGAGAGCTTCGCGTTGGCGGGGTCAGCTTCCTCCGGCGGCTTCTAGGGACAGCGAATCTGCGACGACGGCCGGCGGCGACGCAGAGCTCTGGTGGCGGCGGCGCGGAGCGGTGGCGGCGCGCTGCGCGGAGGGGCAAAGGCGGCGGCGACAACAGGGGCGCGCGGGGCTGCGGCTCGCCTTAAATAGGGGCGCGGCGCGGCTTGGCGCGCACGCCAAGGAAGGCCGGGCGGCGGCTGCGCGCTGGGCCGTGCGCGGGCCGCGATGGGCCCTGGCGGGTCGGGCTGGGCAGCTCGGCCAGTCAGGGTTTAATCTTTTTTTAAACAATTTCGCGTGTAAAGATAAATCCAAAAAAGTCTAGATAAATCATTTAAACCACGAAAAATGCCCAGAAATTTCCAAAACTTCTAGGAAAAATCTCAGACATAGATTGGGACACGAGGAGTCCAAATAAAATATCTAGAGCTCGTGAAAAGGATTTTAGAGCCTTCTAATAAATAGATTTAGCTCTAGAAAGAGGAGAATAAATTCCAGAAAAAGCTGGAAGATTCTCGGAAGAACTTGGACGTTGGATAAACACGTTTTTCAAAAATTTGCACACATGAAACATGAAGATGCAACTCGGCATGAATGCAACTCGCAGAGAGCAATTAATTTATTTTTAGAAACACACACAATTCATTTTCTTTCTAGCTAAATTCTCTGTAAAATAAATAAATGTTGGAAAAAATTTAAAATTGAGAGAAAATTGTTGTATTAATTTTCCTTAAATTCACATCCTGAAATTGGAGAATTTCAGGGTGTGACAAAACTACCCCCTTAAAAGGAATCTCGACCCGAGATTCGAAGAAAGAAGAAACAAGGAGGAGACAGATAAACATGATTATTGTCGAGCGAGGCAAAATCTTGAGTCTTCATTTTTTTCTTGTTTTCTTCAACTTGCTTCCATCCAGTTGGTGGTGATGATGATGACCTCTACTTGTCGACGTTGGTGTTGCCTTCAGCTTCCTTCTCCATGACCTCCATCGAAACAACAGATAGAAAGGAGGATAACAAGGATGTGAACGGTACAAAAGAAGAACCCAACTAGGCAATTGATGTCTTTGTGAGTATAAGACCCACAATACACCAACAGTCATAACAAAGAAACGAACCACACAATATCATAAAGACAAGCATCATCATACAAAACACAGAATTGCACCCATGAGCATAACAAGAGCGAGCTAAACGTTGTTAATAAAGGGGACAGGGTTATCCTAAGCATGGGATTTCTCTTCAGTTTCAATACTCTTGACACAGGCATCATTCAGCTTGTCTAGCATCAAATGCTCAAGCTTAATTTTTTTTGGAGATGGATAGCATCTTCATTCTTCGAATGATTTGGGCAGGGATTAGGACGGGTGACACGAATGATCTAAATGTTTTGAATGAGCAGAAAACATACTTTGAAATCCAAAATTCAAGAAGAGATTTCAAAGAGGGTCAATCATAGGTGAATGAGAGCAAATTAATATCAAGGAATAAATGAGAATCATTATATGAATTGGATTCAGGATGACAACAATAACAGATTTAGACATTTGGAAAGACAGGCGCATAGCTCTCCGTCAGGAATTCCAAAAATCTTGAAAAATTGCCAGAAAATAAGCCATGAAATTCTGAACCCAACAAATTTGGTTTCACGTCAAACCGATACCGGTAGCTCCAGAATTAGTTTGGACAGTACAGCAAGGTCACACGACGACGCGAACAGATTTCAGAATGGTAAAATCATTAACACGGGAGTGAATGATCAAGGGAGAGATTAAAGTAGATAGACAAGGGTTAAAAATTTAAGAAAGCAAGACAAGGAAGAGTAAAAAATAACAAGAGGTAAAAATGGGGATTAAATTATCAAAGATGAGATAAGAAGACAAGAAAAGAGTCAAGGATATGATACAGACAATTTTTATAGAGAAATAGACCTTAGAAAACGTCCATTGCTATCTAGGCTTATGTTCTGTGGTCGATACAGCTCTGATACCACTTTGTCACACCCGGTTCTGCAAAACAAAACCGAGTGCACACCGTATGTGTCACAGGATCTAGTTTCACACATACGACGAACAAAAAGTGAATAATAGGGACAGTATCACGTAAAATAAAATGAATCAGAGTATTACAGCTTAATCCTGGAAACGAAGGCTCCAACTCCACAAGCAGACGACCGAGGGTTGCATACGCCTAGAACTCAACAACATCTTCAAAGAACTCCACAGTAGCTTAAAATCTCAGAGATAGATTGCGACACGAGGAGTCCAAATAAAATACCTAGAGCTCGTGCAAAGGATTTTAGAGCCTTCTAATAAATAGATTTAGCTCTAGGAAGAGGAGAATAAATTCCAGAAAAAGCTAGAAAATTCTCGGAAGAACATGAAGATAACCACATTTTTCAAAAATTTGCACTCATGAAACATGAAGATGCAACTCGGTATGAATGCAACTCGCAGAGAGCAATTAATTTATTTTTAGAAACACACACAATTAATTTTCTTTCTTGCTAAATTCTCTGTAAAATAAATAAATGTTGGAAAAAATTTAAAATTGAGAGGAAATTGTTGTATTAATTTTTCTTAAATTCACATCCTGAAATTGGAGAATTTCAGGGTGTGACACTCAAGGATCGTCTGCCATCCCCTAACAGTGTATTTAGGGATAAGGGACACCCACCAAACGAGTTCAAAAAAGCAAAATAATGCTTATTATCCAGGACCTCCGAGTGCTTATTTCCAAGAGAAATAACTCAAAGCGAGAGGTAACTGAAGAGATATGCTTGGCCTTACAGCAGCAACCCAGAAACTGGGCCAGATAAACAAAGCTTATAGAGTGGAGCAGCATGTCAGGCAAACCACTCGGCTAAACTGGTCTATGAAAAAAGCAATCGGATCCGTTTCGAGTACTTCCTAGGGAAGTACAATTGTTCCTAGGATCTATGAGAGTTTATATCCAATGGAAATAAACTCAAAGCGAGAGATAACTGAAGAGGTACGCTGGCCTTACAGCAACAAACCACCGACTGAACCGAATAGGGAAAGAGCATGTCAGGCAAACTACCCTGGTTTTAGAAACAAATTGGACACGGTCCAAGTACTTTTCATCAGTACAACAAACAGAGCCTAGTCAACATGACAAACAGGCATCTCGTTAATAAGAGTAGGAAAACAAGTGTGTAAACAAAAGCAAAGACCGATTCCACTCTTTAGAAAAGATCATCTCAAAAGAGTAGCTCTTCATCGAAGAGAACGAAACTACCCTAAGTGAGATCTAACTTCTCTATGACTTGCTCAGCTATCGACCTAGTGGACTCCAAGTACTCTTCAAACTTGGCATCAGTACAATCGCCAGCTTTACCGCCCGGTACGCTGCTTAAACTAAGTTCAGGAACCAAATACTAGACGACAGCCAGGACATTATTAGCTACAAAAGTACACGTATGACGCAAGTACGAGTCAAAGCAACTTGTATGATCCGCAAGACGATCGAGAAGCAGTCGAGGTCAGGAGCCAGCAGGAGTTGGAGCAATGGAATCTGCAACCGCCGTGGCAGCCTCATCTAGGTCCTTGTAATGCTTGTCGAGAGCTTCTTGATCAAGTTTCAGAGCATTATACAAACCCCCGAAGACTCTTCGAGGATCGTTTCAATTGCTCGTTTTCATCAACGGCGTTCCACATACCATCCTTCCACTTGTTGCAGTCAACTTGAAGCATCGCATAGCCGTTCTCCAATTCTAAAAAGAGGGAACAAATCAGCAAACAAATTCAAAGAGAAAAGGACAAAATTGTGGCAGAACCACCTCAAATTATGTCAGCTCAAGTGCATTGTCCCTTAGCTAATGCAAGCAGTACAGCACACTCGCACTTTCAACTGACATAACCGTGTAGTTGCTGTCGGGTAACTCCCGATTACACCACTGATCACATTGTCGAAACCAATACGAGGCAAGTCTCACTCCACAATGAGCACAGATGATTAACGAGTCATAAAATTTACAACACAGTACACGTGGATTTAATTTACAAAACAGGACATTATAAAAGTTATTACAACAGAGTTTTTAAAGCACAGCGGAAGTTTAAAACATCTCGAGTCTACGCCGATAACATAACATAATAATGCACAGGTAGCCCAGCTGGCATTATCAATCCCTCGGCTCCACACCCTGCGAAGCCGGAACGAACTGCAACTGAAAACCTTCGGGTACACCAAACGGGAAAGCTTCAGCGACCTGCTCTGCTAAGCTAGACTCAGACTCTGAAAAAGGGTTAACACAAGCAGGTTGAGTAATTTAATACTCAGCAAGACTTAACCGACTTAAGATTATTAAGACCCCTAGTATGCAAGGCTTTTGGCTGGGTTTTTGTTTTGCCAAAAAGAGCAACTAGATAGATCCTTACTTTCAAATTTTAGCAACCAAATTTTAGTTGAGCTATTTGATCTAGATTAGCATTTATAAAACTTTTACAAAGAGAGCAAGAACTTGATTAATAACTCATACAGCATATGACCAACAACCATCTTCAAGTTCTTAACTAGCGATGCTGCCCAGTGATCAAGAGCTCAATACCGTGAGTACGGCGAATCGATTCGGTTTTATCCCTTGCAAGGTTAACCTACCCACACGGCACAAACGAGCCCCGTCGAGCCGCTTATGCCAGCCGTTCCTTCAGCCAACACTAAATACTTGACCTACCCTGCGACCCTCAAGTACCAGTCCCCACCGATACCAACGACGGGTCAGCCATGAGTTACTCTAACCGGTACATGAATAGGAAGTCAGGCGTAGTTCAACATACCAGTGCGAGCTAAAGTACATAAGTTACCAGTTTCAACTACCTCTTACTCCCAGCATGTGAGGTAGTACAGTTCAATCTTGATCCCAGAGCCAACAACGAACGGGCCTTAAATGACACAGGTGGAGCTACAACATTCCATTCCTTTTCCCTACAAAAACTCTCCGCCCGGTCTAAACTTTTTCCAGTCTAACTGACATGTGAACAAAACTTGCTAAAAGAACCAACTTAGCTTCTCGCGAGTAACAGGCAATTACTCGACTTCTACCGTTTAACCAGCCTAGCAATTTTATCGACCTACACATACTAGAAAAACTCTGGGTTTTCCTAAGGATCATGCAACTAGGTTTTCAGTCAACTCCTATGAAAACTTAAATGCATAAAGTAAAGACTTGTAAATTAAATAATTTAAATTGCGGCTGCGTTAAAAAGGTTAGATGCACTCCGATGCTTGCCTTCGCTGGCCTTGGACCCTTTCGAGTCTTGGCTCGGGTCTTGATCTGCCTCAACAACAACGACCTCGGGCTCTGGCTGCTCGGCTTCGGACTCAGGCACCAAGTTATAAACCCCGTCAGCTAGCACGTTCTCTACATGGAGATGCATATGTGTGAGCTTAGAACAACAGTTGGAAAAGATACAAAAACTTAAATGCAGCAATTCAATTATACAGCTTAAATACAAACATAGATATGCACATGAAATCACATGAAAGGTTGCAAAAACCATTTTTAGCATTTTATAGAGTAAGTGCATATCTCTTTAAACAAGATTAACTTATCACTAAGAAAGAAAGATTACAACAGATTCAACTTAACTGAGTTCACCAAAACTATTTAGAAAACATTTAATTAGCATAAAGATATATATAAAACCATTTAAACACATATATAAAGGGTTATTAAGCAACCAATTAACTAAACAAGCCTACTCAGATTATCTAGCAGCACAAAAACTTCTCTGAGAAGCTTTTAACTCAAGATTACCACTGAAAATTTTTCAACATTTTATTCTATCAGAAACTAATTATTTTGAAAAAGACAAAAAGGCTAGAAATCTACCAAAACAACAAACAGCAACAAGATTATGCACAAAAATGCAAAACTTCACAGAAACACTAACTAGACATTCACAAAGATTTACCATGATTTATTGAGCTCAAAAACATATTCACAACTATTTTTAACAGCACAAACAAGCTAAACATGGAGAAAAAGCTTAACTTAAACTACACAGACAGCATGCAACCCAAAAATTTACTGTGCTCACAAAAACACATTTTAGAGCTACTGTGATTTTCTCAAAATTTTTGGACATGCAGAACTATTTATTTTGACAGAAAGCTAATAAGCTAACTAAAACTTCTACACAGAAAACAGCATAAAAACAACATGATTTTATAATTTTCTGCTGTAACCAAAGATGCAAAAAAGTACAACAAAATTGGTTTCACAATTTTCCCACTCTCCTATGATTTTCTATGCATTAAACAAGAAATACATGTATGCTGAAAGGAAAAACAAAAGAAAACTCGAAAACACTTTTGCGCTTAGGCCCCTGGATCTAAAAGATCTATTACCAACCAGTCCTTTCTTCACGGATAAGCCCCTAGATTTTCCAGATAACCCCCTCGAAAGATCCCACTTAAACACTTAACCCCTGCACTTTTTCACAAAACCCCCTGGAAAGATCCGTCCTTCTAATTGGACACCCTTGGCCCGTATTCTTCACGGACAGCAGGATGCCGCCGCCGTGGGCTCGCCGGAGAAGGGGCCGGAGTCGCGCCGGAGTTGCTCCCTCCCCTCAGGACCCCATGCCGCACTTCCTGGCCAAGAAAAATCCCAGGATTAGAGTGCGCACATATGTTCCCCACGAGCGAAGCGGCCGGCCAAACAAAAGCTCGCCGGAGAGAACTCACCGCTGCCCGAAGAATGGGGAAAAGGGTGCGGGTGGTATCAGGGGTTCAAGAGAACTCCAATTGAGGGGTTCCGGGAGTTGGAAAAGGACGGGAAAATGGAGTTCCACGTGAGGGTGCAGCGGCGGCAAAGGTGATCCTGTTTCCGGTGATTGCCGGCGATGGAAAGGGTGGCGGAGCTGGCGGAGTGGTCAGGGGCGACGAGAGCGAGGTGGAGGAGTTACTGGGGCGGTGAATTGGATAAGGATGAAGTGAAAGCGATGAATTTCCACCGGGGACGGTCACTGCCGGTTTACTGCCATTCTCGGTCGGGTGTCGCTCGGAGACGGCTCCAGCTGGGAGCGCATGGGTTGGCGACCAAGCTGGCGAGGTGGAGAGGTGACACGAGTCTAAACGAGCTAGAGGAGTGGCGCGTGGCGCGGGCGGCCACCGACGGCGCCAGCTCGACCGAGCCTCCCTGCCTGAGGAACTCCCCTCCAAAACTTGAATCAAACTCGAGATTTTGTGTAGAAACTTTCCAAAACTCCAATACAAAAGTTGTAGATGGAACCAAAGGGAACAACTTTTGTTAAAGTCACCAGGTTCAAAAAGATTTGGTTTGAGAGATAAACTTGATCAAACTTCGGCCAAAATCTCGAACTCAGAAAAATTTCTAAGTCCCAGAACTGAATTGAATTTAGCTGACTTTGAGCATGAAAAAGAAATAGCTAGATTTGGAGATCCTGGAGTTGTTCATGATTTTTGAAGAGTTCAAACTACCAGCTTTCAAACCATGGACTTGATTTGGTTTGGATAGATTGAAAAATAAAAGATATAGAGCTCTAAAGTTGGCTCAAAGCTGCTGTCAGGAATTGGACTTAGCCAATTTCAGGAGTGCTGAAATCAGCAGTTTGACCACTATTTGACCAAGAGTTTGAGCAAGTAAAAGATGTTTTTGCTCAAAACCAAAACTTCTAGCTGAAAGTAGATAGTACACTAATGAATTTTCAAATTGGCCAAAAGCCACTTGTTTAAACATTTTTAATTTTAAACAAGCCCCCAAAAGGGTTAAAAGGAAAAGGTTTAACTTAACCAAATTTGACTTCAAAGGAGTTTAAAAACGAAATTTTACCTTTGGGAGTCCATTCAAACATGATACTCAGTTCAAAAACATGATGAGCACCACAATCTTTGTACAATGAGTAGATGTGCATGATAAAATTTTCAAAAGTGACACGGGGTGTCACAAAAATCCAGAAAGCAAAGTACTCACTTTGCAGCTTATTCTTCCAAGACCTGATCTCATTGGCGAGCTTGGCTCTGACAGCTTCAATATCAGAATGATTATCAATGTTATCAATAATCTTGTCAGTAGCCTCATTTTGATCTCGGATACTCTTCCAACGAGCGTCCTCTGAATTCTTATATTGATCTTCGAGGCCAGCATTAATCCTTTGAAGCTCCGCCACCTTGGACTCAAGAGAAAGTACTCTCTCTTTCAAAACTAGAGTCTCATCAGGCAGAGGATCGTCACTCCTTGCCCGAATTAGCAACTAGAAGCAACAACGATGGTCCCCTCAGGAGAAGAAGGCATTGGCTCAATAGTTGTGTCAGCAGCAGGAGGCACACACAATGTATCTGCTCCTGAGCAAACACCTTCCTTCTTCGACAGAGAAGAACTCGAGGGCAAACCAGTCGAGGACTTCTTCAAATTAGAAAGGCGGATGGAAACTCTACAAAAGAAAAGTAGTAAGGAAAGACTCCCTAAGAAGACCAGTCTAAAGCAAGAGTTTCAAGGACCAAACCTGTTCGAACCAGATATGAGAAGACGAGGAGTGCCAAATACCAGCTTGTGTGGTTTCTTCACAGTGGCACTTAGCTTCTCGGGCAACGAGGATTCTGCGGCCAATGAGTGAACCACGACATCCCCACTCGACTGCCCGGACGTTATAGAAGAAGTAGTCTTCACAACCTCTCCCAAAATAGGGGAAGCACTGACCTTCACAAGGACGGGCCCGGGGGCTAATGGAGACGCAATCAAACAAGGGTCCACTGTTTACACGTGAAGCTTTCAAAAGCAGAAACGACAAAAGATTCCATCCTATCTAAATAGCAAGATGATAGCAATGCGCGAATCTACACCCAAGTCACGGGCTCAACAAGAACAAGGATCATAACAATGGATCACGACAATCAAGGACAAGGATGAGACTACAAAGGCAGAACTTTTTCAGAAGGACACGTCTCATCATGTTCCCCCTCAAGCTCTTCGAGTACTGGCAAAACAAACAAGACCAGAAGAAGACGCCCAATCAAACTCAAAAGAACCCAGCTATACACAACTGAGACAACTGTCACCTCCTGCCTTTTCAAGTAGTCAATAGTTTTAAAATAAGATGAGAACTTCTTGGAGTCACCTTGAGTGGAAGCCTCACTCCAGCGCGGTTCGCTTACAGGAGCTGATCCAGTAAACTCCGGCAAAGCAGGTGGATGGTTCCCAACATACCACCACTACTGCCTCCACTCGGTTCCAGACTAGGGCAAAGAATAGTCGAGATATTTTTCTCTAGAACCTAGTCGAAATTGAATAACTGATCCTCCAATGGGCGAGACAGAAAATTCCTCGGATAGGGGACAAGGACGAACAATTCTCAAAACAAGTCAAAGTCTGGGTAAATCCCAAGAAAAGCTTCACAAAACTGAACAAAAACAGAAATATGGAAAATCCCATTAGGATCAAGATTCTGGAGATCAAGATGATAAAAGTCAAGAAGATCACGGAGGAAGCGGCAAGATGGAAATCCAAGGCCTCTCTCCACAAAAAAAAAAGAAAAAACACAGATCTGATCAAATGGATCTAATGGATGGTTTTCAGTTGGAGGAGGAACAGACCACTGCAAGAACATCTGATCCCTCAGCAAACCTAAATCTACAAGACATTCGAGATTGGCATGTCTCACCACTGACTTCTTGACATAAGTCGTCCGCGACGGATAATGAGGACCATCAACCTTCCCAAACTTGGGAGGAGGAAGAATTGGATCTAAACCTGAGCGCTTGCGCTTTCTAGATTGTTTCTTCTTCATGGGGCCTGGCTTCCACGTCACAAGTCTCTTGGAACGCATTGCGATCAAAGGGACTCAAAAGGAGGAAAGATCAAGGGAAAGCAAGATGGCGGCGGTGGCGGAGTTATGACGAATAAAGAAGAAGAGAGCATGGGTCTTTTTACCTAAGGGAGGGTAAAAACAAAAACCCTAAGGAAAGGTTATTTTATAACCAAAAGCAAGAAATGACCTAGGAAAAAGTGCCTACACCGGATAACAGATATCGTCTAGCTTTTTAGGAGGAAAAAGCGTTTCTTAGATTTTTGTTTTTTAGAAGAGCTCCTAAAATTCAAAAATCTATTTAACGATCTTAGCCTTTATTAAATTCAGGGACTTTTCATTACCCATCTATGCAAGGCACGACTACCTCAAGATCCTTTTTACCACTCCAAAAGAGTGGTTCAAGGCTCGAGGGCTACAGGAATCATGGATCGTTTATGTGAAGTTTTTTCAAATTTTCACCAAAGATTCAATATTTTTCAAGACCTTCAGCTCGAATCATCGATTCAACCTAAAGCTTGGAGGCTACTTCATATGAAGTGCAATTTCAAAATCGCACTCCACAAAGACACCACAGGACTTGAGCACCTCATAGCCTCGTCCTTAGAAGACCAAAAGACTACAGTCCAAGAAAGCACTCGAAGACCTTCAAGAAAGGACGAAAAGTACTCGACCCAATAGGCCAAGCACTCTGAAGACAAGGAAAGAGTTCGGCTTGAAGCGCTCAGGTGCTTGTCAGGACATGGAGGCCTAGGGCCCACACAGGCGCAGGACTAACTCTGAAGGAGGATATGGCAACGAGTAGAGACCGTGGCGCAAGGCAACACAGGACTCTGCAGGACATGGAAACTAGTCGACATAAGGAAAGCACTCGCATAGCGAGGCTTACCCGGGTTACTACTTCAATTAGACTAGGATTCTACCCTTGTAACCCTGCCAACCAGTATATAAGGTTGGGCAGGGGCCCCTCTCAAAATAATCTCAACTTAGAACACACAAGTTCAATAGTAGGACGTAGGGTATTATGCCTAGTTAGCGGCCCAAAGCTGTATAAATCTCGTGTCGTGTAATCGTCGAGTTCCTGATTCTACTGTCACTCCACCGAAACTCTACTACCATGGGATACTCCTCGGTAGGACTGCCGGTAAAACACCGACAAGCCCCCCATTTCTCCCCCTGTTTTGTGGTCCTCCCGTTCTAGTCGTCAAAGTAGACCAAGTTAGACAAATATAGGTTGCCTGAGGTAGCGAGTGGCTAACTAAGGTTAAGCTCTCTACCCTTTTATCCCTAAGCTCTTCAGTGGGTCCAATTAGAAAATTCTAGGCTAGTCGCGTCTACCGTTCTTTGGATTCGACATCCAGGTTTTACTCCCCTGGTAAAAGGCTACATCGGTCTCCGTGCGCTTGCGGATACGTTAGGCTAAGGAGTGCCAACAACCCCGGAACCCTAACCTGAACCCTAAACTCGCCGGAGCTCACCGGAGCTCGCCAGAGTTGGAGAAAAAGAGAGGACGAAAGAGAAGGAGGTTAGTTTTTGGATGTTTGAGATAGCTAAACTTCAAGCATTTGAGGAGTAAATCTCATAGTTGTCACGGATCTCTTCACAAAAAGAAAACCTTGAAGCCACCATCTTCGACGACCATGACTTCTGTTGTGACATCAACATTCCCTTGAGCTACCCTATTCTCATTAAAAGCTAAACGATGTCTATTATCCAAAATAGGCACTTCCCCTAAGTTTCTTCTGCCCTTGGTTATAAAATAACCTTTTTTAGGGTTTTTACTTTTCATCTTTTCCTTTAGGCAAAAGACCTTTGTCCCTCCTTCTCTGTTGCTGGAGGTCCGCCGTGGCCACTATTTGCCTTCTCATGATCTTTCCTCTTTTTGATTCCCTTGATCGCGATGCGTCCAAAGAAACCCGTGACGTGGAAGCCGGTGCCTAAGAAGAAGCAAGCTAGAAAATGCAAGCGTGTGGGTTCAGATCCGGTTCTTCCCCCACCGAAGCTTGGGAAGGTTGATGGTCCACGCTATCCACCACGAATCAAGAAGTTTGATGCTAAAGACTCTTGTTTGGGCTAGTGTTTTAGGAAATTTTTCTTGACTGCCTTTTTGTAGGGTCTTTGTCCGCTTGTCAGATTTAAAGAAATCTTCGACTGGCCTACCCGCTGACTCTTCTCCACTGAAGAAGGATGATTCTTGCTTGGGAATGAGTACATTGCGGACCCCAGTCGACATTGATGTTTCTGTAAGATCATGTACTCCTGACGAGTCTGCTGTTGCTGAAACGGTTATTGCCAGAACAGTACTCTTATCTTTTGAGGAAGTAGTCATTGCTGCTTCTGTTGTTGCTGGCTCATGGCAGGAAGAGAATCATGTTTTGTCATCTAACGATCTTTTGCCTGGTGAGTCTCTGGTCTTGAAGCAAAGAGTATCTTCTCTTGAATCCAAAGTAACAGAGCTCAAAAAACTTAATGTTGATCTCAAAGTTCGCTATGACGAGTCAGAGGATGCTCGTTGCAAAAATATTCGAGATCACAACGAGGCTACTGACAGGATTATCAAGAATATTGATAATTATGTTGATATTGAAGCTGTCAATGCTAAGCATGTCGCTGAGATCCAGTCTTGGAGGAAAAAGATGCAAAGTGAGTAGTTGTCTTTTGGCCGTTGTCTTTCTTTTGCTATTTTCTTACTGACTACTTTTTCCTTTTTAGAATTGCAAAACGACTATGCGACGCTTCAGATTGATCGCAACAAGTGGAAGGATAGTATGCAAAGTGCCATCAATGAGAACGAGCAGTTGAAGCGATCGTCAAAGAGTCTTCAAGGCTTGTATAATGCTTTGAAGCTTGACCAAGAAGCTCTCGTCAAGCGTTATGAAGACCTAGACGCGGCTACCACAGCGGTTGAAGATTCCATTGCTCCAACTCCTGCTGGTTCTCGACCTCGACTGCTTCTTGATCGTCTCGCAGAGCTTCCGGAGAGCTTTGACATGTATTTGTGTCGTACTTGTACTTTTGTAGCTAACAATGTCCTTGCTGCCATCCAATCCTTAGTTCTGGAACTTAGGCTGGAAAGCGTAGCGGGCGGTAAAGCTAAGGATTGTTTTGATGCCAAGTTTGAGGAGTACTTGGAGTCCACTAGGTCGACTGCCGAACAAGTCATGGAAAAGTTAGACCTCTCGTACGGTAGTTTTTATTCCCTTCGATGAAGAGGAAGTACTCTTTTTGAGATGATCCCTTGTAAAGAGTGGAAGCAATCTGAATTTTGTTGTGCTTTGCCATAGCTTATGCACGTATTTTCCTACTCTTGTAATGGCCTTGATTAATGAAATGCCTGTTTGTCTTGGGGGTGTGTTTGTCAACCAGGCTCTATTAGTTGTACTTATAAGAAGTACTCGGATCATGCCCAATTTGTTTCTGAGACCAGGGTAGTTTGCCTGACATGCTCTTCCCCTTTTTGTTTGGTCTAGACTTTGGCTTGCTGCTGTAAGGCCACTATACCTCATCAGTTATGTCTCGCTTTGAGCTTATTTCTCTTCAAAGTAACCTCTCGGAGATCCTGGAAAAAATCATACTTCTCTAGAAGTACTCAGAACGGGTCCGATTGCTTTTTTCTGAGACTAGTTTAGCCGAGTGGTTTGCCTGACATGTTGTTCCACTCTCTAGGCTTTTGTTATCTGGCCCAGTTTCTGATTTGCTGTTGTAAGGCCAAGCGTACCTCTTCAGTTACCTCTCACTTTGAGTTATTTCTCTTGGAAATAAGCACTCAGAGGTCCTGGATAATGAGTATTCTTTAGCTTTGAGCTCGTTTGTGAGTGTCTTTTGTATTTTCCATTGAATAATCTATTGGGAGGGGGTAGACATTCTGGAGCTTATTGAATTTGATTGGGCATCTTCTTTGGGAATTGGTTTTTGTTTGTTTCAAGTACTAGAAGAGCCCGGGAGGAGCTTGATGAGACGTGTCTTTCTGAAAAAGTTCTGATTTTGTAGTCCCGTCTTTGTCCTTGATTGTTTTGAGTTTTTGTTGTGATCCTTCTTCTTGTTGAGTTCGTGACTTAGGTGCGGGTTCGCGTCTTGTTGTCATCTTGCTACTTTTGGATAGGATCGAATCGTTTGTCGTATTTGCCTGAAAGCTTCACGTGTAAATAATGAATCTTGTTTGATTGCGTCATTTTTTGGCTATAAATAGGCCTTGATCTGAGGATCATCTTCCATAATTTGGATATGAAAAATAAGTTCCGATTTGCCAAACATTTGCTTTCAAGTCTTGGTGATACGGCTGTTTTTCGGGCTATAAATTGGCCTTAGGTTGCTGATGGCCTGTTTTCATGCTTCTGGAGTCATGGCTGTTTTAGCTTTCCTCTTAGCTTCATCCTTTGTTCATCCTCCTGGACTGGGCCATCGTCGTGCTTGAAGTCATGATGCCAGAAGATTAGTTGCAAAGGAGTGGAGGGAGGTAGTCACCTGTAGCTGGGCGCGGTATTTTTGTGTCGTGTTGGGTGTAGATAGTACGGTGCTGTCCTCTGCTTCCCTCTAAAAGGTCTTGTTGATCTTGGGATGGAAGTATGCGGTGTCAACGGTGACTGGCTGGTCCAACGCGTCGATGTCGTGCTGCGTCGATGCCGTCTGGTCTCTTGCTGTGTGCTCCTTCCCTCCATAGATTTCCCCTCCATGCCCCGGATGCTAGAAGAGAAGTTGCAAGATGCCAGATATGGGCATTTTGCAGCCTATTCTTGGGTCGAAGGCACAGTGATTTCTTGTATGGCTAAGTTTAGTGGCCTGCCGTCTTTGTTCTTGTAAATGTTTGTCTCTTTGCTGTCCTTGTTCTAGTAAATGTTGTCGATCTTCGACATTTCTTGTAACCAAGGCTTTTGAATAAAGTGTGGATGTTTCACCTTTGTATCATGTGAATTGTTCCCTTGCTGTATGGTTATCTAATCCTTTGGCTAGTGCCTCAAAGTTTCGACCTTCCATTGTAATTTTGGAAACCAAAGCCCGCAGATGTTGGCTGTCGAACTTTATTTGAGGAAACTCGAACTTTCCAAGTATGTGACGAGTGGTTTTTATAGACAAAGTAGTCGAAGGACCTGCGCAAAAAAGGGTGTTTTTATGCGGCAACACGATCGATAGTGCTTTTATAAGTATATAGTATATAATCCTTGGTTACATAAGTAGTAGAATCTTCTTGGAAGGAAACTACTCGATGACTTAGTTGTCTGGACTAGCTTCTATGGAGATCTAATTTACTGATAAATGTGAAACTACTCGATAGCGTAGTGCCGCTTATAGATTAGGGTCATTTTTCTCTTGGTACGAGTGGTCGTGCCTTTCCTTGATAAGAGTAGTCTTATTGCTTCAGCCAGATTTGCTTGATCAAAGGAGTGACTTTTCTGACGACTCCTTTATGACAGCAGTGACATTGTCCCAGGCTTCCTTGAAGCGATAGGATGTCATTTCGACTGGTCATCTTAAGAACGAGGTAGTTGTAATCTGGGATAGCTTGGAATTTGACTAATGCAAGTCTTCCGAAGATTGCACTATACAGAGTGTTGAAGTCGATTACTTTGAAGCTTAGATACTCTGTCCTCGATCTGCTGTTGTCGTTGTAGGTTACTTGTATCTCTTAGTTCTAGGATGACTTTGATCTACTTCAATGATATATCTTCTTTATGCAATGTTTGTCTTAGTTATGACATGCATGAGCTAGGTTCAAGTTCTTTCTCTCTTCATATGCTAGGCTTATATGCTCTTGATCCAATCATATACCCTTGCATTGGTTGTATTGAATTGAGTGCTCTCATGCTTGTTAGACTTTTTTCTAGTTCAATTAGAATAAGGTTGCTTATGCTGAATGGTTTCTATGATATGTGCCATGGTATGAGTTCATCAGCCGTTCTTACGGTCACGTTGATCATAGTCTTTGCTATCCAGATTGGTCAACGTGTTGTGAACAATGCAAGCAAGGTGCTTGGGTTGGAATCATTAATTGATTGTGAGTGTGCCCCACGGTTTGGCTGGGGTAGGCCGCAGGAGGTGACAACCCTGTTGGACCCTTTGCAATCCCCCACATTTGGGTATCACTGTAGGAGTTCGTAAATGAGTAACAACCTTGTCACGTTCAAGTGACGAGGGGGGTTATCTCTCCGTGTATCTGGGTGCATAGGCTTACTTATTTCGTGTATATGTAATGCTTCTGTACAATGTATAGGAAGTACTTTAGAACCTAGATGCTAACTCTTAGTCCTTCTCCCTAGCCTAATTTATCCTGAGATGATCCCATGTGTTTCACACTATCCAAACTCTTTATATTATCTTACCCCTGTTCTTTGTATGTGACTCTATCCATGCTATAGCTATACTCATGTGTACAACAATATTCACAACTACAATTAGCCTTCTCTAGGGAAATATGATACCCTTGGGAATACTCTTGGGTGAAGAGCTACAATGGTATATCCATGCGCTTGTGGATCCCTTCGCATTTGAATAGATTACCATGGACCATTTCCTAGTGTCGTTACTAGAATCACAATTCTAGTAGTGACACTAAGAAAATATCAACAAGCTTTTCTGGCGCCGTTGCTGGGGAAGGCAATGGTTGATGAATATTATTACACATCTCTATATGCTTGGATGGTAGAATCCTTACTTAGACAGGCTTATGTGTGTGTCTTCTCTATATTTGATTTTGAAGACAGGTAGTGTATGATTGGTTTCAACTTGCCGAAAAATTTCATTGAAGATTCTGAGTCCCTTGTGAAAAGAGTCCGAGCTCATTTCTTTACTCTCCCGGTAGACGAACTAGCTTACTTTTTACCATCCACATCAACTGCTATGGCTCAGAATACGCTCGTGAGTTTTTTGCTCCCTCTGTCGCCCAGGTGCCCAAGGGCCCTGCTGTGGACATGGGCAACGGAAACATCGAGATCAAGATGGGTCTCGTTATGATGCTACTGGCTAGCCCATTCTATGGCAAAGCTAACGAGGACGCAAGCGCCCATTTGCAACAATTTCAAGAGTTGTACAACACCTTCACCATTAGAGGAGTGGGAGAACATGCTACCTATCTTTGGTTGTTCCCATTCTCTCTTCTCAGAAGTGCGAAGCAATGGTTCTACGCGAACCGCACGAAGGTCGATACCTGGGAAAGATATTCAACTGCGTTCCTCGAGAAGTTCTTCCCGTTGGGTAAAACCAATGCCCTTCGTGGAAGAATTTCAAGTTTTCAGCAAGCAATATCAGAATCTATTCTCAAGGCGTGGGAGAGACTCCAGGAGTACGTCCTATCCTGTCCTAACCACGGGATGAATGAATGGCTTATTCTTCAAAGTTTCTATAATGGGATGACTCCGACATCCCGAAGCCACGTTGATGCCACTGTTGAAGGTTCCTTCTTCTCATTGACAAAAAAGTTGCTAATACTTTGATTGAGAAGACGGTGACCAATCAAGGATGGACCGATGATAGGCTCCAATCCAGGCAAAGGGGTATGCATACCGTCAAGGAAGCAGACATACTTATCGCCGAGATGGTCCTTCTAATGGAAAGATTGGATGACCATGCGAGTGAGAAAGCTGTCATGTCCAATGCTATCCTACCCATGGACATGTGATGTTTCTGGTAATTCTAGGAACTTAGGCAATTACTGTTCCGAGACCCAGGAGGATGTGTTGTACATGAGCAGCAACAATAATGGATATCATCCACAAGGAGGTCAGCGGTGGAATCAGCCACGCCCATATCAAGGAGGCAACTATGGTAATTCTTTCAATCCAAACCAGCCCTGCTTCAATGAAGGATTCAATAAGTTGGCTGTTGTTGGCACTCCTTAGCGTCGCTTTTTAGCAACGCTCGGGAGCGCTCTGATTTAACATGGCTACTAGGAGGACAACCTAGTTTTGTTTTTGTTTTCAATAAATAATTATCACCATCATATTTGTGTCCACCATGATGATATCATTTATATGCTTTGCTTATGGAAATGTGATGAAAGTTGCCGCTTTGTTTTACCTACACTAATGTTCTGTATGACTTGACTAATTGCTTTATATTAATTGGACATAAATTGATTAAATGTTGACTCTTTAATATGTGGAGGTTAAATGACTAATTTCTAGACCCACATACTTAATGATTGCTATTTGATTTAAGTTTACCGACCTTATGTCTTGTATTATTTTAATTAAAACATGATCATATGGTATGTACATTTGTGAGTCTCTTGCAAAGTTCTACCTAACAAAGCCTATACATTAATATTCCTTCATGATGAAACCTTTAGATTGCAAACTTGTATTTTAATGAGTTTGATTAGGATTGAATTTCTTTGGTACGAGACTAAGAAGTAGGTCATTCTGTTTTGCGTATCTCCTTATTGCAAGCCTTTTCTATCCATGCATTGCTAATTTTCACACCGGGAATTTTGCAAACCTCGCTGGATATCCACCCCTAAACCAAAAATTATCTCTTTGTGATTACCTCCTTGACCACAACCTATAGTATTGAGTATGGAAATTTAATCGATGGAGTTTCAGAAAGAACAGAGGCGTCACACGGGGAACATAGTTTTGGGAAGCATCTACAAGTTATCTGGAGAAAAATGAGAAGAAACATAGGAGGGAAAGGCTCTGGCCGCGCGGCCAGAACACCCCTGGGCGGCGCGGTTAGGCCTGTTTTCCCCTCTAATGGCCTCGAAAATTTTTGTAGAACATCTCCCTGAAGATTCAAGTCATTCTCTACAAGATAAGAAGATTTCATAGTTGCCCTCTCCTTTGCTCGAGGACGAGCAATCATTCAACAATGGGGGGAGGGAGAGTCATCGCATCATCTCTGACCACTGCTGAGTAAGTATCATGTTACAAAAAGTTCTAAGGAGCAAAAAAACTAATAAAGAAGAAAAATAAAATAAAAAAGATAGAAAGAAAAATAAAGAAAAAATATACACATATAATAAATACTCCTTAGTTCTTTTTGTTTCATTAAATTCCTGGTGCCTAAAAAGATATATTTCATACTCATTTATTCTAACCATGTACAATCCGATAAGGAGGACTTCATTTGTGCCTTGGTGTCACCCTATGCCATTTGCACATGTCCACCATCTAAAAAGTGTGTGTTCCATCTCTCTCCCTCTCCGATATTTATTTTATCATGGCCTTTTTGACGACTCTCGGTAAATCTATTAGATTTCTCTCTTTGGTTTGACAATATTTGAGATATAATGTTTTGCTAGGATTATTTTGACCTACCAAGCTCCACATAAGCCTTCCACTTTCATATATGAGTAGAATAGGTTGAATATAATCTAGTATAGGCTTGATAAACTTGATGAGATGAGTGTTTCCATGAACTTTTGCAAAAGAACCTCACCTATGTTTGATGTGCATGTTTTTGAAAACTCCTCGCGATGGAACAAGGTAAAGGTTTAAAGTTCGCTTAAATTCGAGAGCATTATATTTATTTCTATTGTGGCTTGTTCTTTATTGCTAGTCTATCTTCCATAATGAAAAGTAGCTGGTCACAACTTGAACTTTAAATGCCAAACACTTGAGAGAGCAATGTGTCTTGTTGTGTATGATCAGGTGTAATGCGTTCATGTTCGTCTCATATTCATGTTCACCTCACACTCAAGTTTAACCCCTTCATATGCAACCTATGCTTAACGTTAGGATTAGATCCATTTAGATTGATGGAAAACCCTAGGTAATTCAGTGTCAATCCACAGATTGATAAACCTTGGGGGAATCTGTGCGCTTGCGGTTCGTAATTGTTGTGCATTTGCGCCGCCAACAGGCGTCGCCCGTGGGAGAAGCGGCACGAAGCCCGGTGGCTCTTGATCCCATCCCGGCACGAGCTCTCTCCTGCGCCTCTTCCATTCCCTGGGCACGGATCGAATGCGCGACAGCTTCCCCAGCTATTGAGTCGTAGGGCCGACCCGCCCCCTCCCCCGCTCCCTCCGCGTGGGATTTAGCCGGACGCGGGCCGAGGACGGGGCCTCAGTCTGCCCGGCGGTGGGGCTCAAGGCCCGCGACGGCAGTGGCGGGCCTTGACTTGCTCATTGCTCGGGACCGAGCTCACGTGCGCGCGACGGCAGGGGCCGCGTCAGCTCCTCTCCGGCGCGGCTCCAGAGGCGGCGGTGGCAGTCGACGACGTCAAATCGAGCGGGCGACACTCCTCTTCCCCGACGTCGGCCGCCCCTCGCGAACTCCTGCCAAGCTCGTGGCAGCAGCCGACGCAGGTCTCTCCCTCCCTTCTCTCCGTTCTCTCTCACACGCTCTCTCTCGATTGGGCCGGCTGCGCAATGTACCCGACTTGTATGCCGCTACCGCTATATTTGGAGGTGGCCTCTTCTTTGCAAGTTGCCTAGAAGCTTGTAAGTTGCATACAAGCCGCCGATGCAGGCCTCCAACTTGTAAACGAGACCTGCATATAGCTGTACAAGTTGGCTTACAGGTCCTAATTCAACCTAGGGGTGAACAGCCTACGGGTCATTCCTCCAAAATCAACCACTTCTTGGGGGTCCCTAATTTGCGCGCACGTACGGGCCTCAGAGCACGCGGTGGTTCCCACGTAGGCAGTGGCCGTCGGTCGGGACCAGGACCGATAAATTATTATCAAAAGATATTTTAAAGAAATTTATGGAAGCAAACTTTTGTGAAAATAAACCATTGAAGGAGAAAAATTTACTGCAAAAAATATTACAAAAATTATCTACGGAAAAATTGTCCAGAAAACTAAATTCGAAAGAAGAAAAAGTTTGTAACAAAAAATTATCTAGAAACAGAAAATTGACGGAGAAAAAATTGCAACAAAAATTGTCTCAAAACAAAACATTGAAAGAGTAAAGTTTTTTAACAAAAAAGTTGAAACAAACTATTGTGAGAAAAATGTTGGAGCAAAAATTTTGGAAGGAAAAAAAATTGATTTAAAAATAGAAAAAAACTCGTCGGCCTCTTCACCGGCCGCCTCGCTCGCTGGTAGCCGTTTCTAGGTCCGGGCATTGCTCCGCCGGCGGCCGCAGCCACTTGCTACAGCTCACCGCCGCTTTGCTTCTCACAACCCTGCATGGCTGCTCCGCCGTGGCCACTCGTCGAGGCCAGCGCGATTGCTCCACCATGGCCGCTCGCCGAGGCCCGCGCGGGTGCTCCGTCGGCGCAGCTATAGAATTCCAAATGGGCGGCCCGGCCCTAGCCCGGCACTAGCCCGATCTGGCCCGGCCCGATGCGGCCCGGCCCTATCGAGGCCCGATAACTGTTAGTGCCGTGCCGGGCCGGGCCGTCGTGCCGACCCAGCGGCCCAGGCCCGGCACTAAGGCTGTTTTATAGTGCCGGGCCGGCACGGTGGCCCGACACCAGCCCGATGGCCCGACTGGCCCATCGGGCTGGTGTCGGGCCGTCGGGCTCGCGCGGCCCATCCACTGTCCTCTGCTCTGTACGTCGTTGAGCGGCGCCGGCCAGACCAGAGAAGCCGGAGCACGGAGGGGCGGCGGCGAAGCCAGAGCGGGGAGGGGCGGCCGGAGGGGCGCGACGGTGCCGGCCCACAGCCCCACGATCAGATCTCGGCCGGGGCAGAGGTGGCGCGGCCGGAGGAGGGGCGGCGGCCGTCACCCGACGCGACGGAGGCGGAGGGGAGCAGACGCGCCCGACGGAGGGGAGCCGGTCGCCCGGCGCGCCGGCGGCGGAGGGGGCCGGTGCGGCCGGAGCAGGGCGGCGCCCGTCACCCGACGCCGCTCTGTCTCGCACCCCCGGCGGCGGCGGCCGGTGCTTGGCGCATGGCGCGGGGGCAGGGACCGTGGGGGAGGGGTGAGGGTGGCGGGATCTAGAGGAGCCGAGGAGGAGCAGGAAGGGAAGTGCGGCGGCGGACATCGGGAGGGAGGGGCGGCGGCGGGGATCGGGAGGAGAGGAGCGGGAAGAGGGGTGGGGGCGGCAGGATTGGGAGGGGGACTGGGGGAGGGAGGGGGGCGGTGGAGACTAGAGAATTAGGGTTTGCATCCTTGTTGGGCCGTGGGCTGGTGGTGTTTGAGTGTTTTTTGTCGGGCCAGCCATCGGGCCGGCCATTTTCGGGCCGTGCCTCGGGCCGGCACTACGGGCCGAGGTGGCGGCCCAGGCACTATAGCCCCTTCATGCCGGGCCGGCCATAGGCACTATCAATCGTGCCTAGGGCCGTGCTAGTGCCGTGCTTTTTAGTGCCGTGCCTCGTACTGTCAATCGTGCCTGGCCCATTTGGAATTCTATAGGCGCAGCTCCTCTCATGCGGCGAGCGTCGGGCCCGAGGCCAAAAGAGAGCAGGGCAGTGGTGCGCGGGCCCTCGCGCAATGAATGGGTCTACGCCTCGGAAACTCACGCAGGGGGGCTCCTAGTATTTGGAATGCATGCGAACCCTCTATTTTCCAAACGGGAAACAAATTCAATTGGAAAAACGAAACAAAACAATCGTGGGAATATCCAACTGGCTTGTACTGTACACGCGCCCACTCTCCCCACCACTCCCAGCTCCACTGCTCCTCGCATGGCCGCGCCTACCTCCCCGGCGAGCCCCGCAGCGGCCCACAAGGCGCCCCTCCCGACCATGGCGGACATCATGGCGGCGTCGCGTGCGCAGGGCCTGCGCGTGCGCCTGCGCACGGTCGGCCCCTTCTTCCGCGTCACGGCCACCCGAGGCGAGGGGGAGGATACGGTGGAGCTTGGCCGCGCTGAGGGCGGCGTCCGGCCGTGGCCCGGCGGCGCCGTGCTGCACCTCGACTCCATGCGGATGACGCGCGCCACGCTGAGCGTCTCCGACCGGCCGCTGTTCGGTCTGGGAATGTTCCTCGGCGCCGTCGCCGTGCGTCACGGCTTCGACGCCGGGTGCAAGCGCGCCGAGCTGCTGGCCATCAACGACACGCCGCTCTACCACGACAAGGTACACCAACGGGGTGCAATTCTTATCTTCTAGTTGTACAACTCTTGTATGCATTGCTGATTTGGTGAATGGTGATGTTAGCGTACCAGAAATGTGGAATCCATGTACTTGGTTGACTTCAGAGTCTGCAGTGTCGTGTCAAAATTTTACTTGTTCTGGCACTAAATTCGAACTAACAACCTTGCAATGTGACACTGAATGTGGCCTATAGAGTTTGATTGCTCCCCCGAATGCCTCCCATGGAGAATAAGCAAGGAAATTTTCTGAGCTGGTATTCTTTAAAAAGTACAGACAACAGATGAACCTGGCTTTATTATAAAGCACCACTTTTACAATCAGGGAAAATAGAACAGTAAACTCCTCATCTGAAACCGTTAAATCTCATTTTAGCATCAGTCTCAACTCTTAAGAACTAATTCTTGTTGTCTTTGTTAGACGTACACACATGTACATGGGTCCTTGGAATAGTTACCGAGTTGCACATTTCTCGTTCCCTAACATGGTAACAGAGCTCCAGGTTGTTCTCTATCCTTCCACCGCCGGCGCCGGTGTTCACCGGCGAGCTGCTGCCGCCGGCCGGTGACAGCACCTTCTCCAGCTCTCCCTTTCCTCCTTCTCCATTCCCCTTGCCCATTTTCTCTTCCCCACCGCCGCCCCCAATCCCCTGCTCTGGCTGTTGGAAAATTAGGCAATTTCAGTAACAATTTAATCCAGAAAAAGATAAACAACATGTTTGTGACATCAGACATGTGCACGTGTGATCCAGGCATGATGAACATATAGAGAAAGACAAGCATCATGATATTGATCCATAACTTTACTAAAGTAATGGATACATACCCAGCGGCAGAGCCGGATGCACTAGTCGACATAGTGCCTGTCGATGTAGTCGTCCCGCGCTTGGTGCAGTGCAGAGATGTAGCTGTGCCGATCACCACCGAAACGCCGGAAAGAAGAAGATGAAGCGAGCAGTCGTGTCGCTTGCGGACACTTCCCAAAAACGTGATTGCCGGCCTTCACCCGAGCAGATGAACTCACGGACAGCACTCGTTTCGGAGACCTGCTCTTCCAGTACTCGTGCGCGCAAGAACCGGAACGGGGAGAGCTGTTGCTACAGAAGCCGTGGAACGCAATGCGAACTAGCCAAGAAAAGAAGCCAGGACTAGCCTTTTATTCAGCGCCAAGGAGCAGGAGATCAACCGAAGAGACGCTAGTGGAAAAACGTTCACGGGAGAAAACTCCCACTGTCATGAACGAAAGCTCCAATAACTCCTTCCATTAGAATTGGTAACTCCTATAACTCCCGAAACTTCCATGCTTTAATCAACATTAAGAATGGAAACTCCCAAAATTACTAGGCTTTTATTTGGCTTGAGTGTAAAAGATTGCACACGCTTGTGTCTGGCACGACACAACACGCCTCACCTTGGTCCAAATCCACACATACACATTGTTTAATATGAGTCTTAGAATTATATATATTATTAAATATTATATGGGCTAAGCCATAATATATCTAACAATCCCCACCAAATTCTAGGACACGTATTAAACAATCTCAAATCCATAGTTCTTTGATATACTAGAATTTCGGTAGAGACTGTTAAGTTGAACATCCACCTAGAACAAGGGTTATACTCAATCACAACTGAACAATGGACTATGCCTTGAATTGACAGTTTTGTGCGATGTGAGTTTCACCAAAATTCATTTCTAGTACTAGGCTGCTACTAGCATCCCCTCTGGTTGAAGCATATAAGTCATACTTCGAGGCCTTTCATGAGTCTCTAGAGATTACCCAATCTCATAGACTGTGACTAGCAGTCAAACTCATATAGGTATAAATCCTTAAAAGATGTTTCTGCAGGTCAACATCTTTGCTTCAAATAAGCCGCTCGGATAACATTAAGGTTTTAACCAGCCTGCCATGCAGAAAAGGAGAGAATGCATCTCCAATGGAGTGGGTCTGTATAAAATGTACTCTCCTTCTCAGTTAGTCAATAGCTTGTTTCGCCATTCTAGTTCACGGGATCTCCGATCAAATAGAACAGGTTACCACTATGACATAACTCTCATGTGGGTCTCATTCCCATCTCCCTCGATGCCTCGTCAATCACATTTCGTGAAAGACCTTTTGTGAATTGATCTGCCAGATTCTTAGACGTGTGGATATAGTCTAACGCAATTACTCCGGAGTTTCTCATTTTTCTGACAGATTTTAGCCGCCTTTTCACATGCCTTGATGTCTTCATGTTGTCCTTAGAACTGTTCACTTTGATAATCACTGTTTGATTGTCACAGTTCATTAGGATAGCTGGTATTGGTTTCTCAACCACCGGCAAATCCATCAGGAGATCACGAAGCCACTCAGCTTCAACTGTGGCGGTATCCAATGCTGTGAGTTCTGCTTCCATTGTTGACCTCGTTAAGATGGTCTGCTTGCAAGACTTCCAAGAAACAGCGCCACCTCCAAGTGTAAACACATATCCACTTGTAGCTTTTGTCTCATCAGCATCAGAGATCCAGTTTGAGTCACTGTAGCCCTCCAGTACCTTAGGATACCCGACATAGTGAATTCCATAGCTCATGGTGCCTGCAAGATAGCGCATCACTCTTTCAAGAGCCCTCCAATGATCATCTCCCGGTTTTGAAACAAATCTGCTCAGTTTGCTCACAGCATAAGAGATGTCAGGTCTGGTAGCGCTAGCTAGATACATAAGCGAGCCAATAATTTGAGAATATCTCAACCGATCCCTTGCGATCCTTCGGTTTTTCCGCAATATCACACTAGAATCGTAAGGCGTTGGAGCAGGCTTGCAGTCACTATAACCAAAGCGACTCAAGATCTTCTCCACATAGTGGGATTGCAAAAGTGTAACCCCACCATTGCCTTCTCTTAGTAGCTTAATGTTCAAGATCACATCAGCTACTCCCATGTCTTTCATCTCAAAGCTTTGAGATAGAAAACATTTAACCTCCTCAATCACTTTGAGATTAGTACCAAAGACCAATATGTCATCGACATACAAACACAGGATCACTCCTTGTCCCCCACCAAAGCGGTAGTATACACACTTGTCGGCTTCATTCACAACAAAGCCAGCTAACGTGAGAGTCTTGTCAAACTTCTCATGCCATTGCTTAGGTGCTTGCTTCAAGCCATACAAAGATTTCAACAACTTGCACACCTTTCCTTCCTGACCACTTACTACATATCCATCAGGCTGATCCTTATAGATTTCCTCATCCAACTCTCCGTTAAGGAAAGCCGTCTTAACGTCCATCTGATGAACGATAAGACCGTGTGAGGCAGCCAGTGATAGTAGTACTCGAATCGTGGTCAGTCTAGCAACTGGTGAGTAAGTGTCAAAGAAGTCTTCGCCTTCTTTTTGGGTATAACCCTTGGCTACAAGCCTTGCCTTGTACTTTTCAATAGTACCATCTGGCCTAAGCTTCTTCTTGAATACCCACTTACACCCTACGGGTTTGCACCCATAAGGACGATCAACGACCTCCCAAGTCCCATTAGACATTATAGAATCCATCTCACTTTTGATTGCTTCCTTCCAATAGTCAGCATCAGGAGATCCATAAGCCTCAGCAATGGTTCTTGGAGTGTCATCTACAAGGTACACAATGAAGTCATCACCGAAAGACTTTGCAGTCCTTCGTCTCTTACTCTTTCGAGTTACTTCATTATCATCCTTCTCATGATTCTCCTCAAGTGGTTGTTCATTGTGTTCTACTGCATCATTATGTTCTGGGGATTCCACATATTCAGGACTAGAATTGCTAGATGTTTCTTTCATAGGAAAAATGCTCTAAAAAAATGTGACATCTCTGGACTCTATGATTGTACCAACATACATATCAGAAACTCCAGATTTAATTATCAAGAACCTATAACCAACGCTGTGAAAAGCATAGCCTAGGAAGATACAATCCACTGTTTTCGGTCCGAGCTTGCGTTTCTTAGCTATTGGCACATTAACCTTTGCCAAACAGCCCCAAGTACGCAAGTATGAGAGTGTTAATCTTTTGTTCTCCCATTCCTCGAATGGTGTCTTCTCTTTGTTTTTCATAGGAACTCTGTTAAGAGTATGACATGCAGTCAACATGGCTTCACCCCACCATTCGAAGGAGAGACCCGCTGTCTCTAACATGGTGTTAACCATCTCAGTTAGAGTTCGGTTCTTCCTTTCAGCCACTCCATTTGACTGAGGAGAATAAGGTGGTGTTCTCTCATGAATAATGCCATGCTCCTCACAAAACAAATTGAACTCATTTGAAAAGTACTCCCCACCTCGGTCTGATCTAACACGTTTAATCTTCCTCTCAAGTTGATTTTCAACTTCAGCTTTATAGATCTTGAAAAATTGTAATGCCTCATCTTTAGTTTTAAGCAAATACACGTAGCAATATCTAGTAGAATCATCTATCAATGTCATGAAGTATCTCTTTCCTCCTTTAGTCAACACACCGTTCATCTCGCACAAATCAGAATGAACTAATTCTAGAGGTGTCAAGTTTCTCACCTCAGCAGCCTTATGAGGCTTGCGCGGTTGCTTAGATTGCACACATACTTGGCACTTAGAATTTTTGACTAAAGTAAAATTCGGAATTAAACTCATCTTGGCCAGCCGCAACATACAACCGAAATTAACATGACAAAGTCGTGAATGCCAAACATTGGACTCATCATCATTACACACATGGTTCACAACTTTATTACAAGAGTCCGATAAAGATAAACGGAATAAACCGTCACAATCATATCCTTTACCAACAAAGGATCCAAACTTAGAAACAACACACTTGTTCGACTCAAATACCAACTTATAACCATCCTTACAAAGAAGGGATCCGCTAACAAGATTTTTGTTTATTGAGGGGACATGCTGCACGTTCTTCAGCCGCACGGTCTTTCCCGAAGTAAACCTCAGATCGACCGTACCAACACCATGAACAGAAGCATTCGAGCCGTTCCCCATCAACACGGATCCAGTCCTCGCGACCTGGTAAGATGAAAACAAAGAGTAGTCAGCACACACATGTACATTAGCGCCGGTGTCAACCCACCAATTTGGTAAATGACAAACTGAAAGAATGGTAGCATGATTACCATACCCGGATGTTCCCATCTCAGTATCGCCAATGACAACATTGGCAGACTTCTTCTGCCCGTGCTGCTGCTTGTCCTTGCGGTCCTTGCAGTCCTTGGCCCAATGGTCAGAACCACCGCACACAAAGCACTTCCCCTTGGTTTTCTTCTTTTTGAAGTTGGTAGTCTGAGTAACCTTCTGTTGAAACTCAGTTTTCCCTTTACCCTTATTCTTGTGGGATTGAGAGTTCCTCTTCTGCACCACATGAGCGCTAGAACCTCCCTCATTGCCATGCGCATGCGTGTCCTTTGCTCTCGCCCTCTCTTCAACATCAAGAGTGCCGATAAGACCGGCTACAGTAAACTCCTGCCTCTTGTGTTTTAGAGTGGTAGCAAAGTTCCTCCACGAGGATGGTAGCTTGGCAATGATACCGCCGGCCACAAACTTTTCTGGCAGTTCACACCTGACATTCGCAAGGTCTTTTGCAAGCGCCTGTAACTCATGGGCCTGTTCTACCACAGAACGGTCATCGACCATCTTGTAGTCATAGAACTGTTCCATCAAATACAGCTCACTGCCCGCATCGGATACCCCAAAATTTGCCTGGAGTGCATCCCACAACAATTTGCCAGAGGCATACCGCATATAATTATCGACCAAGTTCTCTCCTAGAACACTGATCACGGCACCTCTGAACAGGTTATCAGCAGCTATGTACGTTCTGTCCTCATCGACAGTGTGCGGTCCAACAGGACGCTCCTGGGTAATGAACCACACGTTCATAGCCCTGAGCCACAGTTCCAGTTTGACAACCCATCTCTTGTAATTCGTTCCATCAAAAGTGTTCGGTTTGAGTTGCCCAGCAAAACCAACTACCGAAAAAGCCCTATCACGTTTTTGGATTGTTGGAAAATTAGGCAATTTCAGTAACAATTTAATCCAGAAAAAGATAAACAACATGTTTGTGACATCAGACATGTGCACGTGTGATCCAGGCATGATGAACATATAGAGAAAGACAAGCATCATGATATTGATCCATAACTTTACTAAAGTAATGGATACATACCCAGCGGCAGAGCCGGATGCACTAGTCGACATAGTGCCTGTCGATGTAGTCGTCCCGCGCTTGGTGCAGTGCAGAGATGTAGCTGTGCCGATCACCACCGAAACGCCGGAAAGAAGAAGATGAAGCGAGCAGTCGTGTCGCTTGCGGACACTTCCCAAAAACGTGATTGCCGGCCTTCACCCGAGCAGATGAACTCACGGACAGCACTCGTTTCGGAGACCTGCTCTTCCAGTACTCGTGCGCGCAAGAACCGGAACGGGGAGAGCTGTTGCTACAGAAGCCGTGGAACGCATTGCGAACTAGCCAAGAAAAGAAGCCAGGACTAGCCTTTTATTCAGCGCCAAGGAGCAGGAGATCAACCGAAGAGACGCTAGTGGAAAAACGTTCACGGGAGAAAACTCCCACTGTCATGAACGAAAGCTCCAATAACTCCTTCCATTAGAATTGGTAACTCCTATAACTCCCGAAACTTCCATGCTTTAATCAACATTAAGAATGGAAACTCCCAAAATTACTAGGCTTTTATTTGGCTTGAGTGCAAAAGATTGCACACGCTTGTGTCTGGCACGACACAACACGCCTCACCTTGGTCCAAATCCACACATACACATTGTTTAATATGAGTCTTAGAATTATATATATTATTAAATATTATATGGGCTAAGCCATAATATATCTAACACTGGCCGCCGCCGCCTTCAGATCGGGCCGTGGCCTCCCCCTTACTGCTCGGGCGCCGTCGCCCTCTTCAAACTCGGCCCGCCGCTATCTTCTTCCAGTCTGGGCCGCCACCGCTCTCGATCTGACGCCCTGCCTGGCTCGTGTGCTGCTCCTCTGCTCCCTGGCTCCTTTCTGTGATTGCTGAAGAAAAAAAAATGGCAGCCCCTTCACCTCTGCCGCTGCAAACCGTTCCGGTTGTTAAGCTGGATGAAACCAACTATCATGAGTGGGCAGCGCATATGCGGGTAATTCTTGACAGCCACCGTCTGCTTGGCCATGTCACTGGTACCAAACCGTGTCCTCCAACGCCTGTTCCTCCAACGGCATCCCCATCTCCTGTGGTGGCTGGAGATGAGGCTGCAACAAAGGCAGCCAATGATACTCTTGTTCTTGCTGCTGAAGAGGCCATGGAGGCATATCAGTTGGCTCTTGATGCTCTCGAGCGATGGCGAGCTGATGAGGCTCGAGTTTTCACCATGCTTGTTCAGAGTGTTAGCCGGGGCATTGCCATGGAAATTATTAAGCTGCCTAGCTCACGTGAGGTTTGGTCCTACCTTGAGGAGCACTACCATTAGGGTGGAGATGCTCTCTACCACTCCTTGCTATGTCAGCTTGGGAGTCTTCAGCAGGGTGACTCCACTATTGATGCCTTCTGTCGGCAGTTCACTTGTCTATGGCGTCAGCTTGATGACATGGATCAACCGCTTTGCTCCACCTGTCAGGCTACTCACTCTGCTCGGCGTGAGAGACGTCGGTTATATCACTTCCTCATGCGTCTTCGTCCTGAGTTTGAGCCTGTTCGTGCTCAGCTTGTGAATCGCTCCCCGACCACTGTGGAGGCTCTTGCTGCTCTACGAGCTGAGGAGACTCGGCTTCGCAGCCTCCCTGAGCAGCCCTCTGTAGCTGTGTTGGCTGCACCAGTTGCTAGCTCCATCTCGGCTTTTGGTCCCTCGACCTCAGCGTCCACTACGTCCACGTTGGCTTCCACTACACCAGCAGCTGCTCCTGCACTGGCTTCTACTACACCGACAGCTGCTCCTGTCCCAGCTTCCACTGACGTTCAGTGCCCTCGTTGTGGGAGGTGGGGCCATTCCTAGGAGCAGTGCCGGTCCCGGAGGAGACAGCAGGTACGAGGTCGAGCCTCTTCCAGAGGAGGGACCTCCGGTGGCTCCTACAAGAGGGGGGCTACAGGTTTCTCGTCTTCACAGGAGGGACATACACTGTCACCGAGTGATACTGCTCAGCTTGTTGCCATACTCCAGCGCCTCACACACCACACCTCGTCTGGATCTGCAGGCATTGCTCAGTCTTCTTCAGGTATCTGGATGCTTGACTCTGGTGCCTCTTTTCATATGACACCAGACTCTACTTCTCTCACTTCTACAGGGCCCCCTGCTATTCCTATTTCCGTTCAGACAGCTGATGGCACTTCTATGTCTGTCAGTTGCCAAGGCACTCTTGTTACGCCACAATTTACTGTTCCTAATGTGTCTCATGTTCCCTAGCTGTCTATGCAGCTTCTTTCTGTTGGCCAGCTCACTGATTTGGGCTATCGCATTGGTTTTGATTCTTCTTCCTGTTTTGTTCAGGATGTTCAGACCAAGGCCATAGTTGGGACTGGCCGCCGCCGTAGAGACCATCAGGGCCTCTACATTATTGATCAGCTTCACCTTCCATCCACTACTTCCAGTACGTCAACATCGGTGCCTTCTGCCACTGCTTCCACTACTACATCATCTGTTGGTTTTGCTAAGTGGCATCATCGTCTTGGTCATCTGTGTCAATCTCGTCTGTCTTCTTTAGTGAGTCAAGGTGTCCTTGGGCGTGTTCCTATTGACACCTCTATGGTCTGTCAAGGCTGTAAGCTTGGCAAACAGCTACAGCTTCCATATCGTTCTAGTGACTCTGTTTCTCGTCGTCCTTTTGATCTAGTCCACTCTGATGTATGGGGCCTGCACCTTTCCGCTCTAAGGGTGGTCATTACTATTATTTATTGATGACTACTCTCGTTTCACCTGGATATATTTCATGTCTCATCGAGATAAGTTTCTTTCCATTTATCGTGCCTTTGCATCTATTGTTCGTACTCAATTTGACTCTCCTATTCGAATTTTTCGTTGTGATTCTGCTGGTGAGTATCGGTCTATGGCCTTTTGCAATCTCCTTTCTGAACAGGGTACACTTATTCAATATTCATGTGCTGGTGCTCATGCTCAAAATGGTGGTGTTGAGCGCAAGCATCACCATCTCATTGAGATGGCACGCACTCTTCTTATTGCTTCTCATGTACCCCCTCAGTTCTGGGCCGAGGCAGCTTCTACAGCTACCTATTTAATTAATCTGCAACCGTCCACAACTCTCCAAGGTGTCACTCCTTACGAGCGTCTCTACTCTCAAACACCTCAATATCATCATCTTCGTGTTTTTGGTTGCACTTGCTATGTTCTCTTGCAGCCTACTGAGCGCACAAAATTGACCGAGCAGTCAGTGGAGTGTGTTTTTCTGGGCTATGATCCGGAGCACAAGGGTTATCATTGCTATGACCCTTCTGCTCGAAAGATTCGTGTATCTCGTGATGTTACTTTTGATGAGTCTCGGCCCTATTTTTATCGATCTAACTCTCCTCGTCCGGTGACATCTATTGATGATGTTGCTTTCTTCACGCTTCCGCCTTCGTCCTCCATTCTTCCTCCACCACCATATCCACCTTTGTCTCCCTCACCTGCTTTGCCACCACAACCGTCGTCACCAACACAACCACTAATACCACCATCATTAGCATCACCTCTACCCACACGGGACCCCCGTGCTATTCGCTTTCATTATTATCGTCGCCCTCGTGTCCCTTCCTCTTCTGAACCTAGCTGTGGTCAGCCCCCTCTCTTACCCACTCCTACTTTGCCTTCTTCTCCGGTTGTGCTTGACCTTCCTCAGGCATCTCGCTATCATCTTCGTGATCGTGCCTCGAGAGCTTGTCAACCTCCAGATCGTCTTGGATTCTCTCAGCCTAGACAGCTCTCTCAATCTTCGCCTGAGTTGTCTCCTCAAGCCCTTGTAGCTACTAAGCCGACCTCCTATCGTGAGGCTGCCGCTTCTCCTGAGTGGCAGCTTGCTATGGCTGAGGAGTTGGCTGCCCTTCAACGTACTCGCACTTGGGATATTGTTCCACTACCTCCTCATGCTCGGCCTATTACTTGCAAATGGGTCTACAAGATTAAGACCCGTTCTGATGGTACTATTGAGCGCTACAAGGCTTGCCTTGTGGCTCGTGGTTTCCACAGGAGTATGACCGTGATTATGATGAAACTTTTGCTCCTGTTGCTCACATGACCATTGTCCGCACGCTTATTGCCGTTGCCTCTGTTCATCAGTGGTCCATCTCCCAGCTTGATGTTAAAAATGCCTTTCTCAATGGAGATTTGCATGATGAAGTCTATATGCAGCCACCTCCAGGTTTTTCTGTTCCTCACGGGCATGCTTGTCATCTTCGACGTGCCATATATGGCCTCAAGCAGGCTCCTTGTGCTTGGTTTGAGCGTTTCAGTTCTGTTGTTCATGCCATAGGCTTCTCTGCCAGTGCTCATGATCCAACGCTTTTCATTCATACTTCCTCGCGGGGTCGGACACTTCTTCTTCTCTATGTTGATGACATGCTCATTACTGGTGGTGATCCGGAGCACATTGCTCTCGTGAAGAAGTGTCTTAGTGAGCACTTTATGATGCCTGATCTTGGTTCACTTCGGTACTTTCTCGGGATTGAGGTCACATCTACCCCTGATGGCTACTACCTCTCCCAACAGAAGTATATCCAGTATCTTCTAGATCGTTCTGGTCTCACTGATCTTCGCACGGCTGAGACTCCTATGGAGCTTAATCTTCAGCTTCGTGCTTCTGATGGTGAGCCTCTTGAGGACCCCACTCGTTATCGTCATCTTGTTGGGAGCCTTGTGTACCTTGGTATTACACGTCCAGATATCTCATACGTTGTTCACATTCTGAGTCAATTTGTCTATTCTCCTACTCAGCTTCATTACACTCATCTTCTTCGTGTCCTTCGCTATTTGTGGGGCACTATTTCTCGTCGCTTATTATTTCCTCGCTCTAACTCCTTGCAGCTTTAGGCGTATTCTGATGCGACCTGGGCTAGTGATCCTTCTGATCGCAAGTCTCTTTCTGCTTATTGTGTTTTTCTTGGATCTTCTCTCATAGCCTGGAAGACCAAGAAGCAAACTGCAGTATCTCGATCGAGTGCTGAGGCTGAGTTGAGAGCTATGGCGGTGGTGACAGCTGAGATCACTTGGTTACGGTGGCTCCTCACTCATTTTGGGGTCCCTATTTCATCCCCCACGCCTCTCCTGTCGGATAGCACTGGAGCGATCAGCATTGCTCGTGACCCTGTGAAGAACGAGCTTACAAAGCATATTGGTGTTGATGCTTCATATACACGCTCTCAAGTACAAGAGCCTGTTATCAGTCTTCAGCATGTGCCTTCAGAATTACAGCTAGCAGATTTCTTCACAAAATCGCAGCCTAGGGCGTGTCATCTGTTTTGCTTGTCCAAACTCAGTGTGTATGACCCACCATAAGTTTGAGGGGGGGTGTTAGATGTATATATATAGTTAGTTGTATTTCTCCCTAGTACAGGGGCTATTTGCTATTGTACACACATGTACATGGGTCCTTGGAATAGTTACCGAGTTGCACATTTCTCATTCCCTAACAGTCTTGAAGCTGGTGACTACTTAATGGAATGCAAAGGTCAAAATTCTGAGCTGCAGGTGCTATATTTAGATAGCTTCAAATGCATAAAATTGGTGCCTCTTTTAATGCAGAACCTCAGCACAACATGCTGACATTTACATGATATTTCTAGTGTTGGATGTTTGAGCAGCAAAATCGAAACTTTGCTTTCTTTGTTCTCAGCTCGTTAGATTCTATACAAGGATGGGCTTCAAAGCAGTTCATGAAGTGGATGGATCATCAATCACAGATCTTGCTCACATGTTGGTGTGGGGAGGTAGGGGTACAAGAATGGATGCTAATATTGAAGAGCTTCTCATGAAGTGGGGGGAAAGATTCAGACCTCAAGACTAAGGACTAATAAGTTTTGTTGATACATGCACTTTTTGCATCATAAAAATCTTGATCCGATACAATATGAGGTAAAGACATCAATTTTTTTCTTGAAATGCATTTACTTGACTTCAAGATGTTTCTATATTGCAGTCATTGAGTATATCAAGTTGTATTTGTGATAGAGTTTAAATTTGCAGTAAATGTTCATTCTTAAGGTTAGCTCCTTAAATCGTAGTTGTGACAATATTGCGTGAAAGGAGAATTCGTGGATTACATTTGCCTACAAGAGCTGCCCATTTTCTTGATTCATTTGAACATAAAAAGTTAAGGGAGGGTGTTTGGAATTTTAGCATTTTGAAGGAGTTGGGTCCAAAAACCCCCAATATGAAACGGAGGGAGTTAATTACCCTGTGCTCCGTGTAGTGTTTACTTTCTCTTCTGTTTTGGGTTGCAATGATATCCAGTTCTTTGCGGATGATATGAAACTGACACAATTGTTCCTTTTGTCTGACATGAAACTGACACAATTGTTCCTTTTGTCTGACGGAACTTGCAGCCTAAGATGATGCTACTTTTTCCTGGTGATTTGGCAATGCGATCACTGTTAGGACTCTATTTAAAGCAGCAAATCACTTCTATTTGTATCACAGGCGAAAACCAAAAACCACTTCTATTTAGAACAGCAAATCTATTATGTTGTTGATGTCAGCCCCCAACGATAATTTGTACCATGATGCTCCGTTGACTGCCCTGCAATCACTTGGAAGGAGCAGCTTCTAAGGTGAGAACAGAGTTGAAGCATCCAAAGGTCCTATGACAGTTTAAGGAAAAGGAGTGTAGGTGAGTAATGCAGCATGATTCATCCTGAAACTCGCAATAAGAGAAGCACTATTATTATGTGTTGTAAAGTTTCAGTTGGACACAAGGATGTTTTCAAAGATAATTGTGGTTATCTGGGGCCTCTGCACCAACAAAGATAATTGTTGGATTGTGATCTCTGACTTTCATCATAATATTTTGCTACTGCAAAATAACGATATTATTCAGCTACCTTCGTGGCCCTAAGATCTTGTCTTCTTGTGTGCGCGTCTGGATCACCATCTAGAAAATAATCCCTTAGTGAACCTACTGCTTCTGCGGTTCTGCCACGAATACTTTCGGCTCTAACTGGCAATGGCTCATGTGGTTCTTGATCAATTCGCCGGCCGTGAAAGCTGTTCTGGCACTGGTCTTCCCTTCTACTATTGATTCTGCTGTGTTACTTCGGCTGGTACCGAAGGAACAAACCGAGAATGCAAGAGGACGATGCCGCTGATCAGGCCCAGGACGCTGTCTCCTCGACCTCGTCCCCACACGGGCATCAAAGAAACACTCGTGTATCGAAAACACACTCCTGCACAACTACACGGTTGACAGTTCCTACCTGCCGACCCGTAGTGTGACGTTTCTGAGTTTTGTTGTGAAGATGTGTACCGTCAATACCATAATCTGCGATAAATTGCAGACAGTGATCATGCTTACTTTTCTTTTCTCAATAAGACGTGATTACTTTTGTTTGCGAAATTTGGCAGAATATTTTCGTTGCCTGCATGATTTTGGCCGCTTGGCCCCTAGAAGATTCGTTTCTAATTAAGTTGGCAACTTCTTGTTGAGCTTTCAGGCCTGTACACTGTTGACTGTTGCAGCCATTGATCCCAAATGTGGTGAATATGTCAAGATAAGCTGCAACAGTCACTCAAGTAAGCTGTTGATTTACTCAAGTAAGCTGCTTCTGAAGATTTTCCAACGGCAAAGAGCCGGGCTCCATGCAAGTGATTCTCAGCTAGTAAAAAGAAGTGCCATCAAACATCAGTTCTGCTCACTCCGGTACTGTACACAATATTTTCATCTATCTTAGTGAAGGGACCCCCACCGCCCCACGAAACTCGATTGCCGCACACACAATTTCACTCATTGAATACTGAATTTATGCAAAATTTAATCTTAAAACATTCAAGATCAGGAAAGAATTTCGTAAAGTTGCGAAGAAATTTCATTGCAAGAAAATCGTAAAGAGTGAAAAGAACTGCATCGCAGACCCTTCAAGTGGATAGAGTACATAATTGACAGTGGTTAAATCGCCGCCAATTAACATGTACCATCTTTTAAAAATAAAAGCAGCACCTACCAGCGAGCGACTTGGTGTCTGATGCCTTCGTGACCAAAACGTGGTCAATAGCTCACCCAAATCCAGTGGACAGCTCTATATTTTGCCCACAGTTTCAAGACATCAACTGAACATTCGCTGTCTACTGAACCAAGCTATTTCCCTCAGCTATGCAAAGCCGCCAAAAGAAACTAAAATGTTCTGTTAGGTTCTACCACGGAGCACCAGATCATGGTATGAGAGCGAGAGCCAAGCCAATCTTGGGAGGTCTGTCCAAGGCCTTCATGTCGAATTCACTCGAGATCATCAGATGCGACTTTGGTTTCACCTCAAGCTGAAGAAGAGCGGCAAGACTTCCAGTGTTGTTGAGCCTTGCCTTGACCGTTGTATGAGCATCAACAGTGTACAGGCCGCCAACAGTGAGCTTGTTCTCCTTCTTTGAGAGCTTCCGCGTTATTTCCACTACAGCTGAGGCCTTCTGCTTGTTATCAAAGTGGCACAGGCTATACACTTTGATGGTGTCACCTTTGTCAGCCCTACAAGAAACAGAATTCAGTTAGCAATGCTAGCCCAATATACAACTCTATGAACATGTAGCAATTTGAATTCACACAAGAATAAACAACTTACATAATGAGTGCAGCATCATAGTATTTACTAGCCATGCTAATCGCAGCTCTGTACTTCCTAAATTTCCCTCTTGCTGCGTCATATCTACATTCAGCACCAAAGGCAAGACCTTTAACACCTATTGTACCCGAAAATTCAACCACAGTGGAGGGCTTCATGCAAACCACAGTAGCAAAAGTTGCATTTTCATGGAAGTAGTGCAACTTCAACTGTCAAGAAATGTCAGCAACTAATACTTGTCACTAACATTAAAAGGTTGAAGAAAAAGGTAATCACCCTTATAGGATCATCAGGCAGTTTAACAGACACAGCAAGTTTCCTGTATGGCAGGTGTTCCGATACTTTAAACGCAGTAGAGATCTATGCAAATAATAGTAATAAAAAGCACTGCTGTTAGCAAGAAATGTCAGCAATTAGTGCAATACCTCCAAAAGGTGGGAAAAAAGCGATCACCTTTCTAGCATTGCAGTCAGGCAGCTTAACAGAAATCGCAAGCTTTGTCGATGGCAGGGCTTTCGATAGAATCAAAGTAGCAGAGATCTGCACAAATCATATAAAAGCATTGTGGTTAGCGATGTGCCAGTATGGGAGATAGGGTGAACTGAGAACTCCAAAGAACTAACATTTGATTCTGTGTCCACTTTGACGCTAATGAGTGTATTTTTGTGCTTATACTCTGAGCTCATGTCAAGATAATAAAGTCCTTTTTTCACAGCAGTTGAGGTGATACCCTGAAAAGTTCATGAAAACATCATCATAAACATTCATTTATCATTTTGTACCTACTAGTAGTTTGGCACGTGCCACATGCACGTGTTTTAAAAAAATAGAGTATAAAAAATCTGACTTTAAAAAACAAGTTTGTAACTATTACATCAAATACAAAGTGCATCAAATTTACCCAGTGGTCAAATGAGCAATTATAGACCATAGATAAGAAGAGGAAAAACCCATCATAATCTTTTCACGTAGGTTATTAATCTCCCAATCAAATAGCCATAAAGCATATCTATCAAACAATTTATCAAATAAAACAATGAAAATATTTCACCGAGTTAAGAAAGCCTACGTAACATGTGAAATTAAAAACTCTCAACCCTTTGCTGCACACTTAAATTAAGGCCTCAGCCAAAACATATGAACTTTACTTAATTAAAACTTTGTAAACAAAAATTGTAACCCGTGACTAAAAGTTCTTGAGGTAATATCTACCCTACAACTCTAAACTTCTTTTCTGTTTCCTTCATCATCATGTTTCTTTAGTTTCCAGTAGTGTCTTGGTGTATCAAACAACATCCCAACACACATCTATCGTCTAAAGAAAATGGAAAACACTTTCCAAACATTGTTGTGGCTATGATTTGAGATGGAAAAAAATCACAGGTATTTTACACAGCATTATCAGATATTTGCACTTTGAATAAGATTGCAGCCTCAGACATTTGAAAAGTTTCTTCCAGCGCTCCACCAATGACTTGTCAGATATTCCAGAAATACCAATGCCTTCACCACTGTCTATCATTTGGAGAAGCTGAAAGTTTAACAAATGCCATGATCAATCTTTAAAAAATAGCTATGTGAATAAATAATGGTGAATCAGAACGGCAAGTCATGTTCATTCCTCCTAACATCTGAATTTTTAACAACTATACACCGATCCAAAGAAATCTTGGCAGTCACAGAAGTTTGTGGTGATTGTGGGCCATACCATGCTAGATTAGCTACCATAATGGTAAATTTAATTAGGATGTCACACAATATAAGTGTGTTCCTATGTATGTTTCAAACATTTAACAAAGATGCACATATGGTTGCGTTGGGCCACACAGCGGAACACATATATCTTGTACTCAGGTTAGAGATTAAACCATTAAACCCCCATCCATCAGTCAGGAATCATATAAAGGCAACATTTCCGCGACTAACTAAATTGGACTATGCACACTTTAGAAATAACGTCTTATCATTTGTATGGCAGATAGTGTCTTATCATCTCGAGTGAATAAATCACAGTACTGAAACTTTATATGTCCCACTACCACACATTAATTGGGTAATCTCTCATTGCCTAAAAAATTCCATACTACTATTTCTTAAGACCAGAAAAAGAAATAAAGGACTGTAAAAATGTTGAACAATAAAACAACACAGGAGAGTGCTTGTTGCATGCATATATTACCTGAATTCATTAATGCAAGCTTCCAATTCTAAATCATGATGTGCACAACACCCTTCGCCGATCAAATATGGAACCACCGTTAGATCTGAGAAAGAAAATTTGAACCAAGAGAACTTTATTAGTAGTTAAATTTGTTGCATCCTAAGTAGGCATGTAATTTGAGCAAAGAAAATCGTCAGATTTGAAACCTAAGTATTGTTTCGGTAATCCATATAAAGTGAATGAAAGTATATAGCTCAGATATACTATCTATAAGAACTTCTCCTCCTCATAGGACCCCTCATGACAACGACTATCAATTTTGGTTTATATTGCCTCACAGGATAGCTATGACAGCACACTAATCAGCAGATATTTGTTTTCTAGAAAAAAAAGATACATGGTAAACAACAAATTAATACTGCCCACAAAATCACCTTTTTATTATTGAACCCAGACCAATTTCAGATGTACAGAAAATTAGATACAGCTCATTACTCTGCAGGTCAAGGCATTCATTGTTTACGAGCACAAAAATTGCTAATAGTAAATAACTATCTATCTTTCACAACACATACCTTCAAAATCCTCAGGTCATATATTAGTGTACTTGCATCAGGATTGGAAACCAACAATGGAATGTCTGAAACTTAACTTCTACTAAGCCCAGCAGTGATCTGTTAATTCATGCCATTCAATATGCTTCTGATTTACTTAAAATATGATACACACATATAAGCATATAAAAAGAGAGATCAGCATAAATGAAAATAGAGAGATCCTGCAAGTCTCCATCAGAGTGTATAACAAAAGGACCTCTAGATGTGTAGAAGACAGAATTGTTATCTCAATTTAAAAACAGAGATCTACCAGGATAAATGAATTAATAACTGACTCGATCATCTTGTTACCATGAACTTGAATGTCAATTGTTTGTACATCTTTTCGTTGCCACTGTCTCCGGCCATATCAAAACCCAACAAAACTGAAATTACAACCCACAGAAAGCTGTAATGGATTTTTTTTCAGAGATCAGTATTTTCTCACATTAATTTGGGGACGATAGAGATCTAAGAAACCAGGTGTGGTAAAATGAGTAAGCCTCGGGAATGTAGATTCCCATACCTCGATATCCATGTCCTCACAGCCGCCAAAAATGCCCTTCCACACCAGTCGGTCAAATTCCAAGATGAAGCATCGCTTCACATCTTCTTTAGTGGGTTTGCAGCCACACCTATCCCTCCTTGTCTAGGTGCAATGCAGGATAGCAGCCTCCAGTTTGATTTCGCTAACACGCACAAAACAAAAAGGTGAATAAACCATATGGTGGAAATTAACAAAAATTTGTCGAACTGTGGAGCACAAGAAACAAACCAATTTACTTAGCACAAGAGCTCCAGTGCTGTCGCTACTGCCTCAGGGGCATATAATCGAATGCTTTACCTTGTAGGGGCACACCCAGCGTCGTTCCGCCTGGTTCGTTGCTCCGCATTGATGCTCCGACAGGACGTCGTTGCCGTGCTTCGCCACATGGAGCTCCAACAATTCACGACTGGTGCTGGGGTTGGAGGAGCTCCGCCCGGGCTGCTAGCCGCGGCGCCACCAGCCCATGCCAGCCGCATCGCGCTGGCTGCCGTGCATGCCGAGATGCAGGGGGAGCCCCTGTGCGAGATCTGCTTGTAGGGGGCCGCCACGACATTTTAAAGACGCTGCACAAGAAGGTTGATTCCGCGATCTCTTCATCCAACGAGCGTCTCGACCAGCAGGACCTTGCTCAGACAGCCGCCAAGTGTACATTTGACACCTTGACGGCCCGGCTTGACGCGATGAACACGACGCTCACGACGATGAACGCGATGCTCACGGAATTGCAGAAGGGCTATGGTGGTGACACGGAATATGAGGATGGAGACCGCCACCCTCGTGCCCGCCGTGTGGTACGTAATCCGGTTAATGATTCATTTGCGAAGATTAAATTTAAGATTCCTACTTTTAATGGCAAGTATGATCCTGCTGCATATCTTGATTAGGAGTTAGAGGTAGAACAAAAATTTTCATGTCATGATATTCCTGCTACGTCTCAAGTTAAGGCTGCTATTAGTGAATTTACTGAGTTTGCTTTAATTTGGCGGCGTGAATATAAACTCAAACATCCCACTGTTGTTCCATCTACTTGGGCTCAATTAAAAGCTGCTATGCGACATCGTTTTGTTCCTTCTTATTATGCCCGAGATTTGCTTAACGCCATGCAGCGATTCCAGCAAGGCCAACGATCCGTTGAGGAGTATTACCAAGAGTTACAAAAGGGTATGATTCGTTGTGGTTTATTTGAACAGGATGCTGCTGCTATGGCACGATTTCGTGGTGGGTTGAACAGGGAAATTCAGGATATACTTGATTATAAGGAGTATAATGATATGACCACGTTATTTGAATATGATTGCAAAGCTGAACGTGAAGTGCAGGGACGCCGTTCGAAGACATATACTAACCCTTTTGCAGGAAGAAGCCCGTCGTCCAGCTCTACGTCTTCCACTCTAGCACCTTCTACACCTAGCACTACACCGCGTGAGAAGACGACGAAACCTGCAGCACCCCCTGCACCAGGCGCAGCTTCTTCCTCAGGACGTACACGAGATGTTCGGTGTTTTCGTTGCCAAGGCTTTGGGCACATGATTCGGGACTGCCCCAACACCTGTGCTTTGATCATACGTGACGATGGTGAGTACTCTTCTGCTAGTGATTTCGATGAACCTCACCATACTATGATTGCCACTAACCATGCAGATAATGAGGCGGTCCATGCTACTCCTAGTGACGCAGATAGGTATGAAAGTCTTGTTGTGCAGCGTGTTCTTAGTACGCAGGTCGCCCCGCCAGAGAAAAATCAGCGACACACTCTTTTCCATACAAAGGGTGTTGTGTAGGAGCGGTCGATTCGCATCATCATTGACAGCGGTAGCTGCAACAACTTGGCGAGTACTACGCTGGTAGAGAAGTTGTCCTTACTCACCGTAAGCATCCACATCCCTATCATATTCAGTGGCTTAATGATGGTGGAAAGATTAAAGTAACACAGTCGGTACGTGTTCCGGTCTCCATAGGTGCCTATTCTGATTTTGTTGATTGTGATGTTATTCCTATGTAGGCCTGTTCTTTGTTACTTGGTAGACCTTGGCAATATGATACTGATAGCTTGCATCATGGTCGTTTGAATCATTATTCTCTCATGTTTAAAGGTTAGAAAATAATTATACATCCCATGACACCTGAACAAATTGTTAAAGATGACCTTGCTCGAGCCGCTAAAAATGCTAAACAACTTGTACCATCACCTTCTGAAATCAAGTTGAATGCGCCTGTTTTATTTGCTGCACGTGCTGATTTTGTTGATCTTTGTGTTAATGAACTACCTTGCTGTTGGTATTTCTTATGACCTACAGATAAATCCGCAAGCGTACGGATACCGATGTAGCTTTCACCCAGGAGTATTCCAGAGTATCGATTTCCACGGGGAACGTGAAGTGTACTAATCCTTAATTAGTTCGTCCGAAGGGATAAATGTGGATTTGGACGACGATGAAGAGAAGAGGTAAATGGGATGAGGGTAGAGAGGGTACTTGTGTAGCAACAATGGTTATTCCTCTGATCAAGCAACACTGACTAACTCACGATAGTTAACTTCAGGCGCCTGAGACACCACCACTCACAGAAAGGGATGAGAAGGGGAGTGGTACCGCCTACCCCTAAGTCCTACAGACCAGAACTAACATGGTGGATTACGTCGGCCGGACAGGGCTGTCACCACCTGCCGGCTACCACAACTATTCCGTTGAACTGGGTGCAAACCAAGGTAACGACTAGTCTAGACACCGTGCCTACACTAATAATTACTACTTCACTCGACGTCAGAGCAAAGCACCCACTACTAAGTAGTGAACGAGGAACCAGGAAACAAAAGTAAGTAAGAGTAAATGCTTAATTAATCAGAGGGAACCAGAGTTACCAGACAAGACCCGGATGTAGTCACTCGAAGATGAACTGCATCCGCCGAGGTACAAAGTAGAGGAAGAGCGGACACCTCCGGCTCTTCCCCCGAACTCTCACCTCACCTCTCTCCCTATTTTCTAAGGCTAGGAGCAGCAGCGCTTCGCCTTGGAGCTTCTTCTCTTGTATTTCGACGTGTATTGAAGTATAGAGAGTGCCTCAATTTATAGGGGAAGGAAACTTGGGGGAGTGGAGGACCTTCCCACTTTTCTGGGGCCAAACCGACCTCCCCAGGGTCGGTTGGTGCCCCAAATCGCGCCCCACGCTTCCTGAAGTCGGTGGGAGCTGAGAACCGGAGAAAACCGAGGCAGAACCGGAGAACCGGACGTCTGGTGCGTCGGTGGAGAAAAACCGGGCGAACCAGGCCTCCGCAGGCGCCACGTGCCCCCGGCCGGGCGAGCGAACCGCGTGCCGCGCCGCGCGCCTGGGCTGGCCGGCCGTGCGCCCGCCTGGGCCGTGCCCCCGCGTCTGCTTGGGCCGGCCTGCCACGCTGGGCCGCGCGCGCGATCGCGCAGCGCTCTCACCTGGGCCGCGCGCTGGGCCGTGCGTGCCGCCTGGGCCGCCACGCCACGCGCTCGCCTGGGCTGCCACGCACGCGTGCTGGGTCATGCGCGCCAACGCCTGTGTAGACCTGGCAGCGCTGACGTCAGCGATGACGTCAGCGCTGCCTAATAATTTGTAGCCTCCATATCTTTTTATCCCGAGATCAAAATTAGACAAGTAATATATCCATTTCGATCGTCTCAACGAGCCCTTTGCAATGGTGCATTCCAGAGGCACCACTTTTATATATATTTTGCACATTTTATGCTTGTATTCAGGCGTGGCCTCCTGCAACCAACACTTCACCAAAGCTAGTGGAAATAGTTAGAAATTAAACCCCTATCTCTAGTTTGGTGTTTGTTTTATGCCAGAGTTGACGGCCAAAAATAGCATATAACAGCCGTCAACACAGCCCCACACTTAGACCCTTGCTCGTCCTCGAGCGAGGAGTAGGGACTAAGATGAGACATGACCTCCAAGGAAATGGAACAAGCATACGAAATATTCCAAGTCATACCTTGTAATTGTGAATTTTGTAGTGTCTATCATGCCATGTTGGGTAGTTGAGGATTGGAACGATCATGAATCAAGTCACTTCAACTCTATGTGTCAAGTAGCTTGGGATTTTCTAACCAAGTTTTCAAAAACAAACCTTTGCATTGCTCCTCATTTGATTCTCTCAGATCTCTCAATGTGTATAAATCCTCACCAAGGCATTAACTTGCCTTTCTTCATCCTACTTCTAATGATGGCTATATGTGGAGCTCAAGGTAGGGTATTAAGAAGAGGCATACTTGCATCACATGTATTGCAAAGTCAAAGAGCGGATCCAAGAAGAAATCAAATCATACAATCAGATCAAGATGTGCATGTGTGTGAGTATGATGGATGGTGGATGGAATAACAACTCCTTTGTGTGTCGTCTTTCTCCGTTAAAAAATCTTTTGAGAACATGGCTATCAGAGATTTTTTTTCTTGGACCTTCATGTGTCCAACCCTTTTTTTCTCTTTTTTTTTGCGTGGACCTTCATGTGTCCATATTTTTTTCAATAGCCATGTCTCTTTTGTCAATAACTGAGGAGTGAGACTTACACGTACATGATGGAGCATTTATTTTGTGGAATTGATGGATGAATGATACAATGCTAACTTCCAGTGTAGAAGTATAGCAAAAGGGGGATATATGGCGTGTACGTGAATCTTGATCATGAAAGCATGAAAAGAATGAGGACCCGGTGTGTCCGAGGACCGGTGGATGGTCGCTTCCTGGTGTGATGAGTGATTGACAACGTGGTGTGGATTGACGTTTCCCTTGGCTCAAGTACTGCAGGTGTAGAATGCGGCTTGGTTGCATTGGTGCAGGTGAAGAACATGCGCGAAAGGTCTTAGCCATGGCGGCCTCCGAGGAGCGGAGAGACAAGTAGGCTTGGTTCGAGGGACCCGGTGGCCGGTGGATCAAGTGCGGTTCACATGCTGGCAAGAATGAGCAAGGGGACGTGGTTACGGTGCGAGGTAGCGGCTCACAACCGAAGCTCGTACGCGGACGAGAAGCCGGCGCAAGGTGGCGGCTAACAACCGAAGTTTGCGCGCGGGGTTTGGTGATTTGGCCACAAAATCATCGGTGGACGGTTTCCCTTGCTTTGGGCCTCAAAACCAAGGACCGAGGACTCGACGTGGCGGAGATGGGCTGCTGGGCCGAGTGAGGCTGGCAGGGGCAGTTTAACCGCCCCTAGGGCCGGTTTAACCGCCCCCCTGGGCTGGCCCAAAACCGACGTCGAGGAGCTTCGATCCGGAGGACACGCGGCGTGACTGCAAGGCTTGCGTCGGAGGGAAGCTAGCTTGCAGTGGAAGGTGCCCGAGCCGGAAAATATCTGAGAACCAAATGTCAAATTTGCCCTTGAGGGGTATGTATCACTTAGGGGTAGTTTAGTCTTTAGAGCACTACCACTTGGACTACTAATAGCCCTCCCAGGGCTGGTGGCTGCAATCCTTTCGGCTATCTCTTTAGTTATCTCTTTAGTTTTTCCTTTGAACTAGTTTTCCCCTTCATCCCCTCCACCTAGAACTACTTCGAATCTTTCTTAGTTTTGTATAGGTGAATTCATGGTTATGTGATGGAGTTTGTGCTGCTCATCTTTGTGCCATGATTTGATTTCCCGAGCTCCTACTTCCTTTTCTATTTTCATGGGTATTTTCGGAGCTATTTTTGGGAGATTTTTTTTCTCCTCTTTCTAGGGCATTTTCTCTCGGATTTCTTTGGGGGATTCACTTATGAGTGCCTTGTGCCTCTTTTGCTGGTGATCCTTTGCCCCCAAGCGCCGAGAATCGCTTTGGATTTGAGATTTTCGGGATGAACTTGAGGTCATGGTGTTCATCACGAGATCTGAGATTCCGGAAGTTGTACTGAGTTAGAGGCCGAGATCTTTTGGGAAAACACTCCACTGGAGGTCTAGATCATCTGACCAAAATCTCGCCTCAAGAGCTCAAGCGGTTTGGGAGATCCACTTTTGGTTTGACTGTTTCCCGAGTTTCCCAGGCCAGGGCGGTTTAACCGCCCCCCCTGGGGTGTGTTGGATCGAGTCTTTTTTCGGGCCGTTTTGCGTTCGTTTCGATCGATTCGAGTTCCGCTGCGTACTTCTTGTTCCTAGGGTCAGTAGCTTGACAGTGGCTACGTGATCTTGGCAAGATCGCTTTCGGAGGTTTCGGAGTTGAGTTGGGAAAATAGCCGGATCGGAAGGAAAGAATTTTTATCGGCTCCCATTCACTCCCCCTCTCTCTGGTCGCCGTTTCGGTCCATCAATTGGTATCAGAGTCGGTTACGGGTCTTTGCGACTCTAACCAGTCTAAGATCCAAAGATGGCGTACCAAGATCGGGGTTCCGGGCCTCCGCACTTCGATGGGAAGAACTACCCGAACTGGGTTGCGTGTATGGGCGCTTTCTTGCGAGGCAAAGGAAAGTTGCTGTGGGATGTGACGAAAGATGAAAACTATGTCAATCCCACCAACTTAGATGCCCAGGATGCAAAGGATAAGTTTGAGGCGAATGCTAGAGCTGTTGACTATTTGTTCCGTGCTTTGTCTGCCGAGGAGTTTGAGCGTGTTTTGGGTGAGGACCTAGCTAGCCAGATCTGGCAGAAGCTCAAGGTAGCCCACAGGTGGTGATAGCCATGTCAAGGCTAGGCTTTTCTCGATGTATAGGAGAGAATATGAGAATTTCGCTCATTTGCCTGGAGAGTCGGTTGATGCTTTGTTTCAGCGTTTCACTTCTATTGTCAACAACATGAAAGCCAACATTACCGTACTCCCATACTCGGATCGTGACCGAGCTATCAAGCTCCTGCAAGCACTTGAAAGATCCGTGTGGGGTGCCAAGGTTGAGGCGATCATGGAGTCAGCAAACTATGAAACTTTGTCTGTCGACGAGCTTTTCTCGAAGTTGAAGTCTTCTGAGGTGGACAGACAGTTGCTTGCCAAGGCTAAGAGTCCGACTGATCCCCATAGTCTGGCTCTAGTCGGTGGCTCTGGATATGGACATGCTAACACTCCTAGACACTTTGCTTTGTCTTCTCTTGTGTCTCTTCCAGATGAAGAATATGAGGTGCTGAGCGAGGAGGATCTCACGTTGCTCACGAGGAGGTTCGAGCGGATGTACCAGAACCGGAAGGGTTCGAGGCGTGCCGCGAGTACGTGCTACAGATGTGGGAAGATGGGCACTTCATCGCCGAGTGCCCCGAGGAGATCAAGAACGACTACAACCGCAAGCACCGCCCACGAGACGACCACAAGCACCGTCCCAAGGACGAGTACCGCTCCAAGCACAAGAACAAGGACGAGAGAATATCGAAGAACAAGCACGGTGGACACAAGAAGAACAGATCTCGAGCGATGGTGGCAGATGCGAGCGACATCGACACAAGCTCCACCAACACGTCGTCAAGCTCAAGCAGCGAAGATGAAGACCGCGGCCACCGCAAGGAGAAGAAGAGCTTGAACCGCAACTTCAACGGCATCTCCTTCGCCGCCGTCGACTACTGCACCATGGCGCACGACTCCGTGAAGAGCAAGGACGACTCCGACTCCGACTCCGAGGATGAGGTATTGACCGATCCCACCTCTTTGCGTCAGGAGATTGCTAGATTAGAGCAGTTGGTCGATAACCGCGATGATGTGCTTAGGAAGACCAACAAGGAGAAGAGGGAGTTTAGGTCTTTGCTAGGAGAGTCCAAGGATAGAGTGGCTGAGCTTGAGACCTTGCTTTCTGAGACTGGAAAGAAGGCTATGGAGTTTGAGTCTTTGCTTTGCGAGTCTAGGGAGAGAGCAGCTAAGCTTGAGTCTGAAATTGCTGTATTGAAAGATGATCCTCTTGTGTCTGATGAAGTTGAATGCTCGTTTTGTGATGTGCATATTGCTGATCTGGTTATGCTTAAGGAGAAACACATGACTTGCTTAGATGAACTAGAGGGTGCTAGGGTTGAGATGGCTGAGTTGAAGTCTAGATCATCTTTGCTAGGTGCTTGTACTTCTTGTCGTGCTTTGCATGCTCAGTTGCTTGAATCACGCACCATGATCAATGTTATCCTAAACGCTAAACGGTAAACAGTCGGTCACCCTTTGTTTAGCATTTAGTCCGTTTAAACGGTGTTTAAACGGAGTCAAACGGCCTAAACAGTTTTGCATAGTAACACTAAAACATACATATTTGTGTACATAAAAGTCAAACTTGCTAGAAGTTCTATATATTTGCACATCTAAAAAGTAAGTATTCTACCAAATAATATTTTTGGGAGAAATCTATATCCTACAACACATCGTATACTTACGATTTTAATTACTTCGAAGTTCATTATGGTAGTTGTAATCATCCTATTGACTGAATTATGAATTTAATGGTTATTTAACTTATGTAATCATGATTAACTCGAGTGTGTTTAGAAGGTTTAGATGATTTTAAACGGTTTAAACGGGTTTAAACGGTCCAACCGTTTAATCTACCGTTTAGGGCTAAACGACACAATCGACCTCTGTTTACCGTTTAAACGGTGTTTAAACGGACTAAACGACCGTTTAGGCGAACAGAGACCATGATTAGTTCACTTGAAGCACAACTGAAATCTCCCATTGCAAATTCATGTTCTGCTTGTGATGTTGTTGCATTGAAGAATGTTGAACTAGAGCAGTGTGTGAATCGCTTGCAAGATGAGAATGATGAGTTGCGACAGTGTTTGGGTTGGTTGTCGGGTCGCGAGCCTCAGCTCAAGATGTTGATTGCTGGTTTTAAGAGAGCTGATGGTCGTGGTCTTGGTTCTGAGAAGGTTGGTGAGACTAGTGGTGAGAGAGAGAGAGAACCTGAGAGTTCCACCACAAACATTCCCACAAACCCACCAAAAGCCATTCTCAAGAACACCTTCACACCCAAACCAAACCACCTGCTAAACAAGCTTGACACCACTCCAGATCCTCCCAAGTTTCCACCGAAGACAGATAACTTTCAGAGGTGAGTGACCTTTGTGAGGAGTGGGGTTTACCAGCCGAGAGAGAGGGCACAGCCGAGAGAAACTCTAAAGCCAAAGCCAGTCCGCTTCCATTGTGAGCATTGTGGAAGGGATGGACACCTTGAGGAGTTCTGTTGGAGGAAGAAGAGGGAGGTGAGAAGAGAGAAGGAGATGGGGAACATGGACAAGTACTACTCTTCCCGTAGTGTGCCTGTGTCTCGTTCACCCTAGCCGAGAGGCGATGCCTTTGTGCGCACAGTTCCTGTGGTTGCCAGTCGTGGTGTTTCAGCTAGTGGTGAGTTTGCTAGGCGGCCTCCGTTTCGTGGTCAGTTTGGTTCAGGGAGGTTCGACCGTAGCTTTGAGGCTAGGAGAGAGTCTAGGCCACGTTTTCCCCCGCGTGGTGCTAGAGGTCCGATGGTGAGAGACGAGAGGGTTTCACGTGGTAGAGTTGATTTTGCTAACCCCTCTTTTCAGCAGATGGCCCGACACTGGTTTGACTCGTTTTGTGCTAACCCCAGTGTCGAGTCATTCGCTCATTCTCGTTTTCGCTTTTGATTGTGCAGGTTGGAGGCTTGGAGAACTTTTGGTTGATGGATTCTGGTTGTTCGAGACACATGACAGGTAATGGGAAGTGGTTCTCCAGTCTCACCCCGGTGGTGTCCAGGCAGTACATCACTTTCGGGGATAAGGGTAGAGGTAGAGTGTTGTCTGAGGGTGCTATTCAGGTGAGCGACAATTTCATGTTGAAGCGGTTGCTATTGTTAAGAATCTTGGTTTCAATTTGCTCTCAGTTTCTCAGCTTCTTGATGAGGGTTATGAGGTTCGATTTAAGCGTGGTGATTCTAAAATTCTTGATTCTCGAGGTGACCTTGTGTGTATGATCATTCCCGAGGGACAGATATTTCGCGCTGATTTTTCTCGATCTTTTGGTCCTTCACGGTATTTGATCGCTGGTACTTCTTCTGAGCTTTGAAAGTGGCATAGGAGATTGGGTCATGTGAGCTTTGATCTACTCACACGCTTGAGTGCTCTTGACCTTATCCGAGGATTGCCCAAGCTCAAGTTCGAGAAAGATTTGGTTTGTGCACCTTGTAGGCATGGTAAAATGGTTGCTGCTTCCCACCCACCTTTGACAGATGTTATGACTGAGCGTCCAGGGGAGCTTTTGCACATGAACTTGGTTGGCCCCGCTCGCGTTCGTTCAGTTGGTGGGAAGTGGTATGTTCTTGTGGTTGTGGATGACTTTTCTCGGTATGCTTGGGTGTTCTTTCTGGCGTCGAAGGATGAGACATTTGAGTTTGTTTGAGATCTGATTTTGAGGTTGAAAAACAAGAGTAATGGTGGTGCCATGAGAGCTATACGTAGTGACAATGGTACGGAATTTAAGAACACTCGTTTTGATGCCTTCTGTCGTGATCTTGGTCTCGAACATCAATACTCTTCGCCATATGTTGCTTGTCAGAATGGTGTTGTTGAGAGAAAGAATCGAACACTTTGTGAGATGGCTAGGACGATGCTAGATGAGCATAGGACTCCTAGGAAGTATTGGGCAGAAGCGGTGAACATAGCTTGCTATGTTTCAAATCAGATTTTCCTTCGTGCCTTCAAGAAGAAAACTTGCTATGAGCTTTTCCATGGTCGTTCCCCCCGTGTGAGTCACTTTCGGGTCTTTGGTTGCAAGTGTTTCATCTTGAAGAAAGGAAATTTGGACAAGTTTGAGTCTCGCTCGATGGATGGAATTTTTCTTGGTTACGCTAATCATTCTCGAGCATATCGTGTGCTCAATCTTGAGACTAACCAAATCATGGAGACTTGCGAAGTCACCTTCGACGAGACCATTCCGTGTAGCTCTTCTGCTTTTGAGTGTGCAGGTGATGATGATTTGGGACAGCCCATCTTTGAGGAAGAACAGCCTGATGAAGAATTTCATGCACCGTGTGGAGATCATGTACCTTCTACTTCCACTACTACCACGACGTTCGACGACGGCCCCTCTGCTACACCTTCGTCGAGTCGCGCTCCAGATTGAGTTCAAGTGGAAGCTGATGTTGAGGGGGAGGCAATCTCGAGGCGAGAAGCTCCCCGGCTGGTACAGAGGGATCATCCACCTTCAAAGATCATCAGGAACTTGGATGAACGCACTACACGGTCGAGGTCACAGAACATCTCTCATTATGCTCATTCTGCTTTTGTCGCGTTTTTTGAGCCCAAAAATGTTGGACACGCTTTATCTGATTCTGATTGGGTAAATGCCATGCATGAAGAGCTTGAAAACTTTGAGAGAAATCAGGTGTGGAAGTTAGTAGAACCACCTCCAAATTGCCATCCTATAGGAACCAAGTGGGTGTTCAAGAACAAGAGGGATGAGAGTGGTGAGATTGTGAGAAACAAAGCGAGGTTGGTTGCTTAGGGGTTTTCGCAGCAGGAGGGGATAGATTATGAGGAGACATTTGCTCCTGTTGCCCGTTTGGAGGCAATTCGGATCCTTCTAGCATTTGCAGCTGCTAAAGGGTTCAAATTGTACCAAATGGACGTGAAGAGTGCCTTCTTGAATGGGGTGATCGAGGAAGAAGTGTATGTGAGGCAGCCCCCGGGTTTTGAGAGTGAGAGATACCCACACCGAGTGTACAAACTCCACCGAGCTTTATATGGCCTAAAGCAAGCACCCAGAGCGTGGTATGGCAGGTTGAGAGGGTTCTTGCTTAGCAAGGGGTTTGTGATGGGGAAGGTTGATAAAACGCTCTTCTTGTTGAGAAATGGCAATGATCTTTTAATTGTTCAGATTTACGTGGATGATATCATTTTTGGTGGCTCTTCTCATGATCTTGTTGCCAAGTTTGCAGACGATATGAGCAGAGAATTTGAGATGTCGATGATGGGAGAGTTACAGTTCTTTCTCGGGCTGTAGATCAAGCAAACCAAGGATGGGACATTCGTGCACCAAAGCAAGTACACCAAGGACATTCTCAAGAAATTCGACATGAGCGACTCCAAGCCGATGACTACGCCGATGAGTACGACTACAGCTTTGGATGCGGATGAGGACGGAGAACCAGTGGACCAGAAGGAGTACCGGAGCATGATCGGCTCCCTCCTATACTTGACGGCGACGAGGCCGGACATACAGTTCAGCGTGTGTCTGTGCGCTCGTTTTCAGGCTTCGCCGAGGACTTCACATCGTCAGGCCGTCAAGAGGATTTTCAGGTATCTCAAGTTTACTCCTGAGCTGGGTCTTTGGTATTCTGCCGATTCCACTCTTGCACTTCATGGTTTTTCTGATGCGGATTTTGCTGGATGTCGTGTTGATCGCAAGTCTACTTCTGGTCAGTGTCAGTTTCTTGGTTCGTCTCTTGTGTCTTGGTCTTCTCGCAAGCAGTCTAGTGTAGCCCAATCCACCAATGAAGCCGAGTATGTTGCTGCTGCTAGCTGTTGTTCCCAGTTGCTTTGGATCACCTACACCTTGAGAGATTTTGGCTTAGACATGTCCCATGTTCCACTTCTTTGTGACAGCACCAGTGCCATAAGCGTAGCCAAAAATCCCGTGCTTCATTCCAAAACCAAACACATAGAAGTGAGGTACCACTTTCTGAGAGATCATGTGGAGAAAGGAGATATTGAGCTTGCCCACGTTTCTACCCAAAACCAGCTTGCAGATATTTTCACTAAGCCACTTGACCAAGTTACCTTCACCCACTTGCGAGGAGAACTTGGTGTGTGTGCAGTTTTCTGAGCTGAGTTTTGGAGGCTTCTCTTGTAGCATATGTATATTATTGTACCATCTTTGTATCTTGATGTACATTCTTCTTGCTTTTGTATCTTGATTTCATCTTTTGTATCATATCTTAGGATGAGCTTCTCCTATATGCGGTGATTGGTACAACTTGCTACATTTTAGAGTTTAGGCAGGCTGGCTAGGGATTGATTGTATGGATGGCTATGCTCTTGATCGTTTTGATATATATTCTATTGAGATAGTCATTTTTTGAATTAAAATGACAAACTAAACTTAAACTCTTTCACCCATGAGTAAATGCCTTTGCATGTCTTGTTTGAGCCGAAATGGCTATATATCTTGCTTAAGATCATGCTAGGATGTGATATTCTTTTCAATTGGGTCAAAGATCTTTGTCATTATAAATGTTTAGCCCATGCTTTATCTTGTGAAGGAGCATAAGCTTCTTTTTGTCCCAAAGACATTTCATGTACCATGCTTAATTTGAAAAACTTGAAAAATGAGATGTCTTTGCATGAAAGAAGAAAGATGAGAAAAAGATATATTTGCAGAAAATTATGCTCATGTCTCTATGCTTTCACCATTGCACACACTTGCACACATGGGTGCTAAGTGTTGACGGCCATTATAACCTCGTAGTGACCGTCAACATTTCGGTAAAATGAGGATGATCATACCATATTCCATACATAAAAGTATTTTCACTGACAAATTCCACAAGTTTTGGATGAGTTGTGCTTGCAGGATGAACCAGGAGAAACAAGGGCCAAACCTGGCACAGGGCCAGGCCGGCCGGCCTAGGCCAGGCCGACCGGCCTCCCCTGGCCAGGTCTGGCCACGTCATTGATCCACAAGCCATGCCAAGTACCCAGGATGATCAAGCACCGTGCAAACAACGTCGGTCTGATCCAAGGACCCGGAAGGCCTAGAGATGAAAGCACATGGATTGAACGGCCCACATCCTAGGATTCTCGGACAGCTTCAACTAAACGCAACCGTTACCGACCTTGGGAGAGCATCAGGACCGTTCCTGCAGAGGGCGGTGCCAAGTGGCACCAGGGCCAGGCCAGCCGGCCTAGCCCAGGCCGGCCGGCCTCCCTCTGTGGCCGCCACGTCTCCTCCTTCGCGTGAAGCTTAAGAAGAGCCTTGGCGTGCTAATGACGCTGACATCCACCCCCTGGAGGCTATAAAAGGAAGCTCATTCACCTTGGGAAGACACATACCACATATCTCAAGTCTTTACTTGAAGGGAGCTCTAGTACCTTTTTCATTTCTTAGATTAGGATTAGAGTTGGGAGTAGAGTCGAGTCGAGCTTAGCTCGGATCTTCGGAGTCTTCGGAGTTCTGGTAAAGCTCTTGTATCCTTTCCTTCTTTTGAAGAGTTTATTTATACAATTACTTTCTTATTTCAGAGCTTAAGTTATCTTTTATATTTCTCTCTTGCTCTTCTTTAAGAGTAAAGATCTTGCTCTCTTTAGAGCAAAGTCCTTTTCCCCTTTAGTATTAGTGTAGAGTTGAGTTTAGCTCTACCGGGTTTTATCTAGCGGGTTTGCTCGCCTTGACCGGGCCGTAAGACGCCTTAGGGAAGACGGGGATTTCTCTTGACAGGCCTCAAGAGAAATCTTAATCATCGAGTGCAGACGTGGTGTCTGGCTTGTTGATTAACTAGGAAGTGTGTTGCACCCCACGGTACAGCAGTGGTAGGCGGCAGGTGGTGACAGCCCTGTCCGTCCTTCGTAGTCCACCACGTTCGGGTGTGTTCATAACAGTAGTGCTGAGCCCGGAGAACCCCCTCTCTCACCCCGTTCTGAGGTTCTCCCGTTCTAGCCGTCGAAGCGAGCTCTGTTCCCGGTATCTAAGCTAGGGTCTAGGCTAAGGCTAGAGTGCCTTTTGCTCTGAGTTAGAAAGAGTCTAGGTCCGGTCTCTACCAACATCTTTCCTTTTCTCTAGAAATAGGTGCCCCGTGTGTCGCTGGTCTTTCAGACCTTCTATCCGGTCATTAACTTGACCATTATCCACCCAAACTTAGTGTTTGTGCCCCTAGGTTTGTGGCCTGATATTTCTGGCAAGATATATCATTTCATTCTTCAATACACTTTAACCATCTGCTTCCCTGCTGAAAATATAAATACGATACCCTGGGGTAACTCCTGAGGTGAAGTGCTACAACGAGATATATTCTGTGCGCTTGCAAAATTAATTTTGCATACAACGACATATATCTACGCGCTCTTGAGCGTTGCTAAAACGTGACGCTAAGGAGTGCCAACAAGCATTTCTGGCGCCGTTGCCGGGGAAGCAATTGGCTAAAGTTATTGTTGAATATTTGATTATCTTTACAGATTTACCAAACCACTAACCTTAGTGACCTCACCACTGCAACATTCGTCTATTTTTGATGTGTTTTGCAGGGTAGTGCATGACTGGTTTCAACCTACCATCAAACTTTGATCCAAATCCAGAACGCATTGGAAGAGTAGTGCGAAAGAGAATCGTACCCCCTCAGATTTCACTCAGCTCAAGCAATATACTCGAGTCGTCATCCGACTCCGAGTCCGAATCAGATTCGTCGTTTTCTTCAGCCCCAGAGTCCCCAGAGATTATGGCTCAAGCTAAGAAGACGCTCCGTGAGTTCTCAGCCCCGTCGAGCAGCAACTTCCCGGGATTGTCGAACGCACAGGAAGGTGCATTTGAGCTGAGAACTGGCCTGGTGAACATGGTTCAGGCCAGCCCTTTCTGCGGAAAGGCGATTGAGGATGCGAACGCTCACCTTCGGAATTTCCTGGAGGTGTGCAGTACTATCAACCCCAATGGCACACCGATCAACAACATCCGCCTTCAACTCTTCCCATTCTCCTTGCTTGGGAAAGCAAAGGAGTGGTTCTATGCAAACAAGGCATCATTCGATGGACGCTGGCAGACTTGCGCAGACGCATTTCTGGCCAAGTACTTTCCGGTGGGCAAAACCAATGCCCTCCGAGGAAAAATCACTAGCTTTCAGCAGCTAGACGGAGAAACAATTCCCGAAGCTTGGGAGCGACTGCAAGAGTATATTGCAGCCTGCCCCCACCATGGTGTGGAAGATTGGCTGATTACCCAGAACTTCTTCCACAGCCTGAGCCGACGATCGCAAGAGATGTTGGATGCAGCCGCGGGAGGAGCTTTCCTCTCGTTGGATGTAGACGCAGCAAAGGCGCTCATCGAGAAAATATCCACTCATCAGAGCTGGATAGGAGAAAGACAAACTCCCCGCAAGGGAGTACATCAAATTGACTCCGTTGATATGCTGGCTGCTAAAATGGACCTTCTCTTGAAGAAGATGGAATCTCCTGGCAAGGAGATGAATCAGATCATGGAGGAGAGAATCACGTGTGAAACGTGTGGAGAAGCAGGACACTCGGGCGACACTTGCCCGATGACACAAGAGGAAGCCCATTTCATTGGAAATACCAACAATTCAGGCTTCCGTCCTCAACAAGGTTGGAATTCCATCCCGTTCTAGCCGTCGAAGCGAGCTCTGTTCCCGGTATCTAAGCTAGGGTCTAAGCTAAGGCTAGAGTGCCTTTTGCTCTGAGTTAGAAAGAGTCTAGGTCCGGTCTCTCCCAACATCTTTCCTTTTCTCTAGAAATAGGTGCTCCGTGTGTCGCTGGTCTTTCAGACCTTCTATCCGGTCATTAACTTGACCATTATCCACCCAAACTTAGTGTTTGTGCCCCTAGGTTTGTGGCCTGATATTTCTGGCAAGATATATCATTTCATTCCTCAATACACTTTAACCATCTGCTTCCCTGCGGAAATATAAATACGATACCCTGGGGTAACTCCTGAGGTGAAGTGCTACAACGAGATATATTCTGTGCGCTTGCAGAATTAATTTTGCATACAACGACATATATCTACGCGCTCTTGAGCGTTGCTAAAACGTGACGCTAAGGAGTGCCAACAATCATTTCTGGCGCCGTTGCCGGGGAAGCAATTGGCTAAAGTTATTGTTGAATATTTGATTATCTTTACAGATTTACCAAACCACTAACCTTAGTGACCTCACCACTGCAACATTCGTCTATTTTTGATGTGTTTTGCAGGGTAGTGCATGACTGGTTTCAACCTACCATCAAACTTTGATCCAAAACAGAACGCATTGGAAGAGTAGTGCGAAAGAGAATCGTACCCCCTCAGATTTCACTCAGCTCAAGCAATATACTCGAGTCGTCATCCTGACTCCGAGTCCGAATCAGATTCGTCGTTTTCTTCAGCTCATGCGTCGCTCTCACTTCCTCCGACTGCTTCTTCAACACCACCGGCTCTGCGCCGAGCCGGTTGATCCACTCCCTTTGGCATCTCAGGCAAAGGAGGGAGAGATACAAAGGCAGCTCGACCCTGCAAAAGTTGGGTTCAGTTTTTTACTGAGATTACACCCAATGGGTGGAATTGAAACATAAAAAAGCAACAGACTGGTTAAATACCTCAGGGCGTGGATTCGATAAGTTGTACGCCGGAGGACAATCAGTAGTCCGCAGGGAAGTCCCTGACACGAAGAATTTGCTAAGCCGAGCTGCGGCTTGGACCTTGTCAACACGCTCGGGGGCTTCGCGCGTGTTGTCCCCCTCGGCGTAGTATTCATACGCCGGATGAGCCCGCTGCTTGAGGGGCTGGATCCGGCGCAGCACGAAGTTGGCTGCCACTCCTACGGCAGACAACCCTTTGTCCTTCAACTGGGCTATGAGACCCAGCAGTTCCCGAACCTCGTCCATCTCACTCTCCTTGGGAAGAGCAGTCCAGGACTGGGAGGGAACGGGACGAGAATCGATTTCAGGAGAAATGGCAGGCGAGTGGTTTCCTACGTAAAACCACTCGGACTGCCACCCCTTGTTGGAGGTAAGAAAAGGAATATCAAAATACCCTCGGGTTCGACCCTCGCGGAGTTGGAATCCGGCGCCTCCGACTGCTCGCGGGCACTCGGTTCCAGGGTAAGGTTTCAACAGAAAAAGGTGAAGAAAAAGATTGAAGTGAGGCTCTATCCCAAGATAGGCCTCACAGAGGTTGATGAAGATGGCGATATAGAGAATAGAATTGGGATTCAGTGCGCAGAGACTGATCCCATAGAAATGCAGCAGCCCGCGGAGGAAAGAATGCGCGGGCACGCCAAAGCCGCGTAGAAAGAAAGACTCGAACACCACCAAATCAGATGAATTTGGGGTGGGGAAAGACTCACCGGAGGCTGCGCGCCACTCGGCGGTTTGCTGGTCTGGGAGGATGCCGTCGACAACGTGCTGCTCGAGGCGCCTGGTGGTGGTGATGGACTCCCTCCACTCGGCGGAGCGGTCCACGGCGACTTCGGCGGCGGCCTTGGCCTTGACCGACCGGGCCCTTCCCGGTGACCTCTCCTTCCGCTTCGGGGCTTCCTTCCTCTTTGGTGCCATGGCAACGAGCGGAGGCTGAGGATTGAGGATGGAAGCTACGGGAATGGATCTAGGGTTTGCTCTCGCGCGCGGAGGAAAACTTGAGCGCTGGGAAGGCAAATGGCGAGTAAAGGAAGAAGATTGCGGCGGGGATGGCTTATAATGGAATGAACCGTTCCTCCCGCGCGCGGCGCGATGCATGTCTCGGGAACTCAACCGACGCAGGCACGTCCCGTCGCTTTGAATTCAAAGGTGCGGGAAGGAGTCGCGATATCTCGCGATATTTTGCCTTCAGTAAGACAACCGTTAGTTTCCTTAGGAAACAACGGACTTTACGGCATTAATGGGCCTAAATGGGCTGAAATATAGCACGACCTTTCGGTTCTGTTACGCTAACAAATATGTGGGTTCCTGAGCTAGTGTTCAGGGGCAGAAACCACTCGGTCGTGAGGCTAAAATTAGTCGACGGCCAGACTTGCTTTTGCAATTAATATTGCATCCTTGCAATTGATTTTTACGTAAGGCATGCGATACTATCGCTAAATTCGCTCAGAAGTCTGGGTCAAGTGCTGACAAGTATAAATCTTGTGAGAAGGTGGCTTACCATATGGTCAAGCTGGGTCGTGGGACATGACTCGGGAGTCATGCCGAGTTCAAAGAACTTGAGAACAGAATCCTTAAGAAGGGGAAACAAAAAAGCCCCAGAAGGAGAAGATTATCCGTAATCCATGCCCAGAGGCATGGGGGCTGAAAAGTTCAGTCAGGATCCACGGCTTTCAGAGTCTTGACACGATCGTGCCGAGTCGAATCAAGACTCGGGGGCTACACCCAATGGGTGCACCTGGAGGTGCACACCATTGAAGGACTAAGTTCAAAAAGAGATTCATAATATTTTATTTTTGACCCTCGACCAGAATATTCTATTCTGCTCAAGGTTCGGGGGCTACACCCAATGGGTGCACCTGGAGGTGCACACCATTGAAGATCAAGATATCGATGGAGAAAAGTTGAAGACCTTTGGCTAATTTCATACTAAAATTGCCCAAAGCTCGGGGGCTAAGTGTATTCATTTCGCTGTCGCGTCGTGAAAAGGAGCACTTCTTCCCCTCACTATGGCTACAATTGAAGAATTGTTTTCAGGAACGTTTGAGCAAGCACTCAGATCTTCTTCGAAACCACTCGGATCTTCTTCGAAACCACTCGGATGAGATCTTAAACAACTTGAGAGCACTCGGATCATGCAAGAAAAGATAGAGCAATTACAACCAACGATCGGCCAAGAAGTGCTCGGGGGCTACTGTGGGGGATATAGTACCCGGGTACCTCACGAGCAAGCCTGGCAGCCCACCATGGGGCAGCCCAGCTCATCGTTCTGGACCTGATGACGTGCGGGACAAGTCGGCGCAAGAAGGAAGGATCTGGAAGGAGAAGTTCTAGTTGGAATAAGAATTATTGTAAAGAAGGAAAGGATTCTTAGAGATAGGATCGGCTACAAACCGACTTGTAACCCTGCCCCCCGATATATAAGGCGGGCAGGGACCCCCTCCAAAACAACTCAACTCAACTCACCACATCTCAACTCATAGCGAAATCCACGCAATACAACACCCAAAACAGGACGTAGGGTATTACGTCGAGTCGACGGCCCGAACCTGTATAAACCCCCGTGTCTGTCCATCCTAACCATCTTGCTTCCGATCTTTGCGATCTTCCCTGCAATACAAATCACTTCCGTGGGCTACCCTGTGGAAGACTGCCGGAGATAATATCACCGACAATCTGTAATGATACGATTTGGGACTCCGAAGCGATGAGTGATGTCGGTGAAGAACTCGATGGTCTTGGCTGCCGTGTGCTTTTTGACTGGTTTCACCTCGATCCACTTGGTGAACTTGTCAATAGCCACTAAGACATGGTCAAAACCACCCGTCGCCTTCTTGAACGGACCAATCATGTCCAAGCACCAACAAGCGAAGGGCCAGGACATTGGTATAGTCTGCAGCTATTGTGCTGGTGCGTTTATTTGCCTTGCAAAATACTGACACCCTTGGCAATGCCGCACAATATTTTCTGCGTCTGCTACAGCAGTCGGCCAGTAGAAACCAGACCGGAAGGCTTTACCAACGATGGTTCTAGCCCCGGCGTGATTGCCACAGATGCCTTTGTGTATGTCTGTCAAGAGCTCAATACCCTCTGCGCGACTCACGCACTTCTGGAGAATTTGAGAGGCTCCAGATCGACGATACAACTTTTCTCCGATGATGACATAGCTTTTACTGCGCCGCACGATTTGTTTGTGGAGCGACTTCTGATCCTTTCCATCTTCTGCGACCACTGAGGGCAATATCCCGCTGTCAAGATAGTCGATAATTTGGGTCCTCCAGTCCAATGCTTCGTCTATCACTAATGTGGTAGACTCCAGAGGTTCTCCGACTTGTTGCTCCGCGACAGTGCCATCCGGGTTTATCTTGATAGATGGTTTAATGAGATCTTGGATGAAAACTCCGGGTGGGACGCCTTCACGGGTGGACCCCATCTTGGCAAGCTCATCAGCTGCCTTGTTATAGTCGCGCACCACGTGATGGAACTCTAAGCCATAGAATTTCCCTTCCAATTTCCTTATTTCTTCGCAGTAAGCATCCATCTTCTCGTTGGACCTGGACCAATCCTTATTTACCTGGTTTATGACCAGGGCAGAGTCCCCGCGGACCATTAGGCGTTTGATGCCCAATGATACGGCGATGCGGAGACCGTGCAAGGCTGCTTCATACTCGGCTGCATTGTTGGATACTGGGAACATGATTTGAAGGACGTATTTTAGTTCCTGTCCACTGGGGGAAATCAGGAGTACGCCTGCGCCGCCTCCTTTGATCTGGAGGGAGCCATCAAAGTACATCTCCCAGTACTCAACTATCTCGTTGTCAGCCGGAGCTTGGTTCTCTGTCCAGTCTGCTACGAAGTCGGCCAAAACCTGAGACTTGATAGCAGTACGTGGAACAAAGGTTATTTGGTGAGCGGCCAATTCTATTGACCACTTGACGATTCGGCCGCTGGCGTCTCGGTTATGGAGTATTTCCCCTAAAGGATTTTCGCTCACGACCGAGATTGGATGGGCCTCAAAGTAATGTTTCAGCTTTCTTGCTGAGATGAGAACTCTGTAGAGTAACTTCTGCACATGGGGATAGCGTACCTTGGACACGGTCAGGACCTCGCTGACGAAGTAGACTGGTCGCTAAACTCCATATGCATGCCCTTCTTCAGGGCGCTCGACCACTAGTACCGTGCTAACCACTCGGGGGGTAGCAGAGATGTAGAGGTAAAGCTGTTCCCTTGGTTGAGGTGGGACGAGGATGGGCGGCTTCTGCAAGTAATCTTTGAGTTCCTGGAAAGATTGTTTCGCCTCGTCATCCCACACGAACTTGTCCTGCTTCTTGAGCAGTTTGAAAAACGGCAATCCGCGGACGCCGAGTCGTGATATGAAACGACCGAGCGCTGCCATGCATCCAGTAAGCTTCTGCACATCCTTCTGACAGGTTGGTGGTAGCATCTTGGTGATGGCCGTGATCTTCTCGCGGTTTGCCTCGATGCCGCGGTTGCTGACCATGAAGCCGAGTAGTTTACCTGAGGGGACTCCGAAGACACACTTTTCTGGGTTGAGCTTCCACCGGAATTTACGTAGGCGTTCGAAGACCTTTGTCAGGTTCTCTATCGTGTCCTCAGGGTTCATGATCTTGACCACGATGTCGTCGATGTAGGCTTCTACTATGTCTGGAATCAATTGATCCAGACACGCTTGGATGGTCCTCTGGTAGGTTGCACCTGCGTTCTTCAGACCGAAGGCCATTGTATTGTAACAATAGGCGCCGAACGGCGTGATGAACGCGGTCTTTATCTGGTCTTCCAGTTTTAGGCCTCTCTGGTAATAGCCTGAGTAGCAATCGAGAAAACAGAGCAGGGCGGAGCCTGCCGTGGAATCAACGACTTGGTCGATGCGGGGGGGGGGGAACGAAGGGGTCTTTAGGGCAAGCTTTGTTGAGATCTGTGTAGTCAACGCACATTCTCCATTCATTATTATTCTTTTTCCTTACAAGAACTGGGTTAGCTAACCAGTCGGGGTGAAACACCTCCTGAATAAAACCAGCAGCTAGCAGCTTTGTAATCTCTACCCTAATCGCCTCCTTGCGGTCCTGCGCGAATCGACGAAGACTCTGCTTGATTGGTTTAGCAGTCGGATTGACCTTCAAGGAGTGCTCGGCAAGTTCCCTTGGGACACCTGGCATATCGGATGGTTTCCACGCGAATATGTCGGCGTTTTCCCTTAGGAATTTGACGAGCACTTCTTCCTATTTGGGGTCTAGCTCGGCCCCGATGATGGCCATCTTCTTCGGGTCGTCCAGGTCCAGCGAGATTCTCTTCAGCTCCGTCTCCTTGCTTGGTGCGATGGCTTCTCTCGCGGGCCTCTTGGCGGGGATCTCCAGAGAGTCCTTGTCCACCTCCTGCGATGCAGCCAGTACTTGCGTCATGCGCTTCGACATGTCCAGGGCAGCTGCCGCGTTGAGGGTCTCCTGTTCGCAGGTGTAAGCAACTCGGATGTCCCCCAAGACGGTGATTACGCCCTTGGGTCCTGGCATCTTGACCTACAAGTAGACGTAGTGAGGGATCGCCATGAACTTGGCGAGCGCCGGCCTCCCGAGGATGGCGTGATATGCAGTCTCGAAGTTGGCCACTGTGAACTGCATGTGCTCGGTCCAGTAGTTGTTCCGGTCTCCGAAGGTAACGGGCAATGTGATATGCCCGAGTGGTTCTGCCCCCTCTCCCGGTATCAAACCATAGAACGAGGATTGGGGGGGACGCAGGTCGAGAGTGGTCAGGCCGAGCTCCTTCAATGTGTTAGCAAAGAGGATGTTCAGGCCACTGCCACCGTCGACTAGCACCTTGGTGAGCTGAACGTTGCGGATCGTCGGAGCTACTACCAAGGCGTGGGATCCGGGCTTCGGTATGAAGCTCGGGTGATCTTCCCGGGTGAAGGTGATCGGAACTTCCGACCACTTGAGGTACTCAGGTACCGATGGCTCCCTTGCGTGCATGACCTGGCGGTGGGTGAGCTTTTGCTGGCGCTTCGTCTCGAATCCTTCCGGTCCGCCGTAGATCATACGGACCACTCGGTCGGCCTCCTGAAACTCGTCGCCGGGCTCGTCGGTCCGCCTGTCCTCTCTCGGGGAACTATCGTTCCTCTTTCTGTAGGGAGGGCCTCTGTTGCCCCCAGTGAAGGCTCGCTTCAGCCCGTAGCACTCTCGTGCCGGGTGCTTGTGCTTGTGGTATGGGCATTGCTCATCGAGCATGCGCTGGAAATCCTCTAGAGTTACCCGGCCTCTGGGCCGATCCAGAGTGGCGACCATATCGCCCTCGCTCTTCTTCTTGCGAGGGTGACTATCGCTGCGACGATGGTCGTCGTGTCGATCTTCGTCCTCGCGGCGGTCGCGCTTGCGGGTCGTCTTGTTCTCCTCCCAGCGATTCTTGATCTCGTTGAGTTGTTCCTTCTCCGCAATCTCCGCGTCCGCCCACGTGCTAGCGACCTGGAACATGTCATTGACAGTCGCGGGTGGCTTCCGAGTCCACTTGTGGATCAGTCTTCCATCGGAGATGCCGTTTTGGAAGGCGGTCATCACCTCCTGATCCGTCACGTCCGTGATGGAGTTGCGCTTCTCCGAGAACCTGCGCACGAAGTCATGCAGGGTCTCATTCTTGCGCTGTCGTATCTGGCCGAGGAGCCGCTTGCTCCCGGGCGTCTCCCAGGTTCCGAGATAGTTACTGATGAAGAGTACGGTAAGCTGATCCCAGTTGTCGATGGCGTCCTGCGGGAGTCCTGCTAGCCAGTTGCGACAGTCTTTGGTGAGCATGATGGGAAGGTAGTTCGCCATCACGTCCTCGTCGCCGCCAGCTGCTTGTACGGCGGTGTAGTAGATCTGAAGCCATTGGGATGGATCAGACTTCCTGTCGTACTTGTCGATGTCTGATAGCTTGAAGCCTGATTTCCTCATCGATGGTGACGAGGTTCTGGACCGGCATCTCGTAGACGTCGAATCCGTTGTACTCGAACATGCCGTCGCGCATCAGGTTCCGACTGCTTCTCCTGTCGCGTCGATCCCGATGACGACGATGATCCTCCGAGGGTGGTTCTCGAAGTTGAGCGGTGCCAGATCCTGATGCGTTGGCGCCGTGTGGTCGGGCGGCTCTGCGAGTCGCCCGATTGGCGTTGCGTCCTCGGCGCTGATCCCTGGCTTCAGTTGTCTCGTCGGCCGGGGTGAGTTCGTCCTCCGACACGGGGTTAGGTGGCGTCGATGGTGCCACCATGTAGCAGTATGACCCGGCTTCTCCTTGCGCGAGGTAATCTTCCTCAGACTCAGAAAGGTCGGTTGTGGGCGTGCCACGCTCCAAGCTACTCGGAGTCGATCCTCCGAGTGATCCTAACAGTTCCGGCTCCGTAGAGGAATCGGACGCGGTGTAACCCTCTTGCAGGTCGTCCAGGATCGAGGGTCCCCGTGGGTTTGACTCGTAGGAGTCGCTCTCAGAGGGGGAATCATCCGCCTGGACGATGTCCTTCATCTTCTGCTGCTGGGTAAGCGCGCGGAAGCTGGGGGTCTGGATGGTGATGACCTCAGGGCTCGGGACGCGCGTTTGTTGAGCGTTTACGCTCTGAGAAGACTCGGCAACGTGACTCTCAGGAGCCGGATCGGATCCGAGTGGTTGCTGATATGCTCCCGACTGGTTGGGCCTCGCGTTCTGCGATGGACTCAGTAGGGCAGAAACGGCGCGATCAGATGCGATCGGACCGGATTGGGCCGTGATGGCCGAAGTCGGCGCCAGAGAGGAAACCTCCGTGGCGGTTGCAGCTCCTGCCGTCTGGTTATCCAAAACGGCGGCAGTGATGTTTCCAAACTGGATCTCGAATCCGTCGACGTCCGGGAGGTTGCAGCTGTCCAAGATCTTGACGCGGTCCATCGGGCTCACCAGATTGATCTCGGCGATACCCCCTACCTGGCGCGCCACTGTCGGTGATATGATCTCCGGCAGTCTTCCACGGGGTAGCCCACGGAAGTGATTTGTATGTAGGGAAGATCGCAAAGATCGGAAGCGAGATGGTTAGGGTGGACAGACACAAGGATTTAGACAGGTTCGGGCCGTCGACTCGACGTAATACCCTACGTCCTGTTTTGGGGTGTTGTATTGCGTGGATTGTTCTCTTGAGAGATTTCGTGATGAGATGAGTTTTTTGGAGGGGGTCCCTGCCCGCCTTATATATCGGGGGGCAGGGTTACAAGTCGGTTTGTAGCTGATCCTATCTCTAAGGATCCTTTCCTTCTTTACAAAAACTCCTATTCTAATCAGAACTTCTCCTTCCAGATCCTTCCTACATGCGCCGACTTGTCCCGCACGTCATCAGGTCCAGAACGGTGGGCCGGGCCGCCCCCTACCGGTGGGCTGCCAGGCTTGCTCGTGAGGTACCCGGGTACTATATCCCCCACATGCACCAAGTTTACTCCCAAGAAGGGGAGCATTGCTGGTCACAAACAGTGCCTGCTTTGTCTTTTGTTGGTATTAATCTTGTGCAGGATCATGTTGACAAACATTGTGTGTCGTCCGATCATGAAACCTACATGCTTGTTAAAATGTCTATGCGAGATGACACATTCGCCAATCACAAACGTGGTGACAATCCTCCTCTCAGTACTTTTGGTTTCCTTTGTTTTCGCAACCCCGTTCTCCTTTGAGTTGTGCAGGATCGGTTTCATGTACAATCGACGCCGAGGACGGCTTTTCGTCAAGAAGGGGAGGATGATGAGGACATGACACACATGCATATGACCATGATTGGGTAATGCATTAGTGAAAGAGGAGTCCAACAAGGTTGTCCAAGTCATGAGGGAGGCCCAAGGCTAATCCAATTCGAGTCACCATGGTGGAGGACCATAGGAACTCAAGTTTCGAGTCCACTTCGGAGTCCAGGAACAGCGTGTACTAAAATTGACGCCCAGGCCGCATACAGAGTCCGTTTTGGACGTTCTATATATGGATGGAACGAGATTTTCATAGATCTTCCAATGGAACTGGTTTCAGGGCCAAATTCCATCTGAGTCGACAGCAATCGCAGAAACAATTGGACATTCAGAATCTGTCAAAGTGTTGCGGGCTAAGTTGGCTCTGTATCGTGTCGGGCCTTAAGCCCAAGTTGTGGCCGACCCCATGGTCACCCCCAACCCTAGGAGGACGTCCTCCTAGCTCATATATTCAGTAACCGCCATCACATTATGGCTTGAGTTTTGCTTTACATCTAGTTTTAGCTACATTCGACACCGCACAAATACGTGTTGTCCTTGTGTGATCCAGAACTCCACCTTCGAGTGATATTAAGATTGCTCGCCTTCTTTTTCTGGTTCATTCTTCGATTGCGTACAGGAAGTTGCTGTCTTGATTGCAACAGGTTCGGCAACCCAGGGAGTTGGTTCAGTGATTGCATTGGCGCTTCGAGTTCGTTCGTCGTAGTCGGATCGTGAGGGTCGACTTCCACCAAATCGAAATTACCTCCACTCATCGAAAGATCAGGCACTTCAGCTCTATCAAGTGGTATCAAAAGTCCAGGTTGATCGGTGAAGGACTGAAACGGCGACCAGAGAGGGGGGGAGTGAATGGGAGCCGATAAAAATTCTTTCCAACCGATCCGGCTATTTTCCCAAACCAACTCCGAAACCTCCGAGAGCGATCTTGCCAAGATCACGTAGCCACTGTCAAGCTACTGACCCTAGGAATAAGAAATACACAGCGGAACTCGATTCGATCGAAAGGAACACAAAACAACCCGAAACAAGACTCGATCTAACACACCCAGGGGGGCGGTTAAACCGGGTCAGGGGGGCGGTTAAACCGCCCAGGCCTGGGAAGGTCGGGCAAAAGTCAACCAGAAGTGGATCTCCCAAACCGCTTGAGCTCTTGAGGGGAGATTTTGGTCAGATGATCTAGACCTCCAGTGGAGTGTTTTCCCAAAAGATCTCGGCCTCTAACTCAGTACAACTCCCGGAATCTCAGATCTCGTGATGAACTCCATGACCTCGAGTTCATCCCGAAAACCTCAAATCCAGAGCGATTCCCGGCGTTTGGGGGCAAAGGATCACCAGCAAAAGAGGCACAAGGCACTCATACGTGAATCCCCCAAAGAAATCCGAGAGAAAACGCCCTAGAAAGAGAAGAACGAAAATCCCCCAAAAATAGCTCCGAAAATACCCACGAAAATAGAAAAGGAAGAAGGAGCTCGTGGAATCAAATCATAGCACAAAGATGAGCAGCACAAACTCCATCACATAACCATGAATTCACCTATACAAAAACTAGGAAAGATTCAAAGTAGTTCTAGGTGGAGGGGATGAAGGGGAAACTAGTTCAAAGGAAAAACTAAAGAGATAACTAGAGAGATAGCCAAAGAGATGGCAGCCACCAGCCCTGGGAGGGGCTATTAGTAGTCCAAGTGGTGGTGCTCTAAAGACTAAACTACCCCTAAGTGATACATACCCCTCAGGGGCAAATTAGACATTTGGTTCTCAGATATTTTCTTTAGGACACCACCACTCAGGTAGTTTAGTCTTTAGGACACCACCACTTGGACTACTAATAGGCCCCTTCAGGGCTGGTGGCTGTCATCTCTCTAGTTATCTCTTTAGGTTTTACTTTTGAACTTGCTTTCTTCTTCATCCCCTCCACCTAGAACTACTTCGAATCATTCCTAGTTTGTATAGGTGAATTCATGGTTATGTGATTGAGTTTGTGCTGCTCATCTTTGTGCCATGATTTGATTTCCCGAGCTCCCTTTCCTTTTTCTATTTTCGTGGGTATTTTCGGAGCTATTTTGGGGGATTTTCGTTCTTCTTGTTCCCGAGCGTTTTCTCTCGGATTTCTTTGGGGGATTCACGTATGAGTGCCTTGTGCCTCTTTTGCTGGTGATCCCTTGCCCCCAAACGCCGAGAATCGCTCTGGATTTGAGATTTTCGGGATGAACTCGAGGTCATGGTGTTCTTCGCGAGATCTGCGATTCCGGGAGTTGTACTGAGTTAGAGGCTGAGATCTTTTGGGAAAACACTCCACTGGAGGTCTAGATCATCTGACCAAAATCTCGCCTCAAGAGCTCAAGCGGTTTGGGAGATCCACTTTTGTTTTGACTTTTACCCGAGGCTCCCAGGCCCGGGCGGTTTAACCGCCCCCCCTAGCCGGTTTAACCGCCCCCCCTGGGTGTGTTAGATCGAGCCGAGTTTCGGGTCGTTTTGGTGTTTGTTTCGATTGGTTCGAGTTCCGCTGCTCGTTTCTTGTTCCTAGGGTCAGTAGCTTGACAGTGGCTACGTGATCTTGGCAAGATTGCTCTCGGAGGTTTCGGAGTTGATTTGGGAGAATAGCCGGATAGTTTGGAAAGATTTTTTATCGGCTCCCATTCACTCCCCCCTCTCTGGTCGCCGTTTCGGTCCTTCAATTGGTATCAGAGCGACTCCCCCTTGCCAAATGCTCCAGAAATTCTCCCCCTTGTTGACAATGCACACATCAAGGCAAAAAGGTACAAAATGCAACTACAAGCTTCTCAAATATACAATGAGCAATACAAAATGCTACAAGTTAGAGAAGAGGCATACAAGCTAGTTCATCATGTCACACGGGCATTGCCATCAAGAAGGTGAAGACATATATCCAATTGAGAAAGCCATGAGCAAATTGTGGATTTTTATCAAAAATGTCACCACATGAGCAAAGTCCTAACCATGGATTGTTTAAGCAAAAATTAACTTCATCTCACCAAATCATGAAAGGACAAGCATTCTTGACAAAAGATCATCATAAACGCCCAAGTTCTACCTCATGTCATGTCAAAGCACGGAGCCATGTGTTCACTTCTCATGGGAGACTTCTCCGGCAAACAACATGCAACCGCTTAGCACCCATGTGTGCAAGTGTGTGCAATGGTGAAAGCATAGAGACATGAGCATAATTTCTGCAAATATTTCTTTTTCCCAACTTTCTTCTTTCAAGCATAGACATCTCATTTTTCAAGTTTTTCAAATTCAGCATGGTACACGAAATGTCTTTGCGACAGAAAGAAGCTTATGCTCCTCCACAAGATAAAGCATGGGCTAAACATTTACAATGACAAAGGTCTTTGACCCAATTGAAAAGAATATCACACCCTAACATGATCTTAAGCAAGATATAGCCATTTCGGCTCAAACAAGACATGCAAAGGCATTTACTCATGGGTGTAGGAATTAAGTTCAGTTTGTCATTTTAATTCGAAAAGAAGCTATCTCAACAGAATATATATCAAGACCATCAAGAGCATAGCCATCCATCCAATCAATCCCTAGCCAGCCTGCCTAAACTCTAAAATGTAGCAAGTTGTACCAATCACTGCATATAGGAGAAGCTCATCCTAAGATATGATACAAAAGATGAGATCAAGATACAAAAGCAAGCAAAATATACATCAAGATACAAAGATGGTACAAAAATCTACATATGTTACAAGAGAAGCCTCCAAAACTCAGCTCAGAAAACCGCACACACACCAAGTTCCCCTCGCAAGCGGGTGAAGGTAACTTGATCAAGTGGCTTAGTGAAAATGTCTGCAAGCTGGTTTTGGGTAGAAACGTGGGCAAGCTCAATATCTCCTTTCTCCACATGATCTCTCAGAAAGTGGTACCTCACTTCTATGTGTTTGGTTTTGGAGTGAAGCACGGGATTTTTGGCTACGCTTATGGCACTGGTGCTATCACAAAGAAGTGGAACATGGGACATGTCTAAGCCAAAGTCTCTCAAGGTGTATGTGATCCAAAGCAACTGAGAACAACAGCTAGCAGCAGCAACATACTCGGCTTCAGTGGTGGATTGGGCTACGCTAGACTGCTTGCGAGAAGACCAAGACACAAGAGACGATCCAAGAAACTGACACTGACCAGAAGTAGACTTGCGATCAACACGACATCCAGCAAAATCCGCATCAGAAAAACCATGAAGTGCAAGAGTGGAATCGGCAGAATACCAAAGACCCAGCTCAGGAGTAAACTTGAGATACCTGAAAATCCTCTTGACGGCCTGACGATGTGAAGTCCTCGGTGAAGCCTGAAAACGAGCGCACAGACACACGCTGAACTGTATGTCCGGCCTCGTCGCCGTCAAGTAGAGGAGGGAGCCGATCATGCTCCGGTACTCCTTCTGGTCCACTGGTTCTCCGTCCTCATCCGCATCCAAAGCTGTAGTCGTACTCATCGGCGTAGTCATCGGCTTGGAGTCGTTCATGTCAAATTTCTTGAGAATGTCCTTGGTGTACTTGCTTTGGTGAACAAATGTCCCATCCTTGGTTTGCTTGATCTGCAGCCCGAGAAAGAACTGCAACTCTCCCATCATCGACATCTCAAATTCCCTGCTCATATCATCTGCAAACTTGGCAACAAGATCATGAGAAGAGCCACCAAAAATGATATCATCCACGTAAATCTGAACGATTAAAAGATCTTTGCCATTTCTCAGCAAGAAGAGCGTCTTATCAACCTTCCCCATCACAAACCCCTTGCTAAGCAAGAACCCTCTCAACCTGCCATACCACGCTCTGGGTGCTTGCTTTAGGCCATATAAAGCTCGGTGGAGTTTGTACACTCGGTGTGGGTATCTCTCACTCTCAAAACCCGGGGGCTGCCTCACATACACTTCTTCCTCGATCACCCCATTCAAGAAGGCACTCTTCACATCCATTTGGTACAATTTGAACCCTTTAGCAACTGCAAATGCTAGAAGGATCCGAATTGCCTCCAAACGGGCAACAGGAGCAAATGTCTCCTCATAATCTATCCCCTCCTGCTGCGAAAACCCCTGAGCAACCAACCTCGCTTTGTTTCTCACAATCTCACCACTCTCATCCCTCTTGTTCTTGAACACCCACTTGGTTCCTATGGGATGGCAATTTGGAGGTGGTTCTACTAACTTCCACACCTGATTTCTCTCAAAGTTTTCTAGCTCTTCATGCATGGCATTGACCCAATCGGAATCAGATAAAGCGTGTCCAACATTTTTGGGCTCAAAAGACGTGACAAAAGCAGAATGAGCATAATGAGAGATGTTCTGTGACCTCGACCGTGTAGTGCGTTCATCCAAGTTCCCGATGATCTTCGAAGGTGGATGATCCCTCTGTACCAGCCGGGGAGCTTCTCGCCTCGAGATTGCCTCCCCCTCAACATCAGCTTCCACTTGAGCTCGATTTGGAGCGCGACTCGACGAAGGTGTAGCAGAAGGACAGTCGTCGAACGTCGTGGTAGTAGTGGAAGTAGAAGGTACACGATCTCCACACGGTGCATGAAACTCTTCATCATCTTCATCATCAGGCTGTTCTTCCTCAAAGATGGGCTGTCCCAAGTCATCATCACCTGCACACTCAAAAGCAGAAGAGCTACACGGAATGGTCTCGTCGAAGGTGACTTCACAAGTCTCCATGATTTGGTTAGTTTCAAGATTGAGCACACGATATGCTCGAGAATGATTAGCATAACCAAGAAAAATTCCATCCATCGAACGAGACTCTTGCAACCAAAGACCCGAAAGTGACTCACACGGGGGGAACGACCATGGAAAAGCTCATAGCAAGTTTTCTTCTTGAAAGCACGAAGGAAAATCCGATTTGAAACATAGCAAGCTGTGTTCACCGCTTCTGCCCAATATTTCCTAGGAGTCCTATGCTCATCTAGCATCGTCCTAGCCATCTCACAAAGTGTTCGATTTTTCCTCTCAACAACACCATTCTGACAAGCAACATATGGTGAAGAGTATTGATGTTCGAGACCAAGATCATGACAAAAGGCATCAAAACGAGTGTTCTTAAATTCCGTGCCATTGTCACTACGTATAGCTCTCATGGCACCACCTACTCTCGTTTTTCAACCTCAAAATCAGATCTCAAACAAAATTAAATGTCTCATCCTTCGACGCCAGAAAGAACACCCAAGCATACCGAGAAAAGTCATCCACAATCACAAGAACATACCACTTCCCACCAACTGAACGAACACGAGCGGGGCCAACCAAGTCCATGTGCAAAAGCTCCCCTGGACGCTCAGTCATAACATCTGTCAAAGGTGGGTGGGAAGCAGTAACCATTTTACCATGCCTACAAGGTGCACAAACCAAATCTTTCTCAAACTTGAGCTTGGGCAATCCTCGGATAAGGTCAAGAGCACTCAAGCGTGTGAGTAGATCAAAGCTCACATGACCCAATCTCCTATGCCACTTCCAAAGCTCAGAAGAAGTACCAGCGATCAAACACCGTGAAGGACCAAAAGATCGAGAAAAATCAGCACGAAAAATCTGTCCCTCGGGAATGATCATACACACAAGGTCACCTCGAGAATCAAGAATTTTAGAATCACCACGCTTAAATCGAACCTCATAACCCTCATCAAGAAGCTGAGAAACTGAAAGCAAATTGAAACCAAGATTCTTGACAAGAGCAACCCGCTTCAACATGAAATTGTCACTAACCTGAATAGCACCCTCAGACAACACTCTACCTCTACCCTTATCCCCGAAAGTGATGTACTGCCTGGACACCACCGGGGTGAGACTAGAGAACCACTTCCCATTACCTGTCATGTGTCTCGAGCAGCCAGAATCCATCAACCAAAAGTTCTCCAAGCCTCCCACCTGCACAATCAGAAACGAGAACGAGAATGAGCGAATGACTCGACACTGGGGTTAGCACAAAACGAGTCAAACCAGTATCGGGCCATCTGCTCAAAAGAGGGGTTAGCAAAATCAACTCTACCACGTGAAACCCTCTCGTCTCTCACCGTCGGACCTCTAGCACCACGTGGGGGAAAACGTGGCCTAGACTCTCTCCTAGCCTCAAAACTACGGTCGAACCTCCCTGAGCCAAACTGACCACGAAGCGGAGGCCGCCTAGCAAACTCACGACTAGCTGGAACACCACGACTGCCAACCACAGGAACTGTGCGCGCAAAGGCGTCGCCTCTCGGCCAGGGTGAACGAGACACAGGCACACCACGAGAAGAGTAGTACCTGTCCCTGTTCCCCACCTCCTTCTCTCTTCTCACCTCCCTCTTCTTCCTCCAACAGAACTCCTCAAGGTGTCCATCCCTTCCACAATGCTCACAATGGAAGTGGACTGGCTTTGGCTTTGGGGTTTCTCTCGGCTGGTAAACCCCACTGTCGGTGATATTATCTCTGGCAGTCTTCCACGGGGTAGCCCACGGAAGTGATTTGTATTGCAGGGAAGATCGCAAAGATCGGAAGCAAGATGGTTAGGTTGGACAAACACGGGGGTTTAGACAGGTTCGGGCCGTCGACTCGACGTAATACCCTACGTCCTGTTTTGGGGTGTTGTATTGCGTGGATCTCGCTATGAATTGAGATGTGGTGAGTTGAGTTGTTTTGGAGGGGGTCCCTGCCCGCCTTATATATCGGGGGGCAGGGTTACAAGTCGGTTTGTAACCGATCCTATCTCTAAGGATCCTTTCCTTCTTTACAATAGTTCCTATTCCAACTAGGACTTCTCCTTCCAGATCCTTCCTCCGTGCGCCGACTTGTCCCGCACGTCTTCAGGTCCAGAACGGTAGGCTAGGCCGCCGCCTTTTGGTGGGCTGCCAAGCTTGCTCGTGAGGTACCCGGGTACTATATCCCCCACAGTAGCCCCCGAGCACTTCTTGGCCGATCGTTGGCTATAATTGATCTGTCTTTTCTCGCATGATCCGAGTGCTCTCAAGTTGTCTAAGACCTCATCCGAGTGATTTCGAAGAAGATCCGAGTGGTTTCGAGTTGTCTAAGACCTCATCCGAGTGATTTCGAAGAAGATCCGAGTGGTTTCGAGGAAAATCCGAGTGCTTGCTCAGACGTTCCTAACGATTCTTCAATTGTAGCCATAGTGAGGGGAAGAAGTGCTCTTTTTCACAATGTGACAGCGAAGTGAATACACTTAGCCCCCGAGCCTTGGGCAATTTTAGTATGAAATTGGCCAAGGGTCTTCAACTTTTCTCCGTCGATACCTTGATCTTCAATGGTGTGCACCTCTAGGTGCACCCATTGGGTGTAGCCCCCGAGCCTTGAGCAGAATAGAATATTCTGGTCGAGGGTCAAAATAAAATATTGTAAATCTCTTCTTGAACTTAATCCATCAATGGTGTGCACCTCCAGGTGCACCCATTGGGTGTAGCCCCCGAGTCTTGATCCGACTCGGCACGATCGTATCAAGACTCTGAAAGTTGTAGATCCTGACTGAATTTTTCAGCCCCCATGCCTCTGGGCATGGATTTTGTATAATTTTCTCCTTCTGGGGCTTTTTTTGTTTCCCCTTCTTAAGGATTCTGTTCTCAAGTTCTTTGAACTCGGCATGACTCCCGAGTCGTGTCCCACGACCCAGCTTGACCATATGGTAAATCACCTTCTCACAAGATTTATACTTGTCAGCACTTGACCCAGATTTCTGAGCGAATTTAGCGATAGTATCGCATGCCTTACGTAAAAATCAATTGCAAGGTTGCAATATTAATTGCAAAATAAGACTGGCCGTCGACTAATTTTAGCCTCACGACCGAGTGGTTTATGCCCCTGAACACTAGCTCAGGAACCCACATATTTGTTAATTTGACAGAACCGAAAGGTCGTGCCATACTTCAGCCCATTTAGGCCCATCAATCCTGTAAAGTCCGTTCTTTCCTAAGGAAACTAACGGTTGCCTTCTTGAAGCCAGAATATCGCGAGATATCGCGACTCCATACCGCATCTTTGAATTCAAAGCGACGGGACGTGCAAGCGTCGGTTAAGTTCCCAAGACAAACTTCGCGCCGCGCGCGGGAGGGACAGTTCATTCCATTATAAGCCATCCCCGCCGCAATCTTCTTCCTTTCCTCGCCCTGAGGTAATGAATCGATTTGTTGCCATTTGTGTGTTCAATTCCACCCATTGGGTGTAATCTTGATGAAAAACTGAACCAACTTTGATATGCAGGGTCGAGCTGCTTATGTATCAATCCTGTCGTTGAGACTGGCGAGGCTGGCCCTTCTGGTAGTGGCGATCCTGCAAATTAATTTTTGTAGATTATCTGTAGTATTGGTAATAGAAGTACTTTGAAAAATGTTTGATCTTTTGTGCTTGTATATAAGTTTTTATGTGACTACTACTCCCTTTCTTTCTGCGCTGGCCTTAATTTCTGAGTGGTCGACCTGTTACGGAGTAGATTAGCCTCGTTGGTCTTATTCTCATGCCGCAGAGTCTTTGTCGTGCATGTAGAGCTTTGACTTGGCGAGTACTTTCCCCCACGATTTAAAGTTTGTTCCACTCATACTTTATGTGCGTGACGCGAAAGAGGAAATTCGAGTAGTAGATATAATGTAGATAGAAGATGAAATCAACTTTGTTGACAACTCATATGGCATTTATGAATCTGCCGAGTCGAAACTGGGGATGATTATCCATAGAAACCACTCGGCGAGGATTATTAAAAAATATCTTAAAGAAATAAGAGATTAATACGTAACTTAACCAAGTCGTCGGTTGGTGAGCTTCTGCTGGCGCTTCGTCTCGAAACCTTCCGGTCCTCCGTAGATCATACGGACCACTCGGTCAGCCTCATTGCTTATCGAGCATGCGCTGGAAATCTTCTGGAGTTATCCGGCCTCTGGGCCGGTCCAGAGTGGCGACCATATCGCCCTCGCTCTTCTTTTTGCGAGGGTGACTGTCGCTGCGACGATGGTCGTCGTGTCGGTCTTCGTCCTCGCGGCGGTCGCGCTTGCGGGTCGTCTTGTTTTCCTCTTCCCAGCGATTCTTGAGCTCGCTGAGTTGTTCTTTCTCCGCGATCTCCGCGTCCGCCCACGTGCTAGCGATCCGGAACATGTCATTGACAGTCGCGGGTGGCTTCCGAGTCCACTTGTGAATCAGTCACGTCCGTAATGGAGTTGCGCTTCTCCGAGAACCTGCGCACGAAGTCATGCAGGGTCTCATTCTTGCGCTGTCTTATCAGGCCGAGGAGCCGCTTGCTCCCGGGCCTCTCCCAGGTACCGAGATAGTTACCGACGAAGGGTGCGGTAAGCTGATCCCAGTTGTCGATGGCGTCCTGCGGGAGTCCTGCCAGCCAGTTGCGGCAGTCCTTGGTGAGCATGATGGGAAGATAATTCGCCATCACGTCCTCGTCGCCGCCGGCCGCTTGTATGGCGGCGTAGTAGATCTAAAGCCATTGAGATGGATCAGACTTTCCGTCGTACTTGTCGATATCCGACAGCTTGAAGCCTCTGGGCCATGTCACGCTTCTCAAGCGCTCAGTGAATGACTGGAATCCGCCGATCCGACCTCTAGGGCGGGAACCACTCGGACCCGAGCCGTCTGTTGTTCTTGGGGGAGTGCTCTCCCTCCTGCGGTCCCGATCCCTGGGCGGGGAGCGGGTCCTCCGATAGTTCCGAGTCCTGGGTGGAGTTCGGTCCCGTCGGTATGTTCTGCTGCGCGGTGGAGTTCGCTCCCTTGGCAGGGTCGATCGCCTGCGTGGGGGAACCGCTCGTCCTCGTGGCGGAGTGCGACCGCCGTCGTTGCCGCGCCTTGGGCTACCGGAGGGGTCAGAGTGGTCTGACTCCGTCGAGTAGCCGCTCCTGTCGGAGTTACGACGGGGATTTCCATGATCCCGATCGTACTCTTCACGTCGTCGGATTTCCTCACGATGGCGCTCCTCGGTGCTGTTGCGGATGACGTCCCTCGCGTCTCGATCCCTGTTGATCGTGGTGCGAAGGTCTTCGTCACGATCCGATCCACCGCTGGCCCGGCGTCGAGACGGACCGGGCAAAGAAGCGACCGTGTTTGCTCTGCCCTGCATCTGGTGGACCTGGACAGAGGCGGCCTGCACGAGAGCCCTTACCTTCTCCAGTCCTGGAGTGCTGGGTGGCAGCCGACTGATTTCCTCGTTGGTGGTGACGAGGTTCTGGACCGGCGTCTCGTAGACGTCGTATCCGTTGTACTTGCCGTCACGCATCAGGTTCCGGGTGCTCCTCCTGTCGTGCCGATCCCGATGACGACGGTGATCTTCGGAGCGTGGTTTCTGGAGTCGAGCGGTGCCAGATCCTGATGCGGTGGCTCCGTGTGGTCGTGCGGCTCTGCGAGTCGCCCGACTGGCGTTGCGTCCTCGACGCTGGTCCCTGGCTTCAGTCGTCTCTTCAGCCGGAGTAACCTCGTCTTCTGACACAGGGTTAGGTGGCGTTGCTGGTGCCACCATGTAGCAGTATGACCCGGCTCCTTCTTGCGCGAGGTAATCTTCCTCGGACTCGGAGAAGTCGGATGTGGGCGTATAACGCTCCAAGCTACTCGGAGTTAGTTCTTCGGGTGATCCTAGCAGTTCCGGCTCCGTAGAGGCGTCGGACGCTGTGTAACCTTCCTGCAGGTCGTCCAGGATTGAGGGTCCCTGTGGGTTTGACTCGTAGGAGTCGCTCCCAGAGAGGGAATCATCCGCTTGGACGATGTCCTTCATCTTCTGCTTCTGAGCAAGCGCGCAAAAGCCAGGGGTCTGGACGGTGATGACCTCAGGGCTCGGGACGCGTGTCGGTTGAGCGTTTACGCTCTGAGATGACTCGGCGACGCGACTCTCAGGAGCCGGATCGGAACCGAGTGGTTGTAGATCTGTTCCCGACCGGTTGGGTCTCGCGTTCAGCGATGGACTCAGCGGGGTAGAACCGGCACGATCAGATGCGATCGGACCGGATTGGGCCGTGATGGCCGAAGTCGGCGCCAGAGAGGAAACCTCCGTGGCGATCGTAGCTCCTGCCGCTTGGGTATCCAAGGCGGTGGCGGTGATGTTCCCGAACTGGATCTCGAATCCGTCGACGTCCGGGAGATTGCAGCTGTCCAAGATCTTGACACGATCCATCAAGCTTACCAGATTGATCTCGGCGATATCCCCTACCTGGCGCGCCACTGTCGGTGATATTATCTCCGGCAGTCTTCCACGGGGTAGCCCACGGAAGTGATTTGTATTGCAGGGAAGATCGCAAAGATCGGAAGCAAGATGGTTAGGTTGGACAAACACGGGGGTTTAGACAGGTTCGGGCCGTCGACTCGACGTAATACCCTACGTCCTGTTTTGGGGTGTTGTATTGCGTGGATCTCGCTATGAATTGAGATGTGGTGAGTTGAGTTGTTTTGGAGGGGGTCCCTGCCCGCCTTATATATCGGGGGCAGGGTTACAAGTCGGTTTGTAACCAATCCTATCTCTAAGGATCCTTTCCTTCTTTACAATAGTTCCTATTCCAACTAGGACTTCTCCTTCCAGATCCTTCCTCCGTGCACTGACTTGTCCCGCACGTCTTCAGGTCCAGAACGGTAGGCTGGGCCGCCCCCTTTTGGTGGGCTGCCAAGCTTGCTCGTGAGGTACCCGGGTACTATATCCCCCACACCCACTCTTCACAAAGGTCACTCTCCTCTGAAAGTTATCTGTCTTCGGTTGAAACTTGGGAGGATCTGGAGTGGTGTCAAGCTTGTTTAGCAGGTGGTTTGGTTTGGGTGTGAAGGTGTTCTTGAGAATGGCTTTTGGTGGGTTTGTGGGAATGTTTGTGGTGAAACTCTCAGGTTCTCTCTCTCTCTCACCACTGGTCTCACCAACCTTCTCAGAACCAAGACCACGACCAACAGCTCTCTTAAAACCAGCAATCAACATCTTGAGCTGAGGCTCACGACCCGACAACCAACCCAAACACTGTCGCAACTCATCATTCTCATCTTGCAGGCGATTCACACACTGCTCTAGCTCAACATTCTTCAATGCAACAACATCACAAGCAGAACATGAATTTGCAATGGGAGATTTTAGTTGTGCTTCAAGTGAACTAATCATGGTGCGTGATTCAAGCAACTGAGCATGCAAAGCAGGACAAGAAGTACAAGCACCTAGCAAAGATGATCTAGACTTCAACTCAGCAAGCTCAACCCTAGCACCCTCTAGCTCATCTAAGCAAGTCATGTGTTTCTCCTTAAGCACAACCAGATCAGCAATATGCACATCACAAAACGAGCATTCAACTTCATCAGACACAAGAGGAGCATCTTTCAACACAGCAATCTCTGACTCAAGCTTAGCTGCTCTCTCCCTAGACTCGCAAAGCAAAGACTCAAACTCCATAGCCTTCTTTCCAGTCTCAGAAAGCAAGGTCTCAAGCTCAGCCACTCTATCCTTGGACTCTCGTAGCAAAGACCTAAACTCCCTCTTCTTCTTGTTGGTCTTCCTAAGCACATCATCGCGGTTATCGACCAACTGCTCTAATCTAGCAATCTCCTGACGCAAAGAGGTGCGATCGGTCAATACCTCATCCTCAGAGTCGGAGTCGGAGTCGTCCTTGCTCTTCACGGAGTCGTGCGCCATGGTGCAGTAGTCGACGGCGGCGAAGGAGATGCCGTTGAAGTTGCGGTTCAAGCTCTTCTTCTCCTTGCGGTGGCCGCGGTCTTCATCTTCACTGCTTGAGCTTGACGACGTGTTGGTGGAGCTTGTGTCGATGTCGCTCGCATCTGCCACCATCGCTCGAGATCTGTTCTTCTTGTGTCCACTGTGCTTGTTCTTTGATCTTCTCTCGTCCTTGTTCTTGTGCTTGGAGCGGTACTCGTCCTTGGGACGGTGCTTGTGGTCGTCTCGCGGGCGGTGCTTGCGGTTGTAGTCGTTCTTGATCTCCTCGGGGCACTCGGCGATGAAGTGGCCCATCTTCCCGCATCTGTAGCACGTACTCCCGGCACGCCTCGAACCCTTCTGGTTCTGGTACATCCGCTCGAACCTCCTTGTGAGCAACGCGAGATCCTCCTCGCTCAGCACCTCATATTCTTCATCTAGAAGAGACACAAGAGAAGACAAAGCAAAGTGTCTAGGAGTGTTAGCATGTCCATATCCAGAGCCACCGACTAGAGCCAGACTATGGGGATCAGTCGGACTCTTAGCCTTGGCAAGCAGCTGTCTGTCAACCTCAGAAGACTTCAACTTCGAGAAAAGCTCATCGACAGACAAAGCTTCATAGTTTGTCGACTCCATGATCGCCTCAACCTTGGCACCCCACACGGATCTATCAAGTGCTTGCAGTAGCTTGATAGCTCGGTCATGATCCGAGTATGGGAGTACGGTAATGTTAGCTTTCATGTTGTTGACAATAGAAGTGAAACGCTGAAACAAAGCATCAACCGACTCTCCAGGCAAATGAGCGAAATTCTCATATTCTCTCCTATACATCGAGAAAAGCCTAGCCTTGACATGGCTATCACCACCGTGGGCTACCTTGAGCTTCTGCCAGATCTGGCTAGCTAGGTCCTCGCCCAAACCACGCTCAAACTCCTCGGCAGACAAAGCACGGAACAAGTAGTCAACAGCTCTAGCATTCGCCTCAAACTTATCCTTTGCATCCTGGGCATCTAAGTTGGTGGGATTGACATAGTTTTCATCTTTCGTCACATCCCACAGCAACTTTCCTTTGCCTCGCAAGAAAGCGCCCAAACGCGCAACCCAGTTCGGGTAGTTCTTCCCATCGAAGTGCGGAGGCCCGGAACCCCGATCTTGGTACGCCATCTTTGGATCTTAGACTGGTTAGAGTCGCAAAGACCCGTACCCGGCTCTGATACCAATTGAAGGACCGAAACGGCGACTAGAGAGGGGGGGAGTGAATGGGAGCCGATAAAAATTCTTTCCAACCGATCCGGCTATTTTCCCAAACCAACTCCGAAACCTCCGAGAGCGATCTTGCGAAGATCACGTAGCCACTGTCAAGCTACTGACCCTAGGAACAAGAAATACGCAGCGGAACTCGATTCGATCGAAAGGAACACAAAACAACCCGAAACAAGACTCGATCTAACACACCCAGGGGGGCGGTTAAACCGGGTTAGGGGGGCGGTTAAACCGCCCAGGCCTGGGAAGCTCGGGCAAAAGTCAAACCAGAAGTGGATCTCCCAAACCGCTTGAGCTCTTGAGGCGAGATTTTGGTTAGATGATCTAGACCTCCAGTGGAGTGTTTTCCCAAAAGATCTCGGCCTCTAACTCAGTAAACTCCCAGAATCTCAGATCTCGTGATGAACACCATGACCTCGAGTTCATCCCGAAAATCTCAAATCCAGAGCGATTCCCAGCGTTTGGGGGCAAAGGATCACCAGCAAAAGAGGCACAAGGCACTCATACGTGAATCCCCCAAAGAAATCCGAGAGAAAACGCCCTAGAAAGAGAAGAACGAAAATCCCCCAAAAATAGCTCCGAAAATACCCACGAAAATAGAATAGGAAGAAGGAGCTCGTGGAATCAAATCATGGCACAAATATGAGCAGCACAAACTCCATCACATAACCATGAATTCACCTATACAAAAACTAGGAAAGATTTGAAGTAGTTCTAAGTGGAGGGGATGAAGGGGAAACTAGTTCAAAGGAAAAACTAAAGAGATAACTAGAGAGATAGCCAAAGAGATGGCAGCCACCAGCCCTGGGAGGGGCTATTAGTAGTCCAAGTGGTGGTGCTCTAAAGACTAAACTACCCCTAAGTGATACATACCCCTCAGGGGCAAATTTGACATTTGGTTCTCAGATATTTTCCGGCTCGGGCACCTTCCACTGCAAGCTAGCTTCCCTCCGACGCAAGCCTTGCAGTCACGCCGCGTGTCCTCCGAATCGAAGCTCCTCGACACCAGTTATGGGCCAGCCCAGGGGGGCGGTTAAACCGGCCCTGGGGGGCGGTTAAACCGCCCCTGCCAGCCACACTCGGCCCAGCAGCCCATCTCCGCCACGTCGAGTCCTCGGTCCTTGGTTTTGAGGCCCAAACCAAGGGAAACCGTCCACCGATGATTTTGTGGCCAAATCACCAAACCCCGCGCGCAAACTTCGGTTGTTAGCCGCCACCTTGCGCCGGCTTCTCGTCCGCGTACGAGCTTCGGTTGTGAGCCGCTACCTCGCACCGGAACCACGTCCCCTTGCTCGTTCTTGCCAGCATGTGAACCGCACTTGATCCACCGGCCACCGGGTCCCTCGAACCAAGCCTACTTGTCTATCCGCTCCTCGGAGGCCACCATGGCTAAGACCTTTCGCGCCTGTTCTTCACCTGCACCAATGCAATCAAGCCGCATCCTACACCTGCAATACTTGAGCCAAGGGAAACGTCAATCCACACCACGTTGTCAATCACTCATCACACCAGGAAGCGACCATCCACCGGTCCTCGGACACACTGGGTCCTCAATCGGTGAGTTCATCGAGTGTTTTTCATTACCTACAGTCCACAAAACCAAAACAAAAGTTTATCAGGTTAGATCCTTGTCCTAGCACCCTTTTTAGCCTTGCACTCTTTTTCAATAATTTGCGTTGTTGAGTTTGTGTGCTTACGTGTTCAATGGTTGCTGGTTACTTCGTGTTTCATCTTTGTATCTCGTTTTCATCCCCAAACCCTGATCACGTCGATCTCCATGGATCGCCCCCTCACGCACGCCCCTTCCCCCTCACGCACGCCCCCCTTCCCTCGCGCCCCACCACCAGCGTCGGTGTTTTCCCATGCACACTCCCCTGCCAAAAATCGTTTCATCTCCTTCCTTTTTCTTGTTGGGCAAGTTCAAAAAAAAGAAAGTAAAAAAAGGAATGAAACAAAAAAAGGAAAGTTCCAATGAAGAAAAAAAAGGAAAGGACAGCTACCGAACCGAGCCAGTTCCAGTTTTTCCTGGCGTCGCTCCCTGATCACCAGCGCGTTTCCCTTTCGGTTTTTATTGGTACACACCGAACCGATCTAGGATCGGTATCTTCTATAAAAAGAACCGACACCAACTTTTTTTTGCTGTCGTCAGCCCAACTCAGATTGCCATCCCCAAACCGAGATCGACTTAAACCATCGGCCCCTCTCCCACAGGCCGAAACCTGATAGCCCTTTTTTTGGGCCTCCCAACCGAAATTTTTTGGACACCGTGTGTCTTTCCCACCCAAGGCCAATACCTCCTGTTTTTGTTTTGCCGCTAACCAAAACCGACACAGTTTTGTCTCCCTTTGTCATCACCCCCCTCGCTTTGTTTCCACCGTTGCACTTCGTTTCCAGCAACTTGATTACGTGTTTAGCACTATAATTCAGCTTTGCATTATTGTTTGGTTGTGCTAATCCTTGACTAGAGTGCAGCCCACCCAGAACTACACATACTCCTACGACGAGCCGACTTTGTTTCTCCAGGCAATCGCTGCTCCAATCTTTTGCAGGTGCTACTTGTTGCTTGCAGGTCGCCCCTGTTGCTTGGTAAGAACGGATAAGAACTTGATCGCAACATCTTTGTGAGCATTCCATCCACACCTTTGTTGTCGTAGGATTTGTTTTTGTGTTTGCGCTAATCATGTCAGGAAACGTCAACGGCATCGTGGCACGATTCGATGCGTGGTCCACGTCGGTCACGGCGTTGCACAAGGACTATGACAGTGACATGGAGCTAGACGATGGAGATCGCCACAGTTGTGCCCGCCGTGTGGTATGTCCTCCACACATTGACTCATTTGCTACGGTTAAATTTCATATACCCTCTTAGATTAGCAAATATGATCCCGCTGCATATCTTGATTGGGAATTAGAGGTCCAACAGAATTTTTCATGCCATGATATTCCTGCTAGTGCACAAGTTACAGCTGCTATTAGTGCATTTACTGATATTGCTTTAATTTGGTGGCGTGATATTAAACAAAGACACACCACTGCCATTCTCACCACTTGGGCTCAATTAAAAACTGCTATGCGACATAGATTTGTTCCTTCCTATTATGCCCATGATTTGCTCAATAAACTTAAGCGTTGTCAGCAAGGTTCACAATCTGTTTAGGAATATTATCAGGAATTACAAAAGGGTATGATTCGTTGTGGTTTATGTGAGACGGACGATGCTGCTATGGCACGTTTTCGTGGTGGTTTGAACCGCGAAATTCAGGACATACTTGATTATATAAGTTATGCTGATATGACCACATTGTTTGAATATGCTTGGCGAGCTGAACGTGAAGTGCAGGGATGCCGCTCGAAGACATATGCTAACTCTTTTGCAGGACGAACCCCGGCATCCATCGCAGCTCGCCTTCCTATTTCGGGGTTAGGCCGGCACTGATCTTCGTGGTCTTCGACTAGTCTCCTTCCAGTAGTGGTGCGTCCTTGGTCGCCACGTCTTCAGGGACGGTCGCTTGTGTGGTCCGGGCTCCTTGCTGGGGACTTCATACTCCGTCTGTTTCAGCTTCTGAGCCGCTGCGAAGATCTGGGCCAGGGCGTTGGGTACCTGAGTGGTAGCCGCAAACTCCACAGCCTCTCTGTCGCAGTTGTATGATCATCGCAAGTCGCCACGGATAGAGATGACGCCTTTGGGTCCTGGCATCTTGAGGACAAGGTAGACATAGTGCGGGATGGCCATGAACTTGGCCAACGCAGGACGTCCCAGGATCGCTTGATACGAAGTCTCAAAGTCCGCCACCTCGAACTTGATGTATTCCGTCCTGTAGTTCTCCTGCGTGCCAAATGTGACTGGTAATGTGACTTGACCGAGGGGAAGACTGCCATTACCAGGGACAACGCCGTAGAACGGGGAATCGGTGGGAGTCAACATTTTTCAATGTCGAGTCCCGTCCTCTTCAGGGCACCAGAGAATAGCATGTTCAGCCCCGCCCCGCCGTCGATGAGCACCTTGGTGAGTTGTGATCCTGCCACCGTGGGGTCCAGGACGAGTGGCAATTGCCCTGGTTCGTCGTAGCTGTTCCATTGGTCTTCCCTGGAGAAGGTGATTGGAACCTCCGAGTACTTTAGGTATCTGGGGACGGCTGGCTCAATTGCCATTATGTGCCGTAGAGCGAGCTTATGCTTCCTCCGAGTGGGGAAACCATAGTCGCCCCCCATGATGACCATGAGTACATTCTTGGGCTTTTGGAACTTGGGCGTCTGGTCCTCGTCGTCGTCTTCTTCTTCGTCGTCGGCCCTGTCCTTGTTCTTGGCTTCGGGATCGAGTGGTTCCCTTGCCGTCTTCTTCTTGGCCTTGGTCTCTCGATCCTTCTCGGCGTATATGCGTTGGAGATCGTAGCACTGGCCCATGGTGTGCTTATGCTTTGGGTGCATTGGGCACGGCCTGTCCATGATCTTCTCAACATCGCTCTTGCTGGGGTAGTTCTTCTTCTGGCTTTGCATGCCAGTCTCCAGAGCTGCGACTGTGTCGTTTGGCTTGTGCTTGTTGTTCTGGGAGCCCTGCTGACCTTTGTTTTTTTGCCTCTCCCTACCCTGGGGAGGGCCATACTTCTCGAGATCGCGGTCTTCTTGCTTAGACCACGTCTCGACTTGGTCACGCAGGGCGTCCAGAGTCCTTGGTCGATGCAGGCCAAATTGCCTGTCAAAGAACCTGTTGGTGATGTCGTTCTGGAACAAGTCGATGCAGTCGCGATCAGAGACGTCCACCACCAGAGTCTTGATTTCCATGAAGTGGCGCATGTAGTCGCGCGCGCTTTCTCCTTTGTGCTGCTTGCACATGGCGAGGTCGTGTCGAGTCTTGGGGCGACTGTATGTGCCTTGGAAGTTCGACACGAAGATCTTCTTCAGGCGTTCCCAGGAGTCGATGGAGCGTCGTGGCAGGTTTTCAAACCATGTGAGTGGCGCGGGCTCAAGTGCCATTGGAAAGTATATGCACTTGATGGCGCTGTTGCCACCCGCGCACTCGATAGCTGTAGAGTAGATGCGCAACCACGACTCAGGGGAGGTCTTGCCGTTGTACTTCTCGAAGCCGACTGGTTTGAATGGTTGCGGGTAAACCGCCATCCGGATGTCCCAGGAGAACATTGGGTACTCGTCGTCTTCTTCCTTGTACCCCTGGGCTTCATCACGCCTCTTGGATTCAAGGATGGAGCGCGCGTCGCGATTGGCGTTGATAGTTTGCTGGAGGTCGACACTGTGTGCCGGCCCGTGGGATGATGTAGCTGCGTCGTTGCGAGTACGTCCGCCTCGTTGACGATCATCCTCTGGCCGGTGTGGGGGTGCGCCTTCTGCGCGGTTGGCTTCTCCCAATCGGCTGGGGTTTGGGGGGCGATTCCTGTCGCGGGGATGTTGACGTCCGTTGCTCTCGACTTCTTCGCTGCGCGATGGTGCGGCGGCGATGGCCTTGTCGAGAGTGCGGATCATGTCGTTGATCCTTTCGAGTGCAGCTGCCGTCTCTGGGGTTCTTGGCAGGCTGCGGACGTGGTAGGCAATCTCCATGGCGTTAGCCATAGGAGAGTTGTAGCGTGCCACTCGCGCGAACTCTTGAGCGAGGTTGCGACCAGCCACGACGCGATTGCGAGCGTTTAGGCGGCGCTGAGCCCTCCTATTGTTCTGGATTTCTCTATCCGCGGCCGCTTGAGTGGATTCGCCAGCGGGTGCGTCTTCATTTGTGGAGATATCTCCTTCTAGCTCGAAAGCGTAGCGCGGGTCGTTGTTGACGTCACCAGTTGCTGCTGCGCCAGCCATGAAGACTTGTCGATTGGGTTCGATAGAGTCGCTGGAGCTTGGGGTGATGAGCTCTGTAGAGCTTTCCTCTTCTGGCAGCAGTGGTGTGCCGTGCTGGAACGGCAGGTCGTCAGTAGCGTCAGACCCAAAGAGTACAAAGATCTGGCGGGACTCGTAGACGTCCCGTGGGATCCTGTCTCTTTGGTAGACTGATCTTCCTTCAGGCGTGGCGTAGATCACGAGGTCGTGTTCGCCATCGTCTTGTAGTGACTCCTCGTCCGAGTCTGAGTGGAATTCGGGGACCGCTTGGCTCAGAGAGTTGGCATGTCCTGCCATGACTCGGACTGGAATGTCCCACTTCGAGTCCATGACGGACTTGAACTGGCTCTGTAACGCCTCACAGTATGCGTGGGTCGAATTACGGAGTCCAAACGGGAATTGGGGTGGGAGGGTTGTTTGCTTCTCCGTAGTCGTGATCGACTCGGACTCTTGCCCGCGGATGAGGTCCGCGAGTGTGATCTCGCCGAGTTGTTCGGCCAAATCTTCCACGATGGGCGCTTGCTCCTGCTTCAGCTCCACAGGTGTCTCGTAGTAGCTGTAGAAGCCACCCGAGCCGTTGGCGACATAGACCCAAGAGCCAAAGTGGAACGTTGTGCCCTCCTGAGGCGCTTCAGCTTGAATGTAGGTCACCATTGCGTTCTCCACGGGATCTTCGAGGAAAACCCCTACCTGGTGCGCCAGATGTCGGTGTTCTACCGTCGATCCTACCGAAGGGTATCCCGAGGTAGTAGAGTTTCAGGTGGGTTTCGCCGAGATCAGGAACGCAAAGGCAAAGAGACTCAGGATTTTAGACAGGTTCGGGCCGCTTAGAAGGCGTAATACCCTACATCCTGTGTGGTGATTGGTATTGATGAGATCGTGTTGTTTGGAGAGGGTCCCTGCCCAGCCTTATATACACGGCGGGCAGGGTTACAAGGTCGGCCTCGAATAGAATCCTAACCAATTACTACTCGGAGAGTGCTTTACAAGGCAATCCGAGTAGTTTACAAGTCATACGACTAGTTTCCATATCGAGAAGAGTCCTTGCAGTACTCTACTCGTGTTCTTCACGCCTGGTACGACTCTGACTGGAGAATCCATGTGTCCCTGTGGGCCCATGGTCGTACCTCCAACAAGCTGAACGTGAAGTGCAGGGACGCCGCTCGAAGACATATGCTAACTCTTTTGCAGGACGAACCCCGGCATCCATCGCAGCTCCTACTCTCCCCGCGCCATCCACGGCTAGCACTACACCGCACGAGAGGACGACCAAACCTGCAGCTCTCTCGATCATAGGCAGTGCTTCTTCCATAACCTCATGTGCAAATTCAGAACCATCACTTCACAATGCACCTATTTCTCTTATTGAAATTGAGAGCAAAGGTACTGCTCAAGGTGCTCCACTCACGGCTGGTGAGACTTCTTCTGATGTGCTGAATTTTTCCACAACCCATGCTATCATGGAGCAATTGTTAGTGGAACCATCTCTTGATTTATCTTTGTCGCATGATGTGCTTGCTGTTTCTTTTGATAAAGATGAATCGTTTGATAATGCAGCAGTGTTACATTTTTTGGAACCAAATATTTCTGCTGCACATAAACATGTTATGCATATTGCTAGTGCCAATGATGAGCTAAAACTGTTGTCTTCTTTACATACTTTGGGTTACATTGAATTTCATGATTTGTGTAATCTAGATTGTTTAGAAGCGAGACTTTTTAAATATGCTGATTTGCCATGCTTTTCTAGACACACATATCATATTATTTGCAAATATAGCAACAAGGGAGCATATATGATACATCGAGTGTACATTTGTGCAAATCTGAATTATCCTTTCCTTGTGCAAAATTTTAATCCACTAGAGGGCAGCAATACTACAAATATTCTTCCATATTCCTTTAGCTCTATTTTGGTGCACCAAGTTTACTCCCAAGAAGGGGAGCATTGCTGGTCACAAACAGTGCATGCTTTGTCTTTTGTTGGTACTAATCTTGTGCAGGATCATGTTGACAAACATTGTGTGTCGTCCGATCATGAAACCTACATGCTTGCTAAAATGTCTATGCGAGATGACACATTCGCCAATCACAAACGTGGTGACAATCCTCCTCTCAATACTTTTGGTTTCCTTTGTTTTCGCAACCCCGTTCTCCTTTGTGTTGTGCAGGATCGGTTTCATGTACAATCGATGCCGAGGACGGCTTTTCGACAAGAAGGGGAGGATGATGAGGACATGACACACATGCATATGACCATGATTGGGTCATGCATTAGTGAAAGAGGAGTCCAACAAGGTTGTCCAAGTCATGAGGGAGGCCCAAGGCTAATCCAATTCGAGTCACCAAGGTGGAGGCCCATAGGAACTCAAGTTTCGAGTCCACTTCGGAGTCCAGGAACAGCGTGTACTAAAATTGACGCCCAGGCCGCATACGGAGTCCGTTTTGGACGTTCTATATATGGATGGAACGAGATTTTCATAGAGCTTCCAATGGAACCAGTTTCAGGCCCAAATACCGTCTGAGTCGACGGCAATCGCAGAAACAATTGGACATTCAGAATCTGTCAAAGTGCTGCGGGCTAAGTTGGCTCTGTATCGTGTCGGGCCTTAAGCCCAAGTTGTGGCCGACCCCATGGTCACCCCCAACCCTAGGAGGACGTCCTCCTAGCTCATATATTCAGTAACCGCCGTCACATTAGGGCTTGAGTTTTGCTTTACATCTAGCTTTAGCTACATCGACACCGCACAAATACGTGCTGTCCTCGTGTGATCCAGAACTCCACCTTCGAGTGATATTAAGATTGCTCGCCTTCTTTTTCTGGTTCGTTCTTCGATTGTGTATAGGAAGTGTCTGTCTTGATTGCAACAGGTTCGGCAACCCAGGGAGTTGGTTCAGTGATTGCATTGGCGCTTCGAGTTCGTTCGTCGTAGTCGGATCGTGAGGATCGACTTCCACCAAATCGAAATTACCTCCACTCATCAAAAGATCGGGAACTTCAGCTCTATCAAGTGGTATCAAAAGTCCAGGTTGATCGGTGAGTTTATCGAGTATTTTTCATTACCTACAGTCCACAAAACCAAAACAAAAGTTTATCAGGTTAGATCCTTGTCCCAGCACCCTTTTTAGCCTTGCACTCTCTTTCAATAATTTGCGTTGTTGAGTTTGTGTGCTTACGTGTTCAATTGTTGCTGGTTACTTGGTGTTTCATCTTTGTATCTCGTTTTCATCCCCAAACCCTGATCACGCCGATCTCCATGGATCACCCCCTCACGCACGCCCCTTCCCCCTCACACACGCCCCCCTTCCCTCGCGCCCCACCACCAGCGTCGGTGTTTTCCCATGCACACTCCCCTGCCAAAAACCGTTTCATCTCCTTCCTTTTTCTTGTTGGGCAAGTTCAAAAAAAATGAAAGTAAAAAAAGGAATCAAACAAAAAAAAGGAAAGTTCCAACGAAGAAAAAAAAGGAAAGGACATCTACCGAACCGAGCCAGTTTCAGTTTTTCCTGGCGTCACTCCCTGATCACCAGCGCGTTTGCCTTTCGGTTTTTATTGGTACACACCGAACCGATCTAGGATCGGTATCTTCTATAAAAAAACCGACACCAACTTTTTTTTGCTGTCGTCAGCCCAACTCAGATTGCCATCCCCAAACCAAGATCGACTTAAACCGTCGGCCCCTCTCCCATAGGCCGAAACCTGATAGCCCTTTTTTTGGGCCCCCCAACCGAAATTTTTGGACACCGTGTGTCTTTCCCACCCAAGGCCAATACCTCCTGTTTTTGTTTTGCCGCTAACCAAAACCGACACAGTTTTGTCTCCCTTGGTCATCACCCCCCTCGCTTTGTTTCCACCGTTGCACTTCGTTTCCAGCAACTTGATTACGTGTTTAGCACTATAATTCAGCTTTGCATTGTTGTTTGATTGTGCTAATCCTTGACTTGAGTGCAGCCTACCCAGAACTACACATACTCCTACGACGAGCCGACTTTGTTTCTCTAGGCAATCGCTGCTCCAATCTTTCGCAGGTGCTACTTGTTGCTTGCAGGTCGCCCCTGTTGCTTGGTAAGAACGGATAAGAACTTGATCGCAGCATCTTTGTGAGCATTCCATCCACACCTTTGTTGCTGTAGGATTTGTTTTTGTGTTTGCGCTAATCATGTCAGGAAACGTCAACGGCATCGTGGCACGATTCGATGCGTGGTCCACGTCGGTTACGGCATTGCACAAGGACTATGACAGTGACATGGAGCAAGACGATGGAGATCGCCACAGTTGTGCCCGCCGTGTGGTATGTCCTTCACACATTGACACATTTGCTACGGTTAAATTTCATATACCCTCTTATAATGGCAAATATGATCCCGCTGCATATCTTGATTGGGAATTAGAGGTCCAACAGAATTTTTCATGCCATGATATTCCTGCTAGTGCACAAGTTACAGCTGCTATTAGTGCATTTACTGATATTGCTTTAATTTGGTGGCGTGATTATAAACAAAGACACCCCACTGCCATTCCCACCACTTGGGCTCAATTAAAAACTGCTATGCGACATAGATTTGTTCCTTCCTATTATGCCAATGATTTGCTCAATAAACTTAAGCGTTGTCAGCAAGGTTCACAATCTGTTGAGGAATATTATCAGGAATTACAAAAGGGTATGATTCGTTGTGATTTATGTGAGACGGACGATGCTGCTATGGCACGTTTTCGTGGTGGTTTGAACCACGAAATTCAGGACATACTTGATTATATAAGTTATGCTGATATGACCACATTGTTTGAATATGCTTGGCGAGCTGTGTCGGTGTTCTACCGTCGATCCTACCGAAGGGTATCCTGAGGTAGTAGAGTTTCAGGTGGGTTTCGCCGAGATCAGGAACGCAAAGGCAAAGAGACTCAGGATTTTGGACAGGTTCGGGCCGCTTAGAAGGCGTAATACCCTACGTCCTGTGTGGTGATTGGTATTGATGAGATCGTGTTGTTTGGAGAGGGTCCCTGCCTAGCCTTATATACACGGCGGGCAGAGTTACAAGGTCGGCCTCGGATAGAATCCTAACCAATTACTACTCGGAGAGTGCTTTACAAGACAATCCGAGTAGTTTACAAGTCATAGGACTAGTTTCCATATCGAGAAGAGTCATCGCAGTACTCTACTCGTGTTCTTCACGCCTGGTACGACTCTGACTGGAGAATCCATGTGTCCCTGTGGGCCCATGGTCGTACCTCCAACAAGCCCCCAAGCGCTTCATCGTCGAGTATCGTCAACCGAGTGCTTGCCAAGCCAATCGAGTGCTTTTTCGAGTTCTTCAAGTGCTTGATCAGTCTTGGTTGTCACGAGGCCATGAGGTGCTTAAGCCCCATTTATTCTGATTAAATCAGTAGTCTTCAAAATATTATAATCGCACACCATATGGAGTAGCCCCCGAGCCTTAAGTTGAATCGAAGAATCAGGTTGAGGGTCCACTGAATCTTGAATCTTCATCTTGTTCTTGAAATGTGCAATTTTGGAAAATTGCACTTGATATCAAGTAGCCCCCGAGCCTTGGGTTGAATCAAAGAATCAAGCCGAGGGTCTTGATTTAAGTCTTTAGTCTTCAGAAAAAATAAAATCAGCACTCGATGTATATCGCCTATCAGCCCTCGAGCCTTGAAACGATTCAGAATGATCAATTCAAGGGTCCAGCGAGCTTTAGGGTTCTTCAAATCATTTTGGAGATCATCATCCGAGTGGTAATTTACGCCCAGAAATAATGGTCACATCGAATCATCTTGGAGATCATCATCCGAGTGGTTTTCTTGCCCCCAGCCCCCGAGCATAGGAGCCAGTGGAGATGCATCGAGTAGTATGTAGTCGAAGTAGCCACCATCAATAGAGTAGCAGAACAGAGGAGGTCGTGGTTGACTTGTCGCACCGCGATCTACCCAAAATTAGGAGTCAGGTGCCAATGTAGTCGATGTCCCATCATTGGTACTTGGCGACTCAAATATGCTGGAGAAAGACAACTAGGTAAGCCTGATGGCTAACCGAGTTGTGATTTTAGCGTCAGCCCCCGAGCCTGGAAGCTGGCGAAGATATGATAGCACGCTGTGCAGCCTAGAAAGTTTTCATCCAAACAAAGTACTCGGCGCTTGGCCAATCTTGTTAGAATCAAATAAAAATAATTGAAACAAGTAACTTAGCTTGTTTGTTGTTGCTTGTCGATGAAGCGGACTAGTCAGAGTTGATTCCAACTTAGTCATCACGAGCATATTGACGATGCGGCAGTACCGCGGCACAAGCTAAAGTTGAACTTTGACTTGATAACTTGCCACGGGTTGAGGCGACCACCATATTGATGAATTCCATTGATCATGATGCGCCTGAAGAGTCATCCAAACCACTCTTGCAGAGTATTTAGGAAGCCCCCAGCAAGTTGTACTCATTTGCGAGTTATTCTTCAAAGCACTTGATAACTGGTACTTGAAGATCACTACTCATACTGTGGAGTAGACTCTAGAGTACTTTCAAGTAAGTACTCAGAGATTTTGAAATCACTACTCTTATTATGGAGTAGACTCTGTAGTACTTTCAAATAAGTACTCAGAGATTTGAAATCACTACTCTTCTTGCCGAGTAGACTCTGTAGTACTTTCAAATAAGTACTCAAAGATTTGAAATTACTACTCTTCTTGCCGAGTAGACTCTGTAGTACTTTCAAATAAGTACTCAAAGATTTGAAATTACCACTTGTGGGTAGTTGCTTTATAAGGCTAGCAGGCCTCTACAGGTGTTCAGCCTGGTCTTAGTTACATCTAAGTACTCAGGGATCCTGGAAAGTAGTCATGTGATCTACTCTTCGGATTCTGACCGATGTATACCTTGTTGAATCAACAAGTATCAAAGGGAACTCCGGAAGTATTAGGAGCTAAGGTAGTCTTATAAGACACCAAAGTATGAATGAAGCTGAGAGATTGCGGATAAATTGCTGAGAATACTGCACTTTATTGATGAAATTTTCAAAGTATTGTACAAACTCTTGATGTACTCAGACAAAGATCCTAAGCATAGAACTTGTGTAGATGCTCGATGTTCCATGAATCTTTCTCTTCGACTCCTTCACTGTTCTTCAATCGATACGACCCGGGTCCTATCACCTTGTGTACGATGAAAGGTCCTTCCCAGCGGGTCATAAGCTTGTGCATACCCATGGTCTTCTGTATCCTTCGCAATACTAAGTCGCCGACGTTGAACGAGCGCTCTTGGACGTTTCTGTCATGATAGCGCCGAACTCCCTGGAGATATCAAGTGGATTTTAACAAAGCTCCACAGCATTCTTCCTTGATCAAGTTGAGCTCCAGTCGTCTTGTGTCATCAGCAACTCCTTCATCGTATTGCTCGATTCTTGAGGATTTGTAGAAAAAGTCTACTGGCAGGATAGCTTCAGATCCATATACTAGAAAATATGGAGAGTGGCCGGTTGGCTTGCAAGGCTGAGTTCGAAGCCCCAGACTACTTGTGGCAACTCGTAAATCCACTTGCCTCCATATTTCTTGTCGTGTTCGTACAGTCGCTTCTTCAGGCCATCCAGGATCAAACCATTGGCTCTCTCGACTTGTCCATTGGCCTTGGGGTGAGCTACTGATGCGTGAATTACTTCAATGTCGTTCCTCTCACAGTGGTCCTTGAACTCGTGGCTGTTGAAATTGGAACCCAAATCTGTGATGATACGATGAGGACAGCCATACCTGACCATCAGATCACTGATGAACCCCTTGGCCTTAGCCGCAGATATGTCTGTGACTGGTTTGACTTCTATCCATTTGGTAAACTTGTCGATCTCAACCAGCACATGTGTGAAGTTTCCTGGAGCAGTCGTAAGCTTGCCAATCATGTCGAGCCCCCAGCATGCGAACGGCCAAGAGGGAGGAATAGCAATAAGGTTGTGAGCAGGCACGTGTTGCTGCCTGGCGAAGAATTGGCACCCGGGGCACTTGCGGACAATCTCTTCCGTGTCTTGCAGAGCAGTGGGCCAATAATAAGCTGCTCTGGATGCCTTGCCCACCATTGTTCTTGATCCTGCGTGATTCCCACACGCGCCTTCATGAATCTCTTCTAAGATACCCTTGCCTGTTGCTCTCGGGACACACTTCATGGCAATATAAGTGTAGAGTCCTCGCCTGTAGAGCTGATCGTCGATGAGTAGATAATTCTTCGATCTCCGGACGACTTGTTCAGCTTCAGTCTTGTTCACAGGCAGGGTCTTGTTCTTGATGTACTCGATGAACGAGACACGCCAGTCTTCTTTGATCATCAAGACCTCTCGATCTGATCCGTGTCCGTCATTATGTGACGGTGTGGACTTCTCGAAGTCGATGGTTCTTTTGTGGAGCTCCTGGACGAAGACTCCTGCTGGAACTTCTGCACGAGTGGATCCGAGCTTGGAGAGTACGTCAGCAGCGACGTTGTCATCACGGACCACCCAATGGTACTCAAGCCCTGAGAATTTGTTCTCTAGCTTGCACACAGCTTCGCAGTAAGCGTCCATGTTCTCCTTCTGGCGATCCCAATCCTTGTTGTAGTGGTTGATGACGACAGAGGAGTCGTCGTACACCATCAGCCTCTTGATTCCCAGAGAAATTGCGAGTCGTAAGCCATGTAGCAAGGCCTCGTACTCAGCTTCATTGTTGGACACCTTCCAGAAGATTTGTAGGACATACTTGAGTTGATCACCCTTGGGCGAGATAAAAAGTACTCCCGCGCAGGCGCCTTCGAGTTTCAGGGAGCCATCGAAGTACATGGTCCAGTGCTCTAGTCTGCCGACGGGGATGTCCACTTGATTCTCGCGCCACTCTGCCATGAAGTCTGCCAGCACCTGCGACTTGATGGCCTTCTTGGGTTTGAACTCGATGCTGAGGGCGCCAAGCTCGACGGCCCACTTTGGAATTCGTCTGGTCGCGTCCGGGTTATGTAAGATATCGCCCAAGCTAAACTTTGTCACCACCATGATGGTGTACGTGTCAAGGTAATGGCGTAGCTTCCTGGATGTGATGAGTATTGCGTAGAGTAGTTTTTGCACTGCTGGGTATCGAACTTTGGACTCCGTGAGTACTTCACTGATGAAGTAAACCGGCCTCTGCACAGGATATGCAAGATTGTCCTCGGCGCGCTCGACCACCAAGACAGTGCTCACCACATGAATCGTTGCTGCGATGTAGAGCAGCAATTCCTTGTCGTCGTCCTGCGGAGCAGTCAGGATTGGCGGTGTTTGAAGATGTTGCTGAAGATCCGCCAATGCTGCTGCCGCTTCTTCGTTCCATTGGAACTTGTCGCCTTTCTTGAGTAGCTTGAAGAAGGGGAGGTCCCTTTCTCCAAGTCGTGAGATGAATCGATGTAGTGCCGCCATGCACCCAGTAAGCTTTGGATGTCTTTGATGGTCTTTGGAGCTTCCATTGCTGTGATAGCATTGATCTTCTCAGGATTGGCCTCGATGCCGCGATGGCTGATGATGAACCCGAGTAGTTTCCCAGAGGGTACTCCAAAGACACACTTGGTTGGATTAAGCTTCCATTGCCACTTCCGCAGAGATGCGAAGGTCTCCTCCAGATCAGCGATGAGGTCTTCTGGGTTTTTGGTCTTTACGACCACGTCATCGACATAGGCTTCCACGTTGCGATGAAGTTGCTTCTCGAGGCAGAGTTAGATCGCGCGCTGATAAGTCGCACCAGCGTTCTTCAGCCCAAATGACATTGTGGTGTAAGCATAAGCACCGTAAGGGGTGATGAACGCCGTCTTGATTTGATCCTCCTCTTTCAGAGATATCTGGTGATAACCCGAGTAGCAATCAAGAAAGCAAAGTAAGGCACAGCCAGCCGTGGAATCAATAACCTGGTCGATGCGCGGTAACCCGAAGGGATCTTTGGGGCAATGCTTGTTGAGATCAGTGTAGTCGACGCACATGCGCCACTCGTTGTTGTTCTTCTTTCTCACCAAGACTGGATTTGCTAACCAGTCGGGGTGGAAGACTTCCTTGATGAATCCTGCAGCGAGTAGTTTCGCCAGCTCCTTCTTGATCGCCTCTCGCTTGTCGGTTGCAAATCGTCGCAACCGTTGCCTCTTGGGTGTAGCTTTGGGATCAACATTAAGGCTGTGCTCGATCAGGTTCCTTGTCACTCCTGGCATATCTGCAGGTTTCCACGCGAAGATGTCGCGGTTGGCTTGCAGGAACCTGACGAGCTCGCCTTCCTATTTCGGGGTTAGGCCGGCACTGATCTTCGTGGTCTTCGACTAGTCTCCTTCCAGTAGTGGTGCGTCCTTGGTCGCCACGTCTTCAGGGACGGTCGCCTTGTGTGGTCCGGGCTCCTTGCTGGGGACTTCATACTCCGTCTGTTTCAGCTTCTGAGCCGCTGCGAAGATCTGGGCCATGGCGTTGGGTACCTGAGTGGTAGCCGCAAACTCCACAGCCTCTCTGTCGCAGTTGTATGATCATCGCAAGTCGCCACGGATAGAGATGACGCCTTTGAGTCCTGGCATCTTGAGGACAAGGTAGACATAGTGCGGGATGGCCATGAACTTGGCCAACGCAGGACGTCCCAGGATCGCTTGATACGAAGTCTCGAAGTCCGCCACCTCGAACTTGATGTATTCCGTCCTGAAGTTCTCCTGCGTGCCAAATGTGACTGGTAATGTGACTTGACCGAGGGGAAGACTGCCATTACCAGGGACAACGCCGTAGAACAGGGAATCGGTGGGAGTCAACATTTTTCAATGTCGAGTCCCGTCCTCTTCAGGGCACCAGAGAATAGCATGTTCAGCCCCGCCTCGCCGTCGATGAGCACCTTGGTGAGTTGTGATCCTGCCACCGTGGGGTCCAGGACGAGTGGCAATTGCCCTGGTTCGTCGTAGCTGTTCCATTGGCCTTCCCTGGAGAAGGTGATTGGAACCTCCGAGTACTTTAGGTATCTGGGGACGGCTGGCTCAATTGCCATTATGTGCCATAGAGCGAGCTTATGCTTCCTCCGAGTGGGGAAACCATAGTCGCCCCCCATGATGACCATGAGTACATTCTTGGGCTTTTGGAACTTGGGCGTCTGGTCCTCGTCGTCGTCTTCTTCTTCGTCGTCGGCCCTGTCCTTGTTCTTGGCTTCGGGATCGAGTGGTTCCCTTGCCGTCTTCTTCTTGGCCTTGGTCTCTCGATCCTTCTCTGCGTATATGCGTTGGAGATCGTAGCACTGGCCCATGGTGTGCTTATGCTTTGGGTGCATTGGGCACGGCCTGTCCATGATCTTCTCAACATCGCTCTTGCTGGGGTAGTTCTTCTTCTGGCTTTGCATGCCAGTCTCCATAGCTGCGACTGTGTCGTCTGGCTTGCGCTTGTTGTTCTGGGAGCCCTGCTGACCTTTGTTTTTTGCCTCTCCCTACCCTGGGGAGGGCCATACTTCTCGAGATCGCGGTCTTCTTGCTCAGACCATGTCTCGACTTGGTCACGCAGGGCGTCCAGAGTCCTTGGTCGATGCAGGCCAAATTGCCTGTCAAAGAACCTGTTGGTGATGCCGTTCTGTAACAAGTCGATGCAGTCGCAATCAGAGACGTCCACCACCAGAGTCTTGATTTCCATGAAGTGGCGCATGTAGTCGCGCGCGCTTTCTCCTTTGTGCTGCTTGCACATGGCGAGGTCGTGTCGAGTCTTGGGGCGACTGTATGTGCCTTGGAAGTTCGACACGAAGATCTTCTTCAGGCGTTCCCAGGAGTTGATGGAGCGTCGTGGCAGGTTTTCAAACCATGTGAGTGGCGCGGGCTCAAGTGCCATTGGAAAGTATATGCACTTGATGGCGCTGTTGCCACCCGCGCACTCGATAGCTGTAGAGTAGATGCGCAACCACGACTCAGGGGAGGTCTTGCCGTTGTACTTCTCGAAGCCGACTGGTTTGAATGGTTGCGGGTAAACCGCCATCCGGATGTCCCTGGAGAACATTGGGTACTCGTCGTCTTCTTCCTTGTACCCCTGGGCTTCATCACGCCTCTTGGATTCAAGGATGGAGCGCGCGTCGCGATTGGCGTTGATAGTTTGCTGGAGGTCGACACTGTGTGCCGGCCCGTGGGATGATGTAGCTGCGTCGTTGCGAGTACGTCCGCCTCGTTGACGATCATCCTCTGGCCGGTGTGGGGGTGCGCCTTCTGCGCGGTTGGCTTCTCCCAATCGGCTGGGGTTTGGGGGGCGATTCCTGTCGCGGGGATGTTGACGTCCGTTGCTCTCGACTTCTTCGCTGCGTGATGGTGCGGCGGCGATGGCCTTGTCGAGAGTGCGGATCATGTCGTTGATCCTTTCGAGTGCAGCTGCCATCTCTGGGGTTCTTGGCAGGCTGCGGACGTGGTAGGCAATCTCCATGGCGTTAGCCATAGGAGAGTTGTAGCGTGCCACTCGCGTGAACTCTTGAGCGAGGTTGCGACCAGCCATGACGCGATTGCGAGCGTTTAGGCGGCGCTGAGCCCTCCTATTGTTCTGGATTTCTCTGTCCGCGGCCGCTTGAGTGGATTCGCCAGCGGGTGCGTCTTCATTTGCGGAGATATCTCCTTCTAGCTCGAAAGCGTAGCGCGGGTCGTTGTCGACGTCACCAGCTGCTGCTGCGCCAGCCATGAAGACTTGTCGATTGGGTTCGACAGAGTCGCTGGAGCTTGGGGTGATGAGCTCTGTAGAGCTTTCCTCTTCTGGCAGCAGTGGTGTGCCGTGCTGGAACGGCAGGTCGTCAGTAGCGTCAGACCCAAAGAGTACAAAGATCTGGCAGGACTCGTAGACGTCCCGTGGGATCCTGTCTCTTTGGTAGACTGATCTTCCTTCAGGCGTGGCGTAGATCACGAGGTCGTGTTCGCCATCGTCTTGTAGTGACTCCTCGTCCGAGTCCGAGTGGCATTCGGGGACCGCTTGGCTCAGGGAGTTGGCACGTCCTGCCATGACTCGAACTGGAACGTCCCGCTTCGAGTCCATGACGGACTCGAACTAGCTCCGTAACGCCTCACAGTATGCGTGGGTCGAATTACGGAGTCCAAACGGGAATTAGGGTGGGAGGGTTGTTTGCTTCTCCGTAGTCGTGATCGACTCGGACTCTTGCCCGCGGATGAGGTCCGCGAGTGTGATCTCGCCGAGTTGTTCGGCCAAATCTTCCACGATGGGCGCTTGCTCCTGCTTCAGCTCCACAAGTGTCTCGTAGTAGCTGTAGAAGCCACTCGAGCCGTTGGCGACATAGACCCAAGAGCCAAAGTGGAACGTTGTGCCCTCCTGAGGCGCTTCAGCTTGAATGTAGGTCACCATTGCGTTCTCCACGGGATCTTTGAGGAAAACCCCTACCTGGCGCGCCAGATGTCGGTGTTCTACCGTCGATCCTACCGAAGGGTATCCTGAGGTAGTAGAGTTTCAGGTGGGTTTCGCCGAGATCAGGAACGCAAAGGCAAAGAGACTCAGGATTTTAGACAGGTTCGGGCCGCTTAGAAGGCGTAATACCCTACATCCTGTGTGGTGATTGGTATTGATGAGATCGTGTTGTTTGGAGAGGGTCCCTGCCCAGCCTTATATACACGGCGGGCAAGGTTACAAGGTCGGCCTCGGATAGAATCCTAACCAATTACTACTCGGAGAGTGCTTTACAAGGCAATCCGAGTAGTTTACAAGTCATACGACTAGTTTCCATATCGAGAAGAGTCCTTGCAGTACTCTACTCGTGTTCTTCACGCCTGGTACGACTTTGACTGGAGAATCCATGTGTCCCTATGGGCCCATGGTCGTACCTCCAACAAGCTGAACGTGAAGTGCAGGGACGCCGCTCGAAGACATATGCTAACTCTTTTGCAGGACGAACCCCGGCATCCATCGCAGCTCCTACTCTCCCCACGCCATCCACGGCTAGCACTACACCGCACGAGAGGACGACCAAACCTGCAGCTCTCTCGATCATAGGCAGTGCTTCTTCCATAACCTCATGTGCAAATTCAGAACCATCACTTCACAATGCACCTATTTCTCTTATTGAAATTGAGAGCAAAGGTACTGCTCAAGGTGCTCCACTCACGGCTGGTGAGACTTCTTCTGATGTGCTGAATTTTTCCACAACCCATGCTATCATGGAGCAATTGTTAGTGGAACCATCTCTTGATTTATCTTTGTCGCATGATGTGCTTGCTGTTTCTTTTGATAAAGATGAATCGTTTGATAATGCAGCAGTGTTACATTTTTTGGAACCAAATATTTCTGCTGCACATAAACATGTTATGCATATTGCTAGTGCCAATGATGAGCTAAAACTGTTGTCTTCTTTACATACTTTGGGTTACATTAAATTTCATGATTTGTGTAATCTAGATTGTTTAGAAGCGAGACTTTTTAAATATGCTGATTTGCCATGCTTTTCTAGACACACATATCATATTATTTGCAAATATAGCAACAAGGGAGCATATATGATACATCGAGTGTACATTTGTGCAAATCTGAATTATCCTTTCCTTGTGCAAAATTTTAATCCACTAGAGGGCAGCAATACTACAAATATTCTTCCATATTCCTTTAGCTCTATTTTGGTGCACCAAGTTTACTCCCAAGAAGGGGAGCATTGCTGGTCACAAACAGTGCATGCTTTGTCTTTTGTTGGTACTAATCTTGTGCAGGATCATGTTGACAAACATTGTGTGTCGTCCGATCATGAAACCTACATGCTTGCTAAAATGTCTATGCGAGATGACACATTCGCCAATCACAAACGTGGTGACAATCCTTCTCTCAATACTTTTGGTTTCCTTTGTTTTCGCAACCCCGTTCTACTTTGTGTTGTGCATGATCGGTTTCATGTACAATCGACGCCGAGGACGGCTTTTCGTCAAGAAGGGGAGGATGATGAGGACATGACACACATGCATACGACCATGATTGGGTCACGCATTAGTGAAAGAGGAGTCCAACAAGGTTGTCCAAGTTATGAGGGAGGCCCAAGGCTAATCCAATTCGAGTCACCAAGGTGGAGGCCCATAGGAACTCAAGTTTCGAGTCCACTTCGGAGTCCAGGAACAGCGCGTACTAAAATTGACGCCCAGGCCACATACGGAGTCCGTTTTGGACGTTCTTTATATGGATGGAACTAGATTTTCATAGAGCTTCCAATGGCACTGGCTTCAGTCCCAAATTCCATCTGAGTCGACGGAAATCGCAGAAACAAGTGGACATTCAGAATCTGTCAAAGTGCTGCGGGCTACGTTGGCTCTGTATCGTGTCGGGCCTTAAGCCCAAGTTGTGGCCGACCCCATGGTCACCCCCAGCCCTAGGAGGACGTCCTCATAGCTCATATATTCAGTAGCCGCCGCCACATTAGGGCTTGAGTTTTGTTTTACATCTAGCTTTAGCTACATTCGACACCGCACAAATACGTGCTTTCCTCGTGTGATTCAGAACTCCACCTTCGAGTGATATTAAGATTGCTCGCCTTCTTTTTCTGGTTCGTTCTTCGATTACATACAAGAAGTTACTGATCTTGATTGCAACAGGTTCGGCAACCCAGGGAGTTGGTTCAGCGATTGCATTGGCGCTTCGAGTTCGCTCGTCGTAGTCGGATCGTGAGGGTCGACTTCCACCAAATCGAAATTACCTCCACTCATCGAAAGATCGGGCACTTCAGCTCTATCAGGAGCTTCGAGGGGCCGCAGAGAAGGACCTCCGGGCTGCAGCCATGGCGTGTGAGCATCGGGAAGCCGCGGAGCGCACGAGCTCCTCTCCCTCTGCCCCATGGCCGGCGCACGAGCTCCTCTTCCTTTATCCTCCCATGGCTGGGGTTGAGCTCCGCTCGTCATGGCTGGGGTTGAGCTCCCTGCTCGTCATCCTCCTCCTTCTCTTCCTGCTGCTACCCTGTGCTAGGTTTTTCTGCATGTTGCAAGCATATGTTTCACGTGTTTCATATCTTTCAGAAGAATGTTGCAACTATTTTATGCGAATGTTGCAAAAAAATAGATCTAGATGTTGCGAATGTTGCATATGTTTCACACGTATGTTGCAAGTGTTTTATCCGGATGTTGCATTTTCATCGAGAGGTTTTGACTGCGTCAGCGCGTGGCTAAGAGTTGGGAGCACGTTGTTTTCAGTGTTTGCAAACGACGACTTTCCATGTTTCAGAAACTGTTCTTTGATGTTGCAATAGGTTTGTTTTAATGTTGCAAAAAACTTTACATGTTTCATGCAACATTACCTGATGTTGCGGCGGGAATTTTTACTGGATGCTATTCGATCGATGAGGTTTTCGATAGCATTTCTGTACGCATTTCTGATGTTGTAACTATTGACTTTTCATGTTGCAAGCACACATTCTTAATGTTGCAAATACACATTTTAGATGTTGCAAAAAACTTTTTTTACTGCTACAGTACCGTCTGAGATTTTTACTTCTATCGGACGTCCAGGCGCTAGCACGCCCGAAATAATTCATCAATTGGAGTCCACATCTTTCTTTCGGTAAAGACAACTTTTTTTTTTCGACCCGAGGCGAACCCGAGTGCATAAACATCGGACCATCTCGGCAGATTACTAGAGTTTTTACCCCCGTAGGGTCAATGATTCAAGCTAGCACCCAAACGAGACTGAGAAACACAAGGCCTTGAATCAAACAACATCAATATCGTAGAGACGACTAACTGAATAATTTCATTATCTTTTAGCAGAACCAGAAAATTATGACATGTCGAATCCTGACAATAGCAACGGCATGACTGGACTTGATTGATCACAAAGAAGCATCAACAACATGTGGAGAGATCTTTCATGAGAGCCGCATTTCCATTCTTCCAGTAACTCAGCTAATCCCAATCTGCATTTTCATTGTAGACCAACCTCTTCTTTCCTGAGTAATAATGGTTCATTCCAATCAAATTATCTTGAACCTTTTTGTTGTGAAACTCCATCTCATAGAGTGACATGATTTCTTATCAGGCCCAACAAATAAATTTCAATAGTTGAAACTTTTATGGTCACAAAGTTCAGAAAGCTTACACTTTGCTATTGCAATCGCCAGAGCTGTGTGAGGCATCACCAAGAATGAAAGCATTTGCGGGTGAGCAATCTGCAGCATATAATATGTTCTAAACAATCAATGAGCCAGAGATTGATGCATTCAGTAGGTAAAAAAAGTTGGCCACAATCAAGGGCAGGCGAGCAGATTTTCAGAGGCTTCTCCTCCACTGCCATACAGACCTAGAGAAGGGGCGTCCTGACGGATTTGGAGGGAGGCTGACCATTGCGGCTCATAAAGGATCCCAGCCAGCTGCTCACGGGAGCTCCCTTGCCGGCGTTTCACGGTAGCTACGATCAGGGACTCAGCGGAGGAGACGAAAGCCCCCGGCGCTTCACGGCAGCCACGGTCACGGACTCAGCCAGATCGGAAGGCGAAGATGTGTGATTCTTCGATCTATGGGGCAAGGAGGCTCACACCTTGGGCAACTTCGTGGGAGGCACACAGACAAGGAGGACGGCGACCGGACGAGCTTCCTCCGTATCTGCCGCCGGCGAGGTCGTCCGCCGGTCGCGCGGGCAGGCGGATGCCAGCACGGGCGGACGACGGTAGGGCAAGTGTCGCTCTCCTGCACCAGGGCGCCGGCAGCCGCGCTGCGCCAGACCAAGTGCTGGCGGGCGAGCCAGCCCACCGTCGTGCCCTCGCACCAGAGCTGTGCGTCGCTCCGGATCCAATCCAAGCGCGGGGCGGCACAGGGGCGGAGAGCAGGGAGGGGAGGACGTTCGGGAGGAGGGAGTGAAGGAGAGAGAGAGAGGAGCGCTTGGGTCCGGCGGGGAGAGGATAAGGTGGGGTCCACTGCATCCCCCTCCAATTGCTGCGCTCTAGCGCGCCCATCGCTCGCATGCTCTCCCCCCTGGGGCGACGTGGCCACACGCGGAGGGTCGAGCTGAGCCGCGAAGCGCGGAGAGACGAGGAAGGGCCAGCAGCCTTTAAGAAACCCCGATGTCGGATGGGACCATGAGGGAGCTGTGCAGCAATGACGCTGCTTGTCTTGCATGCCTTGTGCGGCGCCGGCGCGGACACCGTGGCTCCTCCCCTGCAAGCGGCGAGCGTGGTTGGGGTCTTGGAGAGAGAGAGGTGCAGATGCAGGCAGTGATTCCATGGGCTGTTGGAGGAGAGGAGCACAATCGTGAACGAAGCATCGATGATGCCACGATAATAGCTCCACATGTTGATCGTGAATGTTTCAGAATCTGGCTCATTGATTGTTTAGAACATATTATATGCTGCAGATTGCTCACCCGCAAATGCTTTCATTCTTGGTGATGCCTCACACAGCTCTGGCGATTGCAATAGCAAAGTGTAAGCTTTCTGAACTTTGTGACCATAAAGGTTTCAACTATTGAAATTTATTTGTTGGGCCTGATAAGAAATCATGTCACTCTATGAGATGGAGTTCCACAACAAAAGGGTTCACGATAATTTGATTGGAATGAACCATTATTACACAGGAAAGAAGAGGTTGGTCTACAATGAAAATGCAGATTGGGATTAGCTGAGTTACTGGAAGAATGGAAATGCGGCTCTCATGAAAGATGGCCCTGATAGCACCAGGGACCTTGGATACAGGTATAATCTGACACCATGAGCTAATTATGTTAGATAGAAAAACTAAGTTCTTGAATATTTTAAATTAAATTTCATCTACATAGCTGCAGAAAATATCACCTTTGGAAATTTTAGAGGTACATGTAAGGTTGCTACACTAAATAATGCCATGTTTCTTAATGCACAAAATAATGCTTAGAAAATGTGTTGTGAGTTACTCTCGAAAGCCAGTCTGACTTGCATAGCATTGTTTGCTCCAGTATTGGTCACAAACATAGTGCTCTTCTAAGTATCTATTATATTTTTCTTAACTTGTGGTCTTTATATGTTTTAGTTAAATGAAACAAAAAGAACATGGCGTGCTTAAAGCATTTTCAAGCAATCTCCAAACTTTATTTTCACCAATCTCGACTTTGTGTGTTCCATTTAGAGTTTCTATAGTAGTCACATGTTGCTTTTTTCTTTCGAATTTTGAAATTCACAGCCAGCAGCGACACTCACAGTTGACAAACTTGTTTGTTATTTTTAGGAAAAAAAACTCCAAATCCTTTATATTCCCATGTTTTTTTTTTGTAGATCTGCCTTTTCAGCATATATTAGCATTCCAACAAAAAGATTGTGCTCTGGAAATAGCATCATGGGACATGTTTCAGGGAGCCTCCTAAGTCCTACCCAGTCTTCACAACTCTCTGTTGCTGTCTTTTGCTTGCAATGGACTTGAAGTCTGACTTAAAATAGATGGAGATTTTGTGGGTGCAGGAATCCTGTTTCTCTTCCAATGGATAGATTGATAGGATGAGAAAGGAACTCTGATGTCTGTTAGGTTTGTGAGGAGATGCTACAAGACAATCCTGTTCTTTCAAGGATGTGTACCACACAGAAATCAGGAGGCAGCAATGGACCTGAGTGTGGGGGCCTGTCTAAAACATGTATCGATGACATCTATTCAAATGCACAGCAAGGGAGCTACTGGAGAATCTAGGATCAGAGACCACACTGAGAAGTGATATACTATGACAGCCGAGAGCTTTTTGGGAGCACTGATATCACTTAGCGCGCCACAGAAGATTCTCTCTTAAACGGTATCTATGCTAGCTGATCATATGGTAAGTTTCTCTTATGGTGTCTTCCATTTTGTTATTAATTTTTGCGATCTGTATGGCAGCATACCTATGAAAAAAAAAGATGTCAATGAATATTGTATTCCATTTTTTTTAATTAATCTCCTTCCATTGTTCTCATACAGATAGTCAGGCTAGAGTACATACACAAGAGGGGTTTTCTTCACTGTGATATCAAGCCGGACAACTTCCTTGTCGGCTTAGGCTGGGGTGCTCTCATGTAATAAAACTGCTGCTGCTGAGTATTTGCTAAAAAAACTGCTTGCAAGAGAGGCTAAAAGTGTAGCCCAGAATGTTTCTTAGCTTAGTTGCTATCATACTCATTGGCCATTTTGAGATCAGATTATCACTGAATAAACCCAAATTCATCTATCTTTTAGTACAACTTGTGCTGCGACGGACGAAATGTTTCAGATAATGACATTCAGATTGATGTAGCTTGAATTTGTACCATCACCATTTGATACATGTTTTTATTATAAATAAAAGAAATGATTGTGCGATTGTTTTGTGAGGAATCCTTGTGTATAACAATTGAAAAAATCTGGTAGCTTATCATCTGAGATGGATAGAACAAATGATTCCTGCTTTCATTGTCTATTGTATAAATTCAGGTGTCTAATGCCGGACTCTTTGGCTGATGATAGGGGGGTGCGCGAAGCGCGCCAACTGTTCTAGTCTCACAATGTAAAGTGCATGGGCTAGCACAACACCCCGCAGCTGGAGTGGCCGTCGACATGAGCAACATCCAGCAGCTGCTCGATCAAATGCCTCCAAGGCAAGGTGTCAATTGAAGGATACTGTAGCTGTGTTTTACAAATCTCTATAGACCGAACCAAATCTCTATAGAACGAACCGTCACCAAGAATCTTTTCTTTCGTTCGTCCACGTCACAAGCGTCACCTCAGCCGTTCGATCCTCAGCGATAGCCATTCTCTGTCGTCCAAAGCCACCTCCCCTCTGAAGGAATATTCTCGGCATCTTTCGCTTCTCTTCCCGCTGTCGTCTGCTCCCGCTTCCCCCACACGGCCACACCATCCGGCCATCCCACTGCTCCTCCGTGGGCGCGCTCCCCTCTCCTCGCAGCCTCCTTCAAGGCGTTGTTGGCCTCGCATCTGTCCCCTCCTCCTTCCTCCCATGACCTCTGGTCTCTTCTTCCCCTCTCTCACTTTCTTTTCTTCTCAGGCAGAAGCAAAACGAGCCGAGCCTTCGCCAACCAAATCCAACCAACACTGATCGCCATCTTCAAATCGTCCACACCCATGGCTCCTCCACCTAGCTGGCCTCACCCCCAACGCCTTCTCGCCCTTCTCAGGCCTCTGATCGGCCGGGGATTCCAAATCCCGCAAGAAAGGCAGTCGCCGGATGCCCTCGAGCGTGCTGCGATTCGGCGAAGCCTGCCGCCCCGCTCTAGGCCGCCAGCCTGGCCGCCACCGGCAGGAAGCCGCTGGTCAACTGGGACCAGCTCGTCCTTCGCCAGCGCAAGAAAAGGTCCAGAACAACAGGACCCACGGCACCGGCCGCCTTCCCCCAAAACCCGAGCAAGTGAGCGAGCAGACTGATGAGGGCGAGCCGACAGCGGCGGAGGCAGTACTGGAGCCCGAGCAATTGGCGGGCGGCGACGACTGGCCGGCTGCTGCCCTGCCACAGGCTGATGAGCGGTGGTGCCCAGCTCAAGGCAAGGCAATGCGCCTGCCTGACGGCAGCTGGCAAAGGGATAAGGTTCAAATGTTCATCAATACTTATAAAGGACGACGAAATTTTCGTACCAGGGGTTACTCTTACCCTACAACACCGTCGGATTTTATGATGACGATTGGATGCTCTAAATTAATCTAAAGAGTCCATGTTGATTATATTACTCCTACACCGTTGGATTTTATGATGATCTAACGCTCTATATTAATCTAAAGAGTCCCACCGCAAAATTCTTTTTTTATCTCTCTTTATTTGTAAATGACAATTCACCGTACCCCTCCTCACCTAAAATAGAACCACTTGATAAGTAAATAGCAAATTGCTTAATCCACCGGATTTCAAATATGATGAATCACATATGAGAACCACTTTAAGATGATCCAAAGACATAAAGGGGGGCAGCCATATGGCTGCGGCATGACTTCAACTAATAATAATTCAAAAAGGCATGAATGATTAGATCTCGAAACTATATACTTCAACGATTCCTTAAGTTTTAGAAGATATAGCACGTAAGTGTTGCTTAACGCTACCACTCACTAATTAAAACTTAAAAGCATATAAAGCTTGATGCAATAATGCAGCCCTGATACGATTGTACTTTGTTCCTGGTCCCTGTGCCTGGATAAAGTGGTTCCTTGCATCAACAGATCAGCCACGGTTCATGTCGTAATTGTACCTTCCATACCGGCATTTATGATCCTTCCGATTCCTCCTCACGCTGGGTGCCGTAATATATCATCGCCCACTAGAGCTCTCGCCGACGCAAGACATCATCGTTGGAAGAGGGAGAGGCGGACCAGAAGCTAACGGCCTCATATTCACGATCACACAATCATGGCATCACCTGCTCTTTGGCGTCCACGGCCGGCAACTGCTCGCTCTTCGCCGGTGTGCACACTCCGTGCCATCGCTCGCTCCCCCACCTTCATGTTGTCGCCGTCTCCTACTTCTCCGCCACCTCGCAGAGTTTAGCTGCAGCTAAAGTTTAGCTCTAGAGGATCCAAATAAGGCCTAATTCCTTTGCAAAACACATGCCACTAGGTCATTATAAAATGTATAAGTTGCAAGTAATTTCTTTTCAAAACACGTGCCAGTGGCACATGCACTTCCGCTAGTAGCTGTAAAAAGATGAGGCTCAACGGATTACATAAAAGCTCATATACTTATGTTTTATAAAAAATGTTTCAACTTCCCTATTATTTTTCTCTTAGAAAAGAAAAAACTTCCCCGTTACTTCCATATAGTATTAGCACCTATGTCGCACCCCGTCCGGTGGAAAAAGCAGACCTGGGCAAAGGGCCTACGATAATATCGTGTTTTATGTGACCAGCGTAAATGCGCGTGCGTTGCTACTTATATAATATCTCATATATTTTATTTATTAAAAAATTATTCCTATTAAAGGATGCATGTGGGTTGCTACATTGAAATATATAATAACTAGGTGATACCCGCGCGTTGCTGCAGGAGTTTTTAAACAAATTTTTAAGTTAATTTGAAAGTAGAAATACTAAGGTGATTGCATGACAACATTCTTTTGCAAATGACATTATACATGAAAACATGTTCATTTTGTTGAGAGATAACGACTCTTAAATGATTGATCCTCCATGTTTGTCTGCTGTGTGAATTTTATATCGTGATACTCACAAAGACTAATAAGTTGCACGTATAAATGTTATTAGTCGATGGAAGACATAAATAGATGATTTTAGTGGATGGTGACGTGACATCTGATGTAGTGGATTTTTAAACGAAGTGGATAACTTGCATGTTAAGAGAAATAGTTAGTGGGGATCATCTATATATGTTACAAGGTGATTTCCCACGCGTTGTCGTGGGATGTTTGTTATAATTTTTTAACAATTATTATAGGATGATATCAAAAATAGTAAAAACTTAACAATTTTGTTTTTATATGACATCAAATTATTTAATTAAGGGCTACTTGGGTATAGTTCAATTATGATTATATATGGAATGAAATTTCAAATTTTTGAGAAAATAAACATTTCAATTACTTGGAGTATTATTGAGAAATTCCTGTCATATGTGGTGATTTCTAGTGGGTTGTGGATGGTTGAAGATGAAATTTGAGAGTACGGTGATTGCATAGTAACATTCATTTGCAAACAACACTATACGACAACATGTTCACTATACTGAGAGAGGACAACTTGCGAATCATGCATGGAACCTATTAGCCACAAATTATCGGTAGAAGACATAAATTGATGGTTCTAGTGGATGGTGACGTGGACAGCTTGTATGTTGAGAGAAGTTTAGTGAATGATGACTTGGACAATTTGCATGTTGAGAGAAGACTCTTAGTGGGGTGCTTCTATATAGGTTAGTGTTGGCTCGAAAGCGAACTCAGAAGCCAACACGAAAATGAGAGACGAGACCAAAAAACAAGAGCCGAAAGAAGCGATGTCTCAATAATGATCAATGAATAATCCGAACCCTTACAAAGTGGTGCGCCCTCTCCTTTTATAGGGAGGCGGAGGGTCACTCCCTCAGTCACATGTTCCCTTTCTACCCCTACCTGCTACAATTGTGCTGGGAATATTCTACTTTAACGGATACAAGGGGAATTTTACATGAGGAAGCCAATTTCGACTTGCTTTCATCTTTGCATGTACTGAGACGCTCGATGTGTTCCGGCTCGACTCTGCGCTCCGGGCCTCCTCCATCCTTCCTCGTTGACCTGTTCACAAATGGGTGCGCACCATGTTAGGCCGTTAGAGTCGTGAGGAGGATCGGGTGCTTCTCAGCTGAGGGTTCCGAACCGATTCCTAGGTCAATTCGGTCCGCGCACTTGGTGAAGTCGTTCCGTCAGCCGTAGGATGCGGCGGACCGAAACACTAGTTGATTCGGTCCACCGGTTGTGAAACGCGAGGGGCCGAATCACAGACCGATTCGGTTCGCTGCGTACGGAACGCGAGGGACCGAATCACAGGCCGATTCGGTTCACTGCGTGTGGAACGCGAGGGGCCGAATCACAGACCGATTCGGTTCGCGCATCTACTCGCGCGATGCGAGCCGAATCCCTGAAATCGATTCGGTTCGCCGGGGTGAGCTGCTGACGGGCCGAATCACTGATGGATTCGATCCGCGAGATCCGTGGCCGGAAAAAAACGAATCACAGATCGACTCGGTTCTGTTGAGTCATGGGCTAACGCGAAACAGGCCGTAGCGCAACAAGCAGGTGGCGGAGTTTGCCTGATCCACGTCCCAACAGTTAGATAGATTGCATTGGCTCATTAACATTCTAAGTAGATAGCATCAAATTCATCATTCATATAGCACTTGCTAGGTTCACCAACTTTTCAATTTTCATTAACAAACAAGTTATGTAGAAATACTGATAACTCGTAGTATTTGCTTTCTGAAACTCATTTTTAATTTCTATCATTGCACTTAAACGATCTCTACATTTGTGTTTGGAAGCGCATCTATTTTGATTGAACTTATATAATTCTTTTCACTCTCATCAGTAACTTTTTAAATTTTTAGCAACAGAGTTTCTAAAGACAAATATAGCCACTACTACATTATATGACAGAACATGACCTCGTCTGTAATTATAATCTCCGGTCTGAAGGCAAAGACTTATTTTTATAGATGGACTGACCCTGGCAAGCATCACTGTGCATGCGAGGCTGGTGCTAGTAACCCCGCATCAATATATGAGGCATGCATGACCAGCAGCTGCTACCGATTTCCTAGCGAAAATAGCACGGGAATCATATGCGTTGAGGCTTAAACCATACTCCCTCCGTTTACAAATAGTGTTATTTTAAAATTCGAAAGTTGTCCTATATAATTGTCCATCTCATTTTTCAATACAAATCTCTCTCTCCTCCTCTATCCCTGATCGTTTCCGGTGCACTCTCTACCTTTTACTCCTATATATACGCTTATTTACTAGAATGGAGTATCATGCAAGACATGGTAGTTAGATGCACATAGTGACAAACCACGGTTACTCTTTTTGTTTTTTAATCATCTACTAACTATGCAAATTAAATAGTTTGGGACAAGATTAAATTATATATTTTTAGTTTGATGGAAACCAAAATGCAAAGGAAGGAAATAAAGGGGCCGAAGCAATCAAATGAGCACCTGGTACGACCAGAGCAGGGGTTACTTCCTGGGACCATCAAATGGTAGTAATATAGAAAGGTATGATTAGATAAACATATGACTCTGTCCCGCAAATATGGCTTAGCCCAGTTGATGGGAAGTCTCATTGGGAGCGCCTTGGTCGCGAGTTCGACCTTGCTTCTTACGCCCTTTTTCTTGACTTAGGTAATATAGCCCGTGCGTTGCTACGGGCATAGAAAATTTAAGCGAAGTAATAATTATTCTAAAAATCATGAAAAAAGTAATACAAAGTAAAGATAATGGGTATCCAGTATGCCAAATAACTTGTTAGATTCGAGTACAATTCTTTTGGCATGAGAATGCTACAACACTTTGAAAATTTTTATTTGTAAGCCTAATCAATCGTAAAACATAGGATTATCGTGTGCTATTGTTCTTTTATATGTTTTATGTTTGCGGTGGTTTCTCATTTCATCGGTATTTTTTCATGCAATATCACGGGAATCGAAACATATTCAAGCATGATAGAGACACAGGCATAAGTAACACTTAGTGCTCGTTTGTTAGGGCTCTAGCTTATGAAAAATATCTTTGGCTCTAGCTTTTTTGAAAAGGTAGCTTTTACTGACTTTGGTTTATTATCGTGTGCTATCATTCTAGCTTTTTTGAGTGTCCATCTACGTCACGGTCGTGGAAGCGAGAAACGTCGCCGGGCCGCTTCGAGCACCATCGCCCAAGGCAAGGCTAGGGCCGCGATGCCGTGGGGCCTCCCAACCCACGCCAGTCGCGCCATGGGTCGCGCCATCGCCTCTAGTCTTATCTATGGCACTCGCGCCGCCGCGCTAAGGTGAGGCGGCATCAGTAGCCTAAGGTGAAGTATTGTTGGCACTCGACAGGATGCGACGAGGACGTACCTCCAGACCATCGAGGTGCTGAATCAGGATGGCCCCCGCCGCATCTATCCATCTCAACGTCCTTCCGCCCGTTGGAGTCGCGCGTGAGAGGGAGAAACGGTTGCGTGGGAGAGCGACGTACTCCCTCCGTCCCATAATAAGTACATTTAGGCCTTGTTCGGTTAATACTTTCCTCGGAGGCATTGAGAGGTATTGGAGTGTATTGAGAGGTATTTTGACTTGTTAGAGATTTAGTACGTCCCAATATGATCTAATCCCCCTCAATGCGACTCAAAACGAACAAACCCTAAAGAGTTTAAAATTTGTCCTAAAATAAGTGCACATCTACACATAAGACAAACCAACTTTATTTGTCTTTTTCTACTTTCTCTCTTCTCGAGGTGTAATGATTGCAACTTTATAAGGGTATAAATGTAATTTAACTTTACTATTAATTCACTAATTTGAAACCTAAAAATGCATTTATTTTGAGACGGGGGATTAGAGCGAACCGGTATAGAATATCTGAGGGAGAGTAGGCCGTGACAATTTTGTATAATATCAGCCAACTTGAAGGGCTTCCATTCACATACATGGATGACGCGATGAAATAAAAACTTTAAAAGCTACATTTTCTTGCTTGCGGCGCCCCCATTCATCTCCGATGATGGCTTTTGAGAGCTTTTGACATAAGCCATTTTCAAACTGCTCCTTATACATCTTCGTAAGCACCGGCTTATGCTACTTCGCTACTTCCTCCGTTTCAAATTATAGTTCGTTTTAGCTTTTTTAGGTTCATAGATTTTGTTATAAATCTAGACATAGTTCTGTGCGGATCCTGTACACTTTGTACTGTAGCTGATACTGTTCATGCTAGTCTATCCCTTGATTCTCGATCGGATGGTCTGGAGAGAGCCCAAAGGCACCGCGGGCCTTTGCTGAGCAAAGGCACCGGATCAAAATCCGCCGGCGGAGCGTGGAAGGAGGGAGAAATCCAGAGAGATGCGAGGGGAACGACTTTGATATGGGGCCCACCATGTGAGGGGAGGGAAGGGGTAGAGGCCGAGCCGCGCGGGGGCGAGGGCATGCGGAGCGCGGAGCCATCGTGGGTGGCGACGATGACACTACGGTTTTTAGAGTGGTAGAGATTTGCCACTCTCAAAAGTACAAAACAATACCCGGATTAACAACCGTGGCCCATAAACTATTTCGGCCCGAAGTACCTCCCAATGACATCCCTCCCTAGGCCACATCCAGCCCAGCCCGTGAAAATCAATCGGGCCGCAACGACCCTTCAGCCCACCGCGCTGAGTTCCCCCACAAAACTTTGTTGGCTCGGGTCCAAACCCTAGCGTCGTTCCTCTCTCCCCTAATCCGCCTTTATCGCTCCACCCTCGACACGGCGGCGGCGGCGACCCCTCCTATCCCTGCCTCCACGCGATTTCCACGCGCCAGAACCGCTGCCGCGAGACTAGTTCCCCCCTCCGCCTTTCTCGCTCCACCCGCGACGCGGCGGCGACCCCTCCCACCCTCCTGCTGCCGCGCGACCAGTTCCCCCTCCCTCACTCAAGGCTTCATCGCTCCTCTTACACCCCACAGGTGAAGCTTCGTGCCAGAGAATTAAGGCCGCCGGGGTTGCATCGCCGCTGGAGAGTTCCTCGCCGCAGTGCGCGCGGCTCGCACGTGGCTCCGTCGAGGAACTCAGCAACAGTGCATGGGGAGGTGGTGCGGCTCGCACCAGGCTGCAACGGTAGAGTTGATTCGGGGAATTGGGGATCGATTTTGGGATTTCATTGGTTTCCCGAGTTGATTTCGTTGCTACCGAGTTCATTTTTAGTCGATTTTGTGCTACGGTGTTGATCCCCTCCTTCTCTCCCTCGTTTTTAATTGAAATTGTTGCTACGGTGTTGATTCCCCCTCCTTTCCGTGGATTGAGAATGAGTTTAATCGAGCTACGGTGTTGATTCCCCCTCCTTTCCGTGGATTGAGAATGAGTTTAATCGAGTAGGCTTACTTGCGACGCGGTTGTTGCCATTGTCGCGGGTGGAGGATGTCCTCCTCCCTGATTCTGTCTGCCGGCGATTCCGTGCGCTGGAGGTGTGGGCGAGGAGGAACGCAAGGGGGTGGAGGATGTTGTGTGACGCTTGAATCGAGTTAGGAGTGTTTTATATTGTGCTGGGAGCGATTTGAATTTTGAATCTCGCCCTTTCATTGGCTAGAGAAAGGTCGGTGGATGGGGGCACAGCACGGGCGGAGCACGGCGAGGCGAGGTGAGGGCACGAGCGGGGGCACGGGGAGGCGAGGGCACAGAGAGGTGGTTACGATGACAGGTGGTTATGATGACTGTACTGTTTTAATAGTGGTAGAGATTTTTTTGGCGCACCACTCGATTTAACGCCAGTTCCGGTTCAGTTGATGTTGCCGATTTTTATTTCGGATTTCACCGTATGCAGGGAGAGGGACGGACCTTTAATCAGGCAGAGACGTTTCTCGCTTTACTATTGGGTAAAGATCAATAATGCCAAGGTGGATCTAGATTATACTCCCTCCGTTCTCGAATATATGTCGTTTAAGACAATTAAACTAGTTCATTTTAAATTAAATGGCTTATCCTAAACAACATATATTTATTTAAGTACGGAGGGAGCAATATCATGTTTCATTTGATCAATAATGCCATGGTGGAACTAGATTGTAATATCATGTTTCATTTGATCAACAATTCAGAATGTAGCGAACAAGTGATATAAAACTTGATAGTCCACTAGCTCGAATAATTAGAGTTGCAAATTGGTGACTCTTAGGAACATCTCCATGTAGTATGAATATTTGAATTAAAGAGGGTTGGAGGTCATCCCTATGAAGAATCGAGCAACTCATGAGGAACTTCTTACCGTTGTCTACACTCTACATACTACGTACAACTTATTTAAGAAGAATCGAGCCGTAATCCACCTCAGGACCCGGTGTGTCCGAGGACCGGTGGATGGTCGCTTCCTGGTGTGATGAGTGATTGACAACGTGGTGTGCATTGACGTTTCCCTTGGCTCAAGTATTGCAGGTGTAGAATGCGGCTTGGTTGCATTGGTGCAGGTGAAGAACAGGCGCAAAAGGTCTTAGCCATGGCGGCCTCCGAGGAGCGGAGAGACAAGTAGGCTTGGTTCGAGGGACCAGGTGGCGAGATGGATCAAGTGCGGTTCACATGCTGGCAAGAACGAGCAAGGGGACGTGGTTACGGTGCGAGGTAGCGGCTCACAACCGAAGCTCGTACGCGGACGTGAAGCCGGTGCAAGGTGGCGGCTAACGACCGAAGCTTGTACGCAGGGTTTGGTGATTTGGCCACAAAATCATCGGTGGACGGTTTCCCTTGGTTTGGGCCTCAAAACCAAGGCCGAGGACTCGATGAGGCAAGTTTGGGCTGCTGGGCCAAGTGTGGCTGGCAGGGGCGGTTTAGCCGCCCCCCCAGTGCCGGTTTAACCGCCCTCTAGGCAGGCCCAAGTTTGGCGTCGAGGAGCTTCGATCCGGAGGACACGCTGCGTGACTGCAAGGCTTGCGACGGAGGAAAGCTAGCTTGCGGTGGAAGGTGTCCCAGCCGGAAAATATCTGAAACCAAATGTCAAATTTGCCCCTAAGGGGTATGTATCACTTAGGGGTAGTTTAGTCTTTAGAGCACCACCACTTGGACTACTAATAGGCCCCCTAGGGCTTGGTGGCTGTTATCTCTGCTAGTTATCTCTTTAGTTCTCTTTGGTTTCTCTTTGAACTAGTTTTCCCCTTCATCCCCTCCACCTAGAACTATTTGGAATCATTCATAGTTTGTATAGGTGAATTCATGGTTTGTTGATTGAGCTTGTTCTGTTCATCTTTGTGCCATGATTTGAATCCACGAGCTCCCTTTGCTTTTCTTATTTTCGGAGGTATTTTCGGAGCTATTTTTGGGGGATTTTTGTTCTTCACTTCCTTGGGCGATTTCTCTCGGATTTCTTTGGGGGATTCACGTATGAGTGCCTTATGCCTCTTTTGCTGGTGATCTATTGCCCCCAAACGCCGAGAATCGCTTTGGATTTGAAGTTTTCGGGATGAACTCGGGGTGGATGTGTTCTTCACGAGATCTGAGATTCTGAGAGTTCTAGTGTGTTTGAGGCCGAGATTTTTGGGGAATATACTCCGCTGAAGGTGTACATCATCTCCCCAAAGTTTCGTCTCAAGAGCTCAAGCCATTTGGGAGATCGATTCACGAGTTGACTTTTTCCCGAGAGCTCCCAGGCCAGGCCGGTTAAACCGCCCCCCATGCGGTTAAACCGCCCCTAGGGAGGTTAAACCACCTCTGGCTGGGTAGAGAAGGTTTTGCCTCGTTTCGGTTCGATTTCGATTCGATTTGCTAGAGTTGATTTCCGCTGCTATGATCTTGTTCCTAGGGTCAGTAGCTTGACAGTGGCTACGTGATCTTGGCATGATCGCTTTCGGAGGCGTCGGAGTTGTTTTGGGAGAATAGCTGGATTGGTTGGAAAGAATTTTTATCGGCTCCCATTCACTCCTCCCTCTCTGGTCGCCGTTTCAGCCCTTCAATTGGTATCAGAGCCGGTTACGGGTCTTTGCGACTCTAACCAGTCTAAGATCCAAAGATGGTGTACCAAGATCGGGGTTCCGGGCCTCCGCACTTCGATGGGAAGAACTATCCGAACTGGGTTGCGCGTTTGGGTGCTTTCTTGCGAGGCAAAGGAAAGTTGTCGTGGGATGTGACCAAAGATGAAAACTATGTCAATCCCACCAACTTAGATGCCCAGGATGCGAAAGATAAGTTTGAGGCAAACGCTAGAGCTGTCGATTACTTGTTCCGTGCTTTGTCTGCCGAGGAGTTTGAGCGAGTTTTGGGCGAGGACCTAGCTAGCCAGATCTGGCAGAAGCTCAAGGTAGCCCACGGTGGTGATAGCCATGTGAAGGCTAGGCTTTTCTCGATGTATCGCAGAGAGTATGAGAATTTTGCTCACTTGCCTAGAGAGTCTGTTGATGCTTTGTTTCAGCGTTTCACTTCCATAGTCAACAACATGAAAGCCAACATTATCGTACTCCCATACTCGGATCATGACAGAGCTATCAAGCTCTTGCAAGCACTTGATAGATCCGTGTGGGGTGCCAAGGTTGAGGCGATCATGGAGTTGGCTAACTATGAAACTTTGTCTGTCGATGAGCTTTTCTCAAAGTTGAAGTCTTCTGAGGTTGATAGACAGCTGCTTGCCAAGGCTAAGAGTCCGACTGATCCCCATAGTCTGACTCTAGTCGGTGGCTCTGGTTATGGACATGCTAACACTCCCAGACACTTTGCTTTGTCCTCTCTTGTGTCTCTTCCAGATGAGGAATATGAGGTGCTGAGCGAGGAGGATCTCGCGTTGCTCACGAGGAGGTTCGAGCGGATGTACCAGAACCGGAAGGGTTCGAGGCGTGCCGGGAGTACATGCTACAGATGCGGGAAGATGGGCCACTTCATCGCCGAGTGCCCTGAGGAGATCAAGAACGACTACAACCGCAAGCACCGCCCGTGAGATGACCACAAGCACCGTCCCAAGGGCGAGTACCGCTCCAAGCACAAGAACAAGGAAGAGAGAAGGTCGAAGAACAAGCACAGTGGACACAAGAAGAACCGATCTCGAGCGATGGTGGCAGATGCTAGCGACATCGACACAAGCTCCACCAACACGTCGTCGAGCTCGAGCAGCGAAGATGAAGACCGCGGCCACCGCAAGGAGAAGAAGAACGTGAACCATAACTTCAACGGAATCTCCTTCGCCGCCGTCAACTACTGCACCATGGCGCACGACTCCGTAAAGAGCAAGGACGACTCTGACTCAGAGGATGAGGTATTGACCGATCCCACCTCTTTGCGTAAGGAAATTGCTAGACTAGAGGAGTTGGTCGATAACCGTGATGATGTGCTTAGGAAGACCAACAAGGAGAAGAGAGAGTTTAGGTCTTTGCTAGGAGAGTCCAAGGATAGAATAGCTGAGCTTGAGGCCTTACTTTCTGAGACTGGAAAGAAGGCGATGGACCTTGAGTCTTTGCTTTGCGAGTCTAGGGAGAGAGCAGCTAAGCTTGAGTCAGAGATTGCTGTGTTGAAAGATGCTCCTCTTGTGTCTGATGAAATTGAATGCTCGTTCTGTGATGTGCATCTTGCTGATCTGGTTGTTCTTAAGGAGAAACACATGACATGCTTAGATGATCTAGAAGATGCTAGGGTTGAGATTGCTGAGTTGAAGTCTAGACCTTCCTTGCTAGGTGCTTGTACTTCTTGTCCTACTTTACATGCTCATTTGCTTGAATCTCGTACCATGATTAGTTCGCTTGAAGCTCAATTGAAATCTCCTATTGCAAACTCTTGTTCTGCTTGTGATTTTGTTGCTTTGAAGAATGTTGAGCTAGAACAATGTATTGATCGTTTGCAAGATGAGAATGATGTGTTGCGACAATGTTTGGGTTGGTTGTCGGGTCACGAGCCACAGCTTAAGATGTTGATTGCTGGGTTCAAGAGAGCTGATGGTCATGGTCTGGGTTCTGAGAAAGTTGATGAGTGTAGTGGTGAGAAAGAGAGAGAGCAAACTAGTTCCACCACAAATACCCCAACACCACCAGAGAAAATTCTACCAAAGAATAGCTTCTCACCTAAACACAACCACCTGTTGAACAAGCTTGACACCACTGCAGATTCTCCCAAGTTTCCACCAAAGACAAACAACTTCCAAAGGAGAGTGACCTTTATGAGGAGTGGGGGTTACCAGAAAAGTGAGAAGCCACAGCCGAGAGGAACCCCAAAGCCAAAACCAGTCCGCTTCCATTGTGAACATTGCGGAAGGGATGGTCACCTAGAGGAGTTTTGCTGGAGGAAGAAGAGAGAAGTGAGACATGAGAAGGAGTTGGGGAACAAGGACAGGTACTACTCTTCCCGTAGTGTGCCTGTGTCTCGTTCACCCTTGCCTAGGAGAGAGGCCTTTGTTCGTACAGTTCCTTCTTTAGGTAGTCGTGGTGTTCCAGCTCGTGGTGAGTTTGCTAGGCGGCCTCCTGTTCATGGTCAGTTTGATGCAGGGAGGTTCGACCGTAGCCTTGAGGCTAGGAGAGAGACTAGGCCATGTTTTCCCCCACGTGGAACTAGAGGTTCGACGGTGAGACATGAGAGGATTCCACAGAGTGACGTTGATTTTGCTAACCCTTATTTTGAGCAGATGGTCCGACACTGGTTTGACTCTTTCTGTGCTAACCCTAGTGTCGAGTCATTCGCTCGTTCTCGTTCTCGCTTTTGATTGTGCAGGTGTGAGGTATGGAGAACATGAGCTTGGTGATTCTTGGTCTTTTGCATGATCAAGGTTTGATGGTTCTCCACACCTTTTTTGGATGACCCCGATGTGGCCCTTGTACACTATGTATTGTGAGTATATCCCTTGTACACTCTTGTGTTCATCTGTGTATATTTAGCTTGCTTTCTGCCTGTATCATGATTTTTATGTTTTGTGTACCATATTGTACATTTGTTTATCTGGTATCCTTTTAGTTGGTATCTTTTGTTGCATTTTGCCTCATTTGAGATTTCTCTTCCTTTTTATGATGGAGCTTTCCATTTGCTTTTGTACACCTTTTCTAGTTTTTCTAGGTGTCTTTGATTGAGGGGGAGCTCGACTTTATTTAATGGGGAGTTTTTGCTCGACTTGATTTGGAAAGGAGAGGATCTTGCTTAGAGCTTTTGAATAGCATGGGTTTGTGAGGTTGCTGAGTTGGCACTTTGGTTGTGCATTTCATGGGTGTTTGAAATTTGAACCTGGACCTTGGATTTGCATTTTGGTTGCACATTCCAGGGGGAGCTTTGTATTTGTGCTTTGATCGCGCTTGCGTTTTGAGTCTGAGCTTGCCCATGTTTCTACTCAAAACCAGCTTGCAGACATTTTCACTAAGCCACTTGACCAAGCTACGTTCACCCGCTTGCGAGGAGAACTTGGTGTGTGTGCGTTTTTCTGAGCTGAGTTTTAGATCTCTTGTACCATCTTTGTATCTTGTTGTACATTTTTCGCTCTTGTATCTTGATGTACATTTTTCTGTTTTTGTATCTTGATGTCTAGTTTTTCATCTTTGCATCTTGTGATATATCATGCTGCATTTGTATCATATCTTAGGATGAGCTTCTCCTATATGCAGTGATCGCTACAACTTGCTACATTTTAGAGTCTAGGCAGGCTGGCTAGGGATTGATTGTATGGATGGCTATGCTCTTGATGGTTTTGATATATATTCTATTGAGATAGTCTCTTTTTGAATTAAAATGACAAACTGAACTTAAACTCTTTCACCCATGAGTAAATGCCTTTGCATGTCTTATTTGAGCCAAAATGGCTATATCTTGCTTAAGATCATGCTAGGATGTGATATTCTTTTCAATTGGGTCAAAGACCTTTGTCATTGTAAATGTTTAGCCCATGCTTTATCTTGTGGAGGAGCATAAGCTTCTTTTTGTCGCAAAGACATTTCATGTACCATGCTTAACTTGAAAAACTTGAAAAATGAGATGTCTATGCATGAAAGAAGAAAGATGAGAAAAAGATATATTTGAGAAAATTATGCTCATGTCTCTTTGCTTTCACCATTGCACACACTTGCACACATGGGTGCTAAGCGGTTGCATGTTGTTTGCCGGAGAAGTCTCCCATGAGAAGTGAACACATGGCTCCGTGCTTTGACATGACATGAGGTAGAACTTGGGCGTTTACGATGATCTTTTGTCAAGAATGCTTGTCCTTTCATGTTTTTGGTGAGATGAGGTTCATTTTTGCTTGAACAATCCATGGTTAGGACTTTGCTCATGTGGTGACATTTTTGATAAAACTACACAACTTGCTCATGGCTTTGTCAATTGGATATATGTCTTTACCTTCTTGATGGCAATGCCCGTGTCACACGATGAACTATCTTGTTTGCCTCTTCTCTAACTTGTAGCATTTTGTATTGCTCATTGTATATTTGAGAAGCTTGTAGTTGCATTTTGTACATTTTTCCTTGATTTGTGCATTGTCAACAAGGGGGAGAATTTATGGAGCATCTTGCAAGGAGGAGAAGTTGCTGAATTTGTGAGAAAGCTTTTGCGCTAGAATTTGTTGGATTTGTGTGAGAAGTGAGAGTTTTGCCAAAATGAGAGTTTTGAAAATTCGTGAAGTTTCTAAGAGTTTGAGCATTGGAATATATTGCTGGGCATATTTGGAAGGTTTTCAAGTTGAAACGGCATCTGATAGAGCTGAAGTGCCCGATCTTTCGGTGAGTGGAGGATAATTTTGATTTGGTGGAAGTCGACCCTCACGATCCGACTACGACGAGCGAACCCGAAGCGCCAATGCAATCGCTGAACCAACTCCCTGTGGTTACCGACCCTGTTGCAATCAAGATCAGAACTTCCTGTACGCAATCAAAGAACGAACAAGAAAAAGAAGGCGAGCAATCTTAATATCACTCGAAGGTGGAGTTCTGAATCACACGAGGACAACACGTATTTGTGCGTGTTCGGTGTAGCTAAAGCTAGATGTAAAACAAAACTCAAGACTTCTTGGCAGCGGCTAGGGGGTATATGATAGGGGGAGGACGTCCACAGGGGTGCTGGGGTCGTGCTCCAACCCTAGGACGCGTCCCTAATGGACCCAACTTGATACACGGCCCGTGGGCCAAAATAAGGTGTCGCAGCACCTGGACAGAAAAACCTTCGGTCAATGATTGGACGATTGCGGCCGCCTCGTGACAGATATGGACATGAGTCCAGATTCATATGAAAGTAGACTTCATAAGCTTTCCACCAAGTACTTGAACGCCCCAAACGGAGTCCGGATGAAGTCGTGGCGGCCGTTGAAAGTCAGGACTTTCCTGCAGTCCGAATCCAGCGTTTTCAAAACGTGTTGGATTCAATCTCTTTATTTCCTTAGACCGAAAGTGACGTGATAGCCTGGTGTAAAACGTGGAAATACTTTGATTTGGTCCCCAATCAACCTCTTTGGTCCTCCAAGCCTTCCATATGTGTTTAACACTCTTCATATATTTCATGTCCTCATCATCCTCCCCTTCTTGACGAAAAGCCGTCCTCGGCGTCAATTGTACTTGAAACCGATCCTGCACAACGCAAAGGAGAACGGGGTTGCGAAAACAAAAGAAACCAAATGTATTGGGAGGAGGAGAATCACCATGCTTCGAATTGTCAAATGTGTCATCTCGCATAGACATTTCAGCAGGAATGTAGACTTCTGGATCGGACGACACAATATGGTTGTCAACATGATCCTGCACAAGATTAGTACCCACAAAAAACAAAGCAGGCATAGATAGCAACCAGCAAGGCTCCCCTTCTTTATAGTAAACTTGTTTCATGAAAATAGAACTAGAGGAATGTAAATTAGGATGTGTAGTATGGCTGTCCTCTAATTGATCATAATCTGTCACAACAAAAGAAGTACTCATATCGCAACCAATGTAGACTCTTTGTATCATACATTGTCCTTTGTTGTCATATTTGCCAATAACATGATAAGTGTGTTTAGCAAACCGAGGCAAATCAGCATTGTTAAAAAGTCTCTCTTGCAAACAATCTAGATTACATAAATCATCAAATTCAATGTAACCCAAAGTATGAAGAAGACAACAATCTTAGTTCATCATTTGCGCTAGCAATATGCATAACATGTTTATTTTCAGTACAAATGGTTGGTTCCAAAACATGTAGAACTGAAGCATGATCAACCAATTCATCTTTATCACAAGGAACAACAAGCTCATCATCATGTGACAAAGATTCAACAAGAGATGGTTCCACTAACAATTGCTCTATAATAGCATGAGGTGTGAAAAATTCAGCACAGTAGAAGTGGTCTCACCATCCGTGAGTGGAACACCTGTGATCGTGGGCGCTGTAGGTGTGGCCGTCCTCTCGCACGGTGTAGTGCTAGGCGTGGATGGAGCAGGGAGAGCAAGATCTATACTGGATGCCGGGCTTCGTCCTGCAAAAGAGTTAGTATATGTCGTCGAGCGGCGTCCCTGCACTTCACGTTCAGCTTTGCAAGCATATTCAAGCAATGTGGGCATATCAACACAATCTTTATAATCAAGTATGTCCTGAATTTCACGGTTCAAACCACTGCGAAAATGTGCCATAGCAGCGTCATCCGTCTCAAACAAACCACAATGAATCATACCTTTTTGTAGCTCCTGGTAATAGTCCTCAACAGATTGTTGACCTTGCTGAAATTGCTGTATTTGTTTAAGCAAATCTCGGGCATAATATGAAGGTACAAAGCGATGTCGCATAGCAGTTTTTAACTGAGCCCAAGTGGTTGAAATAGCAGTGGGATGTCGTTGTTTATAATCACGCCACCACATTAAAGCAAAAAGAGTAAATGCACTAATAGCAGCTTTAACTTGTGCACTAGCAGGAATATCATGGCATGAAAAATTCTGTTCAACCTCTAATTCCCAATCAAGATATGCAGCAGGATCATATTTGCCATTATAAGAGGGTATATTAACTTTAATCGTAGCAAATGAGTCAATGTGTGGAGGACATACCACACGGCGGGCACAACCGTGGCGATCTCCAGCGTCTAGCTCCATGTCACTGTCATAGTCCTTGTGTAACGCCGTGACTGACGTGGACCACGCATCGAATCATGCCACGATGTCGTTGACGTCTCCTGACATGATTAGCGCAAACACAAAAACAAAAATCCTAGGACAGCAAAGGTGTGTATGTGTGTGTATGAGATGCTCACAAAGATGCTGCGATCAAATTCTTATCCGTTCTTACCAAGCAACAGGGACGACCTGCAAGCAACAAGTAGCACCTGCGAAAGATTGGTGCAGCGATTGCCTGGAGAAACAAAAGTCGGCTCGTCGTAGGAATATGTATAGTTCTGGGTAGGCTGCACTCAAGTCAAGGATTAGCACAATCTAACAATAATGCAAAGTTGAATTATAGTGCTAAACACGTAACAAAGCTGCTGGAAACAAGTGCAACGCGCTATGGAGCAAGCAAAGGGAACAAGGAAGTGGGTATGCAGAAACGGAAAATCTCCCGGGCCATGTTACGCTGTGTAAACAGCGTTTTTTGGCCTCAAAACGACCGCACCCGGCACTGAAATTTTGTAAGATTACCGGGAAAAAAAGAACGCTGAAATCGGAGATCCGAGCGAAAAGTTATGGCCGTTTTCGTGAAGGTGTTCGAAACTGCCAAAAAGAAACTTCCAAACGAAAACCGAACTGCTGATTCCTTTTTTTATTCTTTCCTTTTTCTTTCTTTTCAAAACTTTCTTTTTTTATTTCCTTTTTTCTTTCCTTTTTCTTTTCTATCTCTTTCCAAACTGCGAACAAGCAGCGGCCGAACAGAGTAGGACTCGGATGAGCGGCGTGGGGTTGTAGGGTTTGTGGTGAAGATGTAGAGCGGCGGCGGCGGCGGCGTGTGGTGGTGGCAACGGCGGTGGGTGGTGGTGGCGGCGGCGGCGGAAACACAAAGTAACCAGCAACAATTGAACGCGAAGCACACAAATTCAACAACACAAATTATTGAAAGAAAGTGCAAGGCGAAGAATGGTGTTGGGACAATGATCTAACCTGATTTTTTTTGGTTTTTGTGGACTGTAGGTAATGGAACAACACTCGATAAAACTCACCGATCAACCTGGACTTTTGATACCACATGATAGAGCTGAAGTGCCCGATCTTTCGGTGAGTGGAGGATAATTTTGATTTGGTGGAAGTCGACCCTCACGATCCGACTACGACGAGCGAACCCGAAGCGCCAATGCAATCGCTGAACCAACTCCCTGTGGTTACCGACCCTGTTGCAATCAAGATCAGAACTTCCTGTACGCAATCAAAGAACGAACAAGAAAAAGAAGGCGAGCAATCTTAATATCACTCGAAGGTGGAGTTCTGAATCACACGAGGACAGCACGTATTTGTGCGTGTTCGGTGTAGCTAAAGCTAGATGTAAAACAAAACTCAAGACTTCTTGGCAGCGGCTAGGGGGTATATGATAGGGGGAGGACGTCCACAGGGGTGCTGGGGTCGTGCTCCAACCCTAGGACGCATCCCTAATGGACCCAACTTGATACACGACCCGTGGGCCAAAATAAGGTGTCACAGCACCTGGACAGAAAAACCTTCGGTCAATGATTTGACGATTGTGGACGCCTCGGGACAGTTATGGACATGAATCCGGATTCATATGAAAGTAGACTTCATAAGCTTTCCATCAAGTACTTGAACGCCCCAAACGGAATCCAGATGAAGTCGTGGCGGCCGTTGAAAGTCAGGACTTTCCTGCAGTCCGAATCCAGCGTTTTCAAAACGTGTTGGATTCAATCTCTTTATTTCCTTAGACCAAAAGTGACGTGATAGCCTGGTGTAAAACGTGGGAATACTTTGACTTGGTCCCCAATCAACCTCTTTGGTCCTCCCAGCCTTCCATATGTGTTTAACACTCTTCATATATTTTATGTCCTCATCAGCATCGTTGCGGGTTCGTTTGTGCAATTTTGGCACTTTTGGGTTTGGTCATCTGTCAGGGGCGGTTTAACCGCCCCCCTGGGTGGTTTAACCGCCCCTGTGCAGTGAGCACAAGATTTGTGGGATTTTGAGCATTTTCGAGTGTTTTTCGCATGCACAAGTTCACTTGTTCAGGGGGAGTTGCATCTTTGCAGGGGGAGTGCCTTGAGTGTTCTGAAAAGTGAATTGGAGATTTGTGATTTGTGCTTTGTGCTTTTGCTCTTTTGCTCTTGAAGGGTCGGCGTTTCTGGAGCTTTCTCTTGCGAAGTGACTTTGTTCTCAGCTTGTTCTTGCTTTAAGTCACTTGCTTGAGTCTTCTTTTTGTTTCTTTTCTTTTTCTTTTAATCTCATTGGTTACTATGTGTGTGTTGTCAATGCACTCATCAAGGGGGGGATTGAGGACCCGGTGTGTCCGAGGACCGGTGGATGGTCGCTTCCTGGTGTGATGAGTGATTGACAACGTGGTGTGGATTGACGTTTCCCTTGGCTCAAGTATTGCAGGTGTAGAATGCGGCTTGGCTGCATTGGTGCAGGTGAAGAACAGGCGCGAAAGGTCTTAGCCGTGGCGGCCTCCGAGGAGCGGAGAGACAAGTAGGCTTGGTTCGAGGGACCCGGTGGCCAGATGGATCAAGTGCGGTTCACATGCTGGCAAGAACGAGCAAGGGGACGTGGTTCCGGTGTGAGGTAGCGGCTCACAACCGAAGCTCGTACGCGGACGTGAAGCCGGTGCAAGGTGGTGGCTAACGACCGAAGCTTGTACGCGGGGTTTGGTGATTTGGCCACAAAATCATCGGTGGACGGTTTCCCTTGGTTTGGGCCTCAAAACCAAGGCCGAGGACTCGACGAGGCAAGTTTGGGCTGCTGGGCCAAGTGTGGCTGGCAGGGGCGGTTTAACCGCCCCCCTGGGCAAGCCCAAGTTTGGCGTCGAGGAGCCTCGATCCGGAGGACACGCTGCGTGACTGCAAGGCTTGCGTCGGAGGGAAGCTAGCTTGCGGTGGAAGGTGTCCCGAGCCGAAAAATATCTGAAACCAAATGTCAAATTTGCCCCTAAGGGGTATGTATCACTTAGGGGTAGTTTAGTCTTTAGAGCACCACCACTTGGACTACTAATAGGCCCCCTAGGGCTTGGTGGCTGTTATCTCTGCTAGTTATCTCTTTAGTTCTCTTTGGTTTCTCTTTGAACTAGTTTTCCCCTTCATCCCCTCCACCTAGAACTACTTGGAATCATTCGTAGTTTGTATAGGTGAATTCATGGTTTATTGATTGAGCTTGTTCTGTTCATCTTTGTGCCATGATTTGAATCCACGAGCTCCCTTTGCTTTTCTTATTTTCGGAGGTATTTTCGGAGCTATTTTTGGGGGATTTTCGTTCTTCACTTCCTTGGGCGATTTCTCTCGGATTTCTTTGGGGGATTCACGTATGAGTGCCTTGTGCCTCTTTTGTTGGTGATCTATTGCCCCCAAACGCCGGGAATCGCTTTGGATTTGAAGTTTTCGGGATGAACTCGGGGTGGATGTGTTCTTCACGAGATCTGAGATTCCGGGAGTTCTAGTGTGTTTGAGGCCGAGATTTTTGGGGAATATACTCCACTGAAGGTGTACATCATCTCGCCAAAGTTTTGTCTCAAGAGCTCAAGCCGTTTGGGAGATCGATTCACGAGTTGACTTTTTTCCGAGAGCTCCCAGGCCAGGCCGGTTAAACCGCCCCCTAGGCGGTTAAACCGCCCCTAGGGAGGTTAAACCACCTCTGGCTGGGTAGAGAAGGTTTTGCCTCGTTTCGGTTCGATTTCGATTCGATTTGCTAGAGTTGGTTTCCGCTGCTATGATCTTGTTCCTAGGGTCAGTAGCTTGACAGTGGCTACGTGATCTTGGCAAGATCGCTTTCGAAGGCGTCGGAGTTGTTTTGGGAGAATAGCCGGATTGGTTGGAAAGAATTTTTATCGGCTCCCATTCACTCCCCCCCTCTCTGGTCGCCGTTTCGGTCCTTCACCACCCGTGCTATGCAAGACAGCATCATCGCCTACGCCAGAGGACCCCATTAATTCCATTGATCTCTAAACTCTCTCTGACCATGATTGTTATATATTTGTGTTGGAATTTTATTATTTTTACTATTTGTATCATAAGGAAGCCTAAACTATGATTCAACATTAGGGGGGGGGGGCATTTTGCAAATCCATGGGCCATTTTGCTGGCTCAATTGAGGTGGGCATGTGGGGGTGAGCCAAAGGCACACAAGTTTTCTAGTTGTAGCCGAGTACCACTTGCAATAGCTAATTTAGCAATTGCACAATGCCTCTAAAAGTAAAGATCTTTCTATGGTACCTTCCTCGGGGATTGTTTTAACAAAAGATAATTTAGCTAAGCGTAATTAGCAAGGCAGTAAACAGTGTTGCTTTTGTCACAGGATGAGACAATTAGGCACCTGTTTTTTGAATGCAAATTTGCTGGTGTTGCGTGGGCTATTATACAGCACTACTACAAAAACCCTTTGTATGGGCGGGTTAAGAGGCATTTGCAGGGGCGGCTTCCAAATCTGCCCCTACTTTTGGCTGCTCAAAATAGCCATTTGTAGGGGCGGGTTAGTAGCCCGCCCATGCAAATGATTTTCAGAGGCGCGTGATGGCATCATCCGCCCCTGCAAACGCCATTTCCAGGGCAGGTCATGCCATGACCCGCCCCTAGAAATGGCATTTGCAGGGGCGAATGATGCCATCACGCGCCCCTACAAATGAATTTAAAAAATTAAAAAAGGAACAAATAAAAGAAAAAAGAAAAACGTGATTAGTTAAAAATTAATTAATGAGAAACATGATTAGCTTGATTAATTAATATAAATTACACCATTAAAATTAAAACTACAAATAAAAGAAATTAAAATGAAAAAAATTTGTCGCCGGCCCCGTGCCGCTGCGGCCAGGCGACCGCCGCTGCTCGCGCCGGCCGGACCCCGCCCCATCGCCGCTGGCCCCCAGCGCGGCCTGAGGCGCGGCTGCCGCCACCGCCAGGCCCCCAGCGCAGCCTAGGGCGGGGGTGCCACTGCCGCCGGCCTGCAGAGCCCCAGCTCCGGGCGCTGCCGCTGGCCGCAGCAAGGTCGAGCTCACCGTCGCCGCTCGTCGTCACGGCCGCAGGGTCCCCGCCATAGCAAGCTCGAGTTCGTTGCCGCCAATCCTCGTCACGGTCGCGGGGCCCGCTGCAGCAAGGACGAGCTCGGCTCGCCGCCGTCCTGGCTGTCGCGCCCTTCCGCCGTCCTAGCCGCCGCCGCCGCCTGCAGAGCCCACCGTCCTGGCCTCCGCCTTCCGAGAGAGGAGAGAGACCGGTGAGAGAAAGAGAGAGAGGAGAGAAACCAGTGAGAGAGGGAGAGAGGTGGAAGAGAGGTGGGAGAAGTGCCCAGCCTTATCCGATGGAGTTGGAGAAGTGCCCCTAGAAATCATTTTCAGGGGCACGCCATGCCATGATCCACCCTGGAAATGCCACCATTTGTAGGGGCGGGTCATGGCATGGCGCGCCCCTGGAAATGAGGCGCACCGCCTTTTAGTCCGCCCCTAAAAAACGTCTGGCTCCTACAAATGTTTTCTATAGTAGTGCAGGTACCATTAGGTTTATCTCAACCTCGTTCTATATCAGATATGTTTGGGACTTGGCTGTCGGTGTTCTACCGTCGATCCTACCGAGGGATACCCCGAGGTAGTAGAGTTCAGGTGGAGTTTCGCCGAGATCAGGAACGCAATGGCCAAGAGACTCAGGATTTAAGACAGGTTTGGGCCGCCGAGATAGCATAATACCCTACGTCCTGTATAGTGGTTTGTATTCAATGAGACATAATCTTTTGAGGGGGTCCATGCCTTGCCTTATATACACGGAGGGCAGGGTTACAAGGTCAGTTCCGAGTAGAATCCTAACCTAATACAACTCGTAGAGTGATTTACAATTCAATCCGAGTAGTTTACATATCATACGACTGGTTTCCATAACGAGGGGAGTCCTTGCATTACTCTACTCATAGTCTTCACGCCTGGTACGACTCCTTTAGAGATTATCCATGCGTCCTTGTAGGCCCATGGTCGTACCTCCGACAATCCCCCAAGCGCTTCATCGTCGAGCTTTGTTACCAACCGAGTACTTGCCAAGTCAACTGAGTACATTTTTGAGTGCTTCGAGTACTTGCTCAATCTTGGAAAGTCCTTGATTGTCGCGAGGCCATGAGGTGCTTATGCCCCGCTGATCTTGATCAATTTTGTAGTCTTCAATCTTTTATATGGGGTGCGGTGAAAGTCGCACTCCATATGGAGTAGCCCCTGAGCCTTAAGTTGAATCGAAGAATCAGGTTGAGGGTCTACAGAATCTTGAATCTTCATCTAGTCTTGAAAGGTGCAATTTGAAACAATTGCACTTGATATCAAGTAGCCCCCGAGCCTTGGTATGAATCACAGAATCGAGCCGAGTGTCTTGATTAAATCTTCATTATTCTAAAAAATAAAATCCCAATTCCTTTACTACCCTGCAGCCCCCGAGCCTTGAACTATATGTATATATAGAAAAGGATCAAGTCTCGTGACTCACAGAGTAGTTTGAGTATGGAAAGGAATAATCCATAATTTTTAGAGTAAAGGAAAATAAAATAACTGCATCCTCAGGGTATTCCCAGAAAATAACAATTAAAATTAAATACTTACCTAAATAAAAAATGGAAAAACCTTTTACCTTGGCCTTCGGAAACCCAAACGGTGCGTCAAACCACGTTGTATAAAACAACCGATCCGCTCCACTTATCCCTTTGTCTTGGGTGAGAAAAGAACCCTAACCGCCACCATTCCTCATTTGCACGAAACAATCCGCAAGCCCTCGAGCAAAATCCTCCATTTTCAGATCTTGTCCACTGATCTGTTCCCAACAAAAAGTGCAAGCCCCCAAGTGTATGCGGGTGAAGAAGCTCGTGATCTCCAGAATGACGTCCAAGTGAGACAAGAAGGCAAGCCGTGGTGAATCCCATGGAAAGGAAGTTAAGCTGCTGTCACCGAAGAGGGGAAAGTTGCAGAAGAGATCCCATCCAATGCCAAACACATACATGAAAGCTTCAAAGGTAACCCAAGATAATCTCCTGAAGTTGGTTGCATATGAGTTCCTCAAGGAACAGCAAGTGTTGTTGTGGGAGACGCCGGATCCAGATGAGAAGGCCCCAATGGTTCCCGTGGACAAGACACTGATGTTCAGTCATTTCATCCTGATGGGATTAGGCCTCCCGACTTGTGATTTCTTCCGAAGGTCTATTGTGCTATTATGGACTGGAACTGCAGAATCTAACACCCAATGGGATACTGCAGATCTCCATTTTTGTGTTTTTCTGTGAAGCATTCTTGGGCATTAGGCCTCATTTTCAGGTGTTCAGGAGGCTATTTCAATGCAAGCCGCAACCCAAGAAAGATGCTACATGCCCCGTTGGCGGAGCTGGCTTTCAATTGCGTCAAGATGCCAAAGATATCTACCTCGAGTATGATATGTTCAGTAGCAATTCGGGATGGAAAGATCAATGGTGGTATGTCGGAGATCACGAGCCCAAACTTTCTGAGTGGATCGCAGTGGCTCCAGTAGATTTCCCAGAATGGAAAAGCCTACCCACCATTGCAGAAAACGTCCAAGTCCCAGATCTACTCTCCCGCATTGCTAAACTGAAGCAAGAAGGAGTTACCGGAGCCTCTGTGGTATATTCCTGGATCAAACGTCGAGTGCAACCACTCGCGTAGAAAGACCACATGGGCTTCGAGTACAAAGGACAAGAAGATCCTTCCAGAATGAGTCGTGATGAGCTGAGCGAAGAAGAAATCATGGAGAGAGTACAAATGTTGATGCCAAAGGTGTATTATGTACCATATCTCCCCAAGCTCTTTGATGCCAAGAATCCGCTAAAACCAGTAAGTATAGTACTCATGTATATAGTCATATACTATTGTACTCGTGAGATTACCACTCTAACAGTAGAAATGTCCGTTATGTAGGAAGATGTCGACATGTACTACTCATGGCCAACCATGCCGGAACAGGTCCCAGCAGGTGCGGATCACAAATTCTCGCTCCCATCACACCTAAGGAAACCCCCAATGCAAGGTTCTGACGAGTCGGAGTCGTCACTCCGTTCGAGTGACTTTGAAGACTTCCGGGTGGTGCAGCATGCAAAGGGTGGTGACGAAGGCACATCTAATGCGGATCTGTTGGATAGAGGCAAAGAACCATCCTTTCCAGTAGATGCGTGGAAGAGGAGAGCTACCCGTAAGAAGAGAACCATTACCGCAAAGGCAGCCTCCACCGACTCAACTATGAGCGACAACCCCCGGTAAGTGCACCAGTAAGTACACCAGTTGCAAAGCAAGAGTACTTCAAATTACCACTCGTTTATATGTAGAAATTCCTATAAAACGTAGGGTTGGCGATGACGAGGGTCCGCAGAATTAGCCTAAGGTGAGCTCGAAGCCCCCGAGCCCATTGAAGGACACAACACTCGAAGTCGGAGCCCCCAGCACATCACCAATTCCAAACATCCAGAACACTGAGGCCGTGGGTGATTCATCAGCCGCGAGCCCGAAGAAAACACCGGAGTCAAGTGTCAGTGAAAATATTATGCCTTCACTGGTATTTGGCGAACCACAAATGCCGGATAAGAAGTCCAAAAGGTAATTATTATATTCATAACCAAGTGATTAACCACATAGAGTAGTAATTTGAAGTATTTTCCACTTATCAATGTAGGAAATCCGCTCCCTTGCCACCGAGGAAGAAAGCCAAGGTTTCGACCGAAGAAACATGAACAGAACCAATTCAATCAATTCTCGGTGAGCAAGGAAAGAGCACAGAAGTCTTGAAAGAGCCCAATCTGCTGGCAGTTATTCCACACGTAGCAACGGAAAATATTCCAGAAGAATCTGCCGCAGAAAAGGTTCAGGCTGCATCCATCATGTCAGAGCCAAATGATCAGACCATGGATATTATCCCTGACTTGCCATTGCTCACTAACAAAGAAAGTGAGAGCACAAAGCAAATGGTGCAGCCTAGTGCCCAGCCCGTACTGATGAAGACCATTGGATTACAATTCCTGCCAACTACCAGTCGGGCGAGCACAGCTGAAGAAACTCCCATGACAAATGTACACACCGCTGTGCAAGGAGCAGCAGAGTTATTTGAAGACCCTCTGCTTGATACAGACGCAATTGCGGCCTTTGTCGAGTCGCAGAGAAGAATTGCCAACCTGGCACAAGGCTCGATCAAATATGTAGAGGTAATGCTTCTGCCCCAGAGCTGTTCAATTAGTAGTCGATACCAGATTGTATCTAATGAATTATTGCAGGATTTGGCTGCTCGCTCCAAGAAGAAATTACAGGCCTTGTATGCGATGTCTAACGCATCAATTCGGGCCCAAAAGTTGGAAGTCGAACTAGCCAAGAGCAAGGAGCAATTGGCCAAGTTGTCTCTGCTGTTTGATTCTGTCCAGGCAAAAAAACTGACCACTCGTCAAGAGTTGGAAGAAGAGCGGAAGAGTCATGCCGCCCACCAAGAACAATGGAAAGCCGAAGAAGAAAGGCTGAAGAAAAGGAATCGAATATTGACGCATACCAATACTGGTGAGTTTCCTGGTTCCAAAACCATCTCCACGACTTGTAATTTTATTGTTTTATACTCAAGCTATATCCTTGTGCAGAGCATATGATGGCATACATGAAGCTCAAGTCTGAATGCACCTCGTAGCAAAATGGTATGTATTGAGTCAAAGAAGAAAAGGAAAAACTCTTCCGTGATTATACTTCTTTGTATGAGACTCATAACGAGTTTATGACAGAATATGAGCAAGCCATGAAGATGCTTCAAGAATCAAATGCCACGCTCAAAGACGCCTTGGAGAAAGGCAAGGCAGTCAGAGAAAATACCAGGCTTGAAGGCGAACACATTGAACTTGTGTTGGTGGTCGTTACGATACGGTTTCACCACCAACATTCCGTCACATTTCAGGCTCATCCTGCTCATAACAAAGTGAAATTGATTATTTCTAACGAGTTCACAAGTTTTGTATAATTTGTGAGTGCAGGAGCAAGCAAGCAAAAGCTGAGCCACATTTGGCACAAAGCCAGGCCAGGCCGGCCTATGCCAGGCCGACCGGCCCCCTTCTGTGGCCACTTGCCACGTCACTGATCCAGGAGATCACAAACACAACAGAAATGATCATGAGACGTGCGATCAACGTCAGTTTGATCCAAGAAACCGAAAAGCCTAAGCTACATTTGCATGGATTGAAGGGCCACCAACATTGGATTCTCGGACAGCTTTGATCCAAAGCAACCGTTACCGACCTCAGGGAGCAATCCAGAGCGTCCCTGAAGAAGGCGGTGCCACAGGGCAGCCAGGCCAGGCCGATCGGCCTGGCCTAGGCCGGCCGACCTCCCCCAGAGGCCTGCCACCTGTCCCCCTTCGCGTGGCAGTTAAGCAGAGGGTTAGCTTAATCCTGACGCCTGCAACCGCCCTTGAAGACTATAAAAGGGACCCTCCTTCACCTTGAGAAAGCATCCATCAAATCATCCAAAGGAGAGAAGAGTAGCTTAGTGGGTTTTTGCTCTCATCTTTAGAGTTAGCGTAGGGAGAGAGTGGGTGAGTTGCTCGGGTGACAGCCGAGCTTTGTAGAGAGAGTCCGGGATTTCTCTCTCGGTCTCATCTCAACATTTCCGCCCCCGAGGAATATATTCAAGAGTTATCTTCAGTAAGTCCTCGGTCTCTTGCCTTTAGTACCTCGCTAGTTTACAACTTACTTTCAGCAAGTTATCGTATTTATCTTGATCTGCGGTACCTGAGTCTGCGCGAGTGACAGCGACTCTTGTTTGGGGTTTCCTCTATAGCCCTTCGCGTTGGGTGGAGGTCAGTGACTGAAAGCTTAGGCGTGGTGCCTGTGCTGGCTAGTCACCTCAGGTTGTGTTGCACCCCACGGAACTGCAGTGGTAGGCGGCAGGTGGTGACAGCCCTGTCCGTCCTTTGTACTCCACCACGTTCGGGTGTACTCATAACAGTAGTGCTGAGCCCGGAAGAACCCCTCTCTCACCCCGTTCTGAGTTCTTCCCGTTCTAGCCGTCGAAGCAGATCAGGTTAGGTATCGATAGTTTGTCTGGGTAATGAGTAGCTAACTAAAGTCAAGCTCTCTACCCATTTATCCTTTTTCTCCTTGGTGGATCCGGTTAGAAAAGTTTTAGGCTAGTCGCGTCTACCGTTCCTTGGATTCGATATCCAGGTTCTTACTCCCCTGGTGAAAGGCTACATCGGACTCCGTGCGCTTGCGGATTTTAGTTAGGCTAAGGAGTGCCAACAAGCTTTTCTGGCGCAGTTGCCGGGGAACGGTAGCAACACTAGTGTAGGATCTTTTTAGCCGTACGCCTTTACCCCCATAACCATCTACCACATGGAGTTTTCTCCTAGTTACCCGACAGTTCCATCTAGCGAGTATTTGGAACCGCCTTCATCTTGCCACCCCATACCACCACATGGCTTCGAGATCCGTCCCAGTCTCGTTGCCATGGTTCGTGCACAGTCTTTCGGTGGAACGAAGGACGAAAGTCCCTATGCTCACTTGCAGGTTTTTGAAGAGAATTGCTCTCTTCTTATTATACCCGGCGTAAACCAAGACACTATACGATGGAAACTTTTCCCATTTTCTCTGATGGGAAATGCAAAATCTTGGTACGATCGGACTGCAAGGGGATTTAGCGGAGATTGGATCAAGTTGAAAGACGAGTTTTGTCTGTTCTTTTACCCTGTCTCCAAGATCTTGAAGCTCAGAGTTGAGTTGATGACATATCAGCAAGGCGATGAGTCACTTGGAGCCACGTGGGAGCGGTTCATAAAATTGGCCAACTCAGGGCCACCGTATAACATTCCAGAGGAAATGCTTATGCAGCATTTTGTTGGTGCATTGAAGCCGGAGAGTGCACAGTTCTTGAACATCACCTCCGCAGGGTCAGTACTATACAAGACAGTGGATGAAGTACGAGAGATCTTGGAAAAAGTTCTCAACTCTACTGAGTACACTGGGGTTTTTGACGACCCACCAACACCACCAACAACCCCCACAGACAAACAGCCACTTCTCGCCCTTACATTCGATCCGCCTCCTCCGATCATAGAGGAAGTGCTCGAACACCCCAAGTCCTCAGACCATGAAAATATTCTTGACGATCTGCCGCACTTCATTCCCGAGCTCTTTACAGAAGAGGAGTACTTGGAGATCGGCAATACATCACGTATGCCCATGGAACAAGTGTGCACAAGTTCAAGGTCTAAGGCGTTCATTCCAGAAGCCGTACCGCAGATCGAGGGTTTATCTGCGATCATGAGCAAGGAAGACATCATCCGAACCACCCGCAACTTCAGAGTACTCCATTGCGCTATTAAGGGAACTGACTCTCAGGAAGTTGCCTACGACCCGAAGGTCGGGAGTAATATCATATCAAGTGCACTCGCATCACGGGTGCAACCATCCGAACCCCGATCCTTCTCCCGTAAGCACCTCAAGTGGATCGACGGCCAAATGATGGAATGCAGAGGAATCATCCGTGTTGTGCCCGTACACATGGGACGCAACAGGATTTTCCTAGACTTCCACATTTTCGATATCCCTAGAGGCGACAACTTCTTCCTGATCGGACAGCCAATAGAGCACCTTGCCAACCCAAACCATGATCGAGCAACGATACAGTTCAAGGTTGGTAAAGAGATCATCCCGGTCAGCCTTGTGCGGTCAGTAAACACTATCGCAGAGGCCCGATCCGAGACAGACCCAGTGGAAAAAGCAGTTAGCTCCGCTCAAGAAGAGCAAGCTCAGTCCTCACAGGCTGAAGAGGCTAACCATTTCATCCAAGAGGCAGAAACGGACGGTTTTATAAAACTCGACGAGGAAGAAAAGCCACAACACCCCCCTCCTGAGTTGAAGCCGCTGCCTCCTGGACTTAGATACGCTTTCCTCCACAATGACCGACGCTCGCCAGTCGTCATCAGTGACAAACTGACAGAGAATGAGACTCGCAGCTTATCACAGTCCTAGAGAAGCACCGGTCTGTCTTCGGGTATTCTCTACAGGACTTGAAGGGGATCAACCCCAGCTTATGAACCCATCGCATACCTATGGAGCCGGACCATACGCCATCTAGAGAACATCAAAGACGGCTGAATGATGCGATGAGGGAGGTAGTCAAGAAAGAAGTGTTGAAGCTTCTGCACGCGGGTATAATCTACCCCGTGCAAGACAGTGAATGGGTCAGCCCAGTTCAAGTTGTGCCGAAGAAGGGTGGAATGACAATTGTCCAGAATGAGAAGAACGAACTTATCCCTCAGAGGACTGTTGCTGGATGGAGGATGTGCATCGATTACAGGAAGCTTAACAAAGCTACCCGAAAAGATCACTTTCCTCTCCCCTTCATCGACGAGATGCTTGAGCGGTTGGCAAACCACTCACTTTTCTGCTTCCTTGATGGATACTCTGGTTATCATCAAATTCCTATTCATCCCGATGACCAGAGCAAGACTACCTTCACCTGCCCCTACGAACGTTCGCTTACCGGCGGATGTCTTTCGGCCTATGCAATGCACCTGCTTCATTTCAGTGGTGTATGATGGCGATATTCTCTGACTTGATCAAACAGATCATGGAAGTATTCATGGATGACTTTACCGTCTATGGTAAAACCTTCGACAACTGTCTCGAGCACTTGGAAAGAGTCCTCAAGAGGTGCGAAGAGCATCACCTTATCCTAAATTGGGAAAAGTGCCACTTCATGGTCAGAGAAGGAATTGTGCTGGGACACAAGGTGTCAGAAAGAGGAATAGAAGTTGATAAGGCAAAAATAGAAGTTATTGAGCAACTACCACCCCCGACGAATGTCAAGGGTGTGCGAAGTTTTCTGGGTCATGCTGGCTTTTACCGAAGATTCATCAAAGATTTCTCTCGGGTAGCCAGACCTCTTACAAGCCTTCTGGCTAAAGAAGCACCCTTCAACTTCGACGATGATTGCCTTCTCGCCTTCTACACCCTTAAGAAGGCACTTATCTCAGCTCCCATCATACAACCGCCCGATTGGAATCTTCCATTCGAGATCATGTGCGACGCTAGCGACTATGCAGTCGGGGCAGTGCTTGGTCAATGCAAGGATAAACAGCATTATGCTATATCTTATGCAAGCAAGACATTGACCGGAGCTCAGTTAAACTATGCGACAACGGAGAAGGAACTCCTGGCAGTGGTGTTTGCCATGGACAAGTTCAGATCTTACTTGGTTGGTGCCAAAGTGATAGTATACATAGACCATGCTGCACTAAAGTACCTCTTGACCAAGAAAGATGCCAAGCCACGACTCATCCGTTGGATTCTGCTCCTTCAAGAGTTTGATTTAGAAATACGAGACAAGAAGGGGACAGATAATTGTGTGGCGGATCATCTCTCAAGAATGCAGGTTCAAGGGTCGGATCTTCCGATCAATGACTATCTCAGAGATGATACTCTCCTCAAGGTCACCACATCCAGTCCATGGTACGCAAATTTAGTAAACTTCATGGTGACTGGGTATGTGCCTCCAGGATAAGACAAAAAGAAGTTAATCTACCTCAGCAGATTTCACCTTTGGGATGACCCCTATCTGTTCAAGGTTTGTGCTGACGGATTACTCCGACGATGCATCCCTCACGAGGAAACACACAAGATCCTTGATCGTTGCCATTCATCACCGTACGGAGGACACTACGGAATTTTCCGAACCCATGCAAAGGTCTGGCAGAGTGGATTCTTCTGGCCGACCATGTATGGAGACGCTAAGGAATTCGTAATGGAGATGTGCCAGGTGTCAGAAACACGGGAATATCAACGCCCGTGATGCTATGCCACTGCAAAATAACCTCCAGTTGGAGATTTTCGACGTGTGGGGAATAGACTTTATGGGTCCTTTCCCTGCATCCGAGCAGTGTGAATATATCCTGGTGGCAGTCGACTATGTTTCCAAATGGGTGGAGGCACTTCCGTGCACGGCAGCCGACTCGAAGAATTCAAGGAAGATGTTCGAAGAGATCATCTTTCCCCGTTTTGGAGTACCCCGAGTCGTGATCAGTGATGGAGGATCACACTTCATCGACAAGACGTTCCGGAAGTGCCTAAGCGACTTAGGAGTGGACCACCGAGTGGCTACACCTTATCACCCCCAGACCAGCGGGCAAGCAGAAACATCAAACAAACAAATCAAGAACATTCTGCAAAAGACGGTCAATGCAATGGGGACGGGGTGGATGCGAAAGCTACCGGAAGCACTTTGGGCATATAGAACAGCATTCAAAACACCGATAGGGATGACTCCCTACCAACTGGTATATGGCAAGACATGCCACTTACCGGTTGAGCTAGAATTCAAGTCCCATTGGGCAATCAAGAGGTGGAATATGGATCTCCAGACAGCCGGACTTAAAAGAAGAATGCAATTGGCTGAACTGGATGAATGGAGGGAAAAGGCCTACCACAACGCCAAGCTATATAAAGAAAGAACAAAGAGATGGCATGACAAGCGCATCAAGATCAAGCATTTCAAAGCGGGAGATCAGGTACTACTCTTTAACTCCCGTATTCGCTTGTTTGGTCATGGTAAGCTTAGAAGTAAGTGGGAAGGACCTTTTAAAGTCTTAGATGCCGCCGATCATGGCGCGATAACCCTCCAGGATAATGACGGAAATACTTTCAAGGCCAATGGCCAAAGATTGAAAATATTTCTCGAATCCGAAATGCCGGAGCTCAAAGAGATGGACGTCTACGAGCTAACCGAGATACCTAGTCCAGGTCCGGGAAGGACCTAAAAATGGCCCTTATCTAGGATAATTTCCCTTTTCTATTTTCATTTTCTTTCCCTTAAACTTTTCTAGCCAAATCCTAAAGAATTTCTGGTAGGAGAGCAATGGGAGCACACATGAAAAATTTCAGAGGCCCTCGAGACAGAGCCAGGCCGGCCGGCCTCACCCAGGCCGACCGGCCCAGCCCTGGCTCGTCTTGGGACGCTCCTTGTTTGAATGGGTCTCCCTGCTATCCTTTCCGAGAATTTGTGGGGTTTTGAAAAGAGGAGCGTCGTTTTAAAACGAAAGGCCCCCTCTCTTCTTCTCCCTCAGAACTCTCGAGCCTCCCTTCTCCAGAAACTTCCCCTCCTTTGAGAAATCCAAGCCATGGCCTCCCAATCAAGCCACCAAGGTTCCAACTCGGTCTCCCAAGGCAGCCATTCTCCATCCAAGTCCTTGAAAGGGACACCCAGCTCCTCCAACACCAGTAGCGTCAGAATCATCGAGAGGGCGGCGTTCGTCGAAACCGTCGCCGCGCAGCCGGAGGCCCAGCGGCCCCTTTCCCAGGCCGATCGGCCTGGGGCAGGCCGGCCGGCCTCCCCTCGCCGCCTCTCTGGCTCGCCTTTGGGCAGAGCCTCCCTCCGTGATCCTAAGGAGGAGGGTCAGGGGAGTTCACTGCCCAAGACGCCCCGAAGGCCAACTACGGGACTTTTGTCCCCAAAGAAGGCCATCGGGAAGCGCCTCGTCTCCTCTCCGCTCAAGAAGGAGATCGTGCCGCTGTTCATCTCCACCTCGCCGGGGTACTCACCGCAGTACACTCTGGGAAGTCCTAGCCCTCCACGCCGGGAAGGGCCAGGCATCGGGAAGGGGCTCTTCTTAGCCCCTAAGAAACCCGACGAGGGGAGGAAGCGCTTCATGATGCCCCCTCCGATCCAAGGACCTCCCGGACAGATGGAGTGGTCCGAGGACGAGGAGGAGGAGGAGGACGTGGAGGAGCTGAGGAGGAAGCTCGCCGCGCTACCACTCAAGGTCAACAATATGGACGAGCGTGTGGCGGAGGCGGTGATCGGGCAGATGGAGGCCGACGACAAGATTGAGATCCTTCGCAAGGCAATGGCCTCTAAGGTCAAGCGCCTCGCGAAGGCCACCGGCAATGAACACCTCTATTGCCCGAAGGAGGAGTAGTTAGGCTAGGATTAGTTTAGATTCTTGGGTGCTTAGTTTAAATTTCCCTTTGATTTATTTTCATTCAAATTTCCCTTTGTATTCAGCACCCCCATGTTTGTTTCCCTTCATGTGAATAAAATAAATTTATTTATTTGAAAGAAGAGACTCATATAAAAAGAAAAAAAATGAATGAATGGTTGGTGCACACTTGTGTGCCAACCAACCCCTCGGACTGATATTTCAGTGAAGCACGCAGAAATACTGATGTACAGGAGGTGTACTGGTCGCTGGCCGAGGCAAGGCTCGACCTGCACAATGCCAGGCCGGCCGGCCTAGGGCAGGCCGGCCGGCCCCCTACTGCAGCCGCTCGTGGAGATCACGTGCCCACTGCGTAATCTCGCGAATCACATAAACGAGGAACCTGAATCGGGACGCCTGGCTACAAGGCCAGGCCGGCCGGCTTGCACTGGGCCGATCGGCCTGGGCCTGAGGCCTTCGTCGTCGAACTCGACTCCAGGACACGGTTTGCAACCCCTACATTTGATCTTTTCATGATTTGGATCCAAATAGAATTCCTGGCTAAATAATTTTAAAACTTGATCAAAACTCATGGAAGTGAACCCCTGCGCATGGCACCTTGGATATACTTGTGATATTTCATGACAGAGTATTTCATTTCCTTGGAACTTTTTGATAGGATTGCCTGATTCTTGTTAATTGATTCTTATGATATGATGATTTGAGAAGTTGAGCCTTCCGATTCAAGGTTTTGGAGATTGTTTTTGAAAATAAAACTTAAGGCAACCCTTGTTATCATCAACTTGAAATGTCCTATCCAAAGCCATATAACAAGTTCAAGTTGAGGTTTCTACATAGCTACCTTCTAAATTTTGAGCTTGCTCGAATTACTTGCCTTCACGTTCGTACTATCTTGTTCATCGTGGCCATCCACGTACACGAGCATCAATAAAGTCCAAATTGTCGAAAGCTCTTCATCCCCCTAAAAAAATGAATGAAGAAAGTAATGATACACTCCTTATCTTCAGAAAAAAAGAGAGAAAGAGAAAGGGGAAAGATGAAAGATGCTTGAACAAGGACTCAAACATCAAAGTACACATGCACTTGGCCAAGATGTATGAGTAGTAGGAATGATTAGACAAGTTCTTCGATCTTGCAAAATAAATAAAGAAGAGTGAGCAACATCTCAAAAGCTCCACCTTATAACATAGAGAGGCTTGATTCTAAGCCCAGGGGAGGATCCAAACACTATGAGTGATCGAGAGATGTTGAGAAATAACAAGGGAATGCCTCGTTTTCTTTATAAAATTATCAAAAACTCCAAATACCAAGAGGAAGAAGTGCTCGACCAATCAATGAGTTGTTCTAAGACTCAATTGATGAAGATGAGGGTGTTAGCCACCAGAATCCAAGGTATGCAAGAAAACTCAGAGATATGACTTGTGTATACCTTGAGTTCATGACCCTGATCTTGCTAAAGTCCCGGTGATATAATTCATTTTTTGCTAAGGGACTAGCAAAGTTTAGGTAGGGGGGCGTGTTGGTGGTCGTTACGATACGGTTTCACCACCAACATTCCATCACATTTCAGGCTCATCCTGCTCATAACAAAGTGAAATTGATTATTTCTAACGAGTTCCACAAGTTTTGTATAATTTGTGAGTGCAGGAGCAAGCAAGCAAAAGCTGAGCCACATTTGGCACAAAGCCAGGCCGGCCGGCCTATGCCAGGCCGACCGGCCCCCTTCTGTGGCCACTTGCCACGTCACTGATCCAGGAGATCACAAACACAACACAAATGATCATGAGACGTGCGATCAACGTCGGTTTGATCCAAGAAACCGAAAAGCCTAAGCTACATTTGCATGGATTGAAGGGCCCACCAACATTGGATTCTCGGACAGCTTTGATCCAAAGCAACCGTTACCGACCTCAGGGAGCAATCCAGAGCGTCCCTGAAGAAGGCGGTGCCACGGGGCAGCCAGGCCAGGCCGATCGGCCTGGCCTAGGTCGGCCGGCCTCCCCCAGAGGCCGCCACCTGTCCCCCTTCGCGTGGCAGTTAAGCAGAGGGTTAGCTTAATCCTGACGCCTGCAACCGCCCTTGAAGACTATAAAAGGGACCCTCCTTCACCTTGAGAAAGCATCCATCAAATCATCCAAAGGAGAGAAGAGTAGCTTAGTGGGTTTTTGCTCTCATCTTTAGAGTTAGCGTAGGGAGAGAGTGGGTGAGTTGCTCGGGTGACAGCCGAGCTTTGTAGAGAGAGTCCGGGATTTCTCTCTCGGTCTCATCTCAACATTTACGCCCCAAGGAATATATTCAAGAGTTATCTTGCCTTTAGTACCTCGCTAGTTTACAACTTACTTTCAGCAAGTTATCGTATTTATCTTGATCTGCGGGTACCTGAGTCTGCGCGAGTGACAGCGACTCTTGTTTGGGGTTTTCTCTATAGCCCTTCGCGTTGGGTGGAGGTCAGTGACTGAAAGCTTAGGCGTGGTGCCTGTGCTGGCTAGTCACCTCAGCTTGTGTTACACCCCACGGAACTGCAGTGGTAGGCGGCAGGTGGTGACAGCCCTGTCCGTCCTTTGTACTCCACCACGTTCGGGTGTACTCATAACAGTAGTGCTGAGCCCGGAAGAACCCCTTTCTCACCCCATTCTGAGTTCTTCCCGTTCTAGCCGTCGAAGCAGATCAGGTTAGGTATCGATAGTTTGTCTGGGGTAATGAGTAGCTAACTAAAGTCAAGCTCTCTACCCATTTATCCTTTTTCTCCTTGGTGGATCCGGTTAGAAAAGTTCTAGGCTAGTCGCGTCTACCGTTCCTTGGATTCGATATCCAGGTTCTTACTCCCCTGGTGAAAGGCTACATCGGACTCCGTGCGCTTGCAGATTTTAGTTAGGCTAAGGAGTGCCAACAACTTGTCAAGGCGGCTACCACTCTAGTGAACTCTATTGATCGTGGGACTCCAGAAGTGTCCAATAGACCACTCATAAAGCGCATTCGAGAAGCCCCCAGCAAGTTTGCAACTTATGTGAAGAAGACCTGCTGTTATGTGGCAGATCAAGTGCTAGCAGTCGTCCAGTCCTTCTACCCAGAAGCAGAGATAGATGATGTCCCTACGGGTAGAGCCAGTGACTGCGAGAAGACCAAGTTCGAAGAATACTTGAAGCACTTTGAGCCCATAGCAGCAGAAGTCGTAGAAAGCTGAAACTGCAGTGACTTGTAGCCCTGCAAGAACAAAATGTATTGCCACATTTGTGTAATATGAAGATACTTTATGTTTGTGTATCATATGTATTATGTATATGCACAGTTTATGTGAATTATGACTGCTTTATGCAGTTCTGGCGTTCATGTGCCTTAAAAATCACTACTCTTTCTGGAGTAGAAACTCTAAAATACTGTTTAAATTAGTACTCAAAGATTAAAAATTTAGTAGACTTATATAGTTGTCTCTTCAAGATGTGACATACTCGTAAGTAAAGATCAACAATCTTGGAAAAAATTCAATGTACCCGTAGGTAGACGCTTTCTAAGGCTAGCTGGCCTCTACAGGTGCTCAGCCTGGTCTTAGTTTAAATACAACTAAATACTCAGGGATCCTAGGAAAAGTAGGTATAGATGACTCTTCGGATTATAGCTTATGTATACTATTGTATCAACAAGTATCAAAAGAAATTCCGGGATTTAAAAAGCTAGAGTATTCTTATAAAACAACAAAAGCATTATGTAAGCCGAAAGACCAGAGATCAGATACTGAGAACACAAACTTCACTTTATTGATGACTCAATCAGAAATCTTGAAAGTATTTACAGACTCTGACGAACTCAAAAGAAGAACTCTAAGCATAGAACTTGTGCAAGTGTTCAATGTTCCAAGAATCTCTCTCTTCAACCCCTTCGCTATTTTTCAGTCGATACGACCCGGGTCCTGTCACCATATGAATAATGAAAGGTCCTTCCCAGCGAGACATAAACTTGTGCATACCCATGGTCTTCTGGATTCTACGCAATACCAAGTCGTCGACACTGAATGCTCTCTCCTGGATGTTTCTGTCATGATAGCACCGGATTCCCTGGAGATATCGAGTGGAATTTAACAAATCTGCACAACCTTCCTCCTCGATAAGGTCAATCTCCAGTCGTCTCGTGTCGTCAGTGACTCCTTCGTCGTATTGCTCCACTCGTGATAATGAATACATGAGGTCAACTGGCAAGATAGCTTTGGATCCATAAACCAGAAAATATGGCGAGTGCCCAGTAGGCTTGCAAGGCTGAGTGCGAAGCCCCCAGACTACATGTCCCAACTCGTAAATCCACTTTCCTCCATACTTCTTGTCATGTTTGAATAGTCGCTTCTTCAGACCATCGAGGATCAAGCCATTGGCTCTCTCGACTTGTTCATTGGCCTTGGATGAGCTACTGATGCGTGTATGACTTCAATGCCATGTTGCTCACATTGGTCCTTGAACTCGTAACTGTTAAAATTGGAACCCAAATCTGTGATGATACGATGAGGACAGCCATACCTGAGCATCAGATCAGTAATGAAACCCTTGGCCTTGGCCGCTGATATGTTCGTGACTGGTTTGACCTCAATCCACTTTGTAAACTTGTCGATGGCAACCAGCACATGTGTGAAATTACCCGGAGCCGTCGTGAGGTTGCCCACCATGTCGAGCCCCCAGCAGGCGAACGGCCAAGATGGAGGAATAGCGATCAACTTGTGTGCAGGCACATGTTGCTGTCTGGCGAAGAATTGGCACCCGGGACATTTGCGGACAATCTCCTCCGCATCCTTCAGAGCCGTGGACCAATAGAAAGCCGCTCTGAACACCTTCCCCACCATTGTGCGTGATCCTGCATGATTCCTGCACGCACCGCATAGCCACATCGGTGTATAGTCCTCTTCTGTATAGTTGATCCCCAATCAGTAGATAATTCTTTGATCGCCGCAGGACTTGCTTGGCTTCTGTCTTGTTCAGAGGGAGAGCCTTGTTCTTGATGTACTCAATGAACGGGATACACCAGTCTTCCTCGATGACTAAAACCTCTCGATCTGGTCCAGGGTCACTGTTACTGACGGGAGCTGACTTCTCAAAGTCAATTGTCCTCCTGCGGAGTTCCTGAACGAAAACTCCTACTGGGACTTCTACACGAGTAGATCCCAACTTGGATAATACATCAGCTGCGACGTTATCATCGCGAACTACCCAATGGTACTCGAGTCCTGCGAACTTGTTCTCCAGCTTGCGTACTTCCTCGTAGTAAGCATCCATATTCTCCATCTGGCGATCCCAGTCCTTGTTGCAATGGTTGATGACAATAGAAGAGTCGTCGTATACCATCAATCGCTTGATTCCCAGAGAAATTGCAAGTCGTAGCCCATGCAACAATGCCTCGTACTCTGCTTCATTGTTGGACACCTTCTAAAAGATTTGCAGAACGTACTTGAGTTGGTCGCCCTTGGGTGAAATAAAAAGCACTCCCGCGCTGGCACCTTCGAGCTTGAGAGAGCCATCGAAGTACATGATCCAGTGTTCTGGTCTGCCAGGACTTGCGACTTGATGGCTTTTTTGGACTTGAATTCGATGGTGAGTGCTCCGAGCTCGACTGCCCACTTTGAAATTCGCCCAGTGGCGTCCGGGTTGTGTAAGATTTCTCCCAAGCCAAACTCCGTGACCACTGAGATGGTGAATGTGTCAAAGTAGTGGCGCAGCTTCCTTGACGTGATGAGTAATGCGTAGAGTAGCTTCTGCACCGCTGGGTATCGGGCTTTGGACTCCGTGAGTACTTCACTGACGAAGTACACCGGCCTCTGCACAGGATATGCGTGGTGGTCCTCAACCCTTTCGACAACCAGTTCAGTGCTCACCACATGAGTCGTAGCTACGATGTAGAGTAGCAGCTCTTTGTCATCGCCATGCGGAGCAGTCAGTGTTGGCGGTTTTTGGAGATGCTGCTGAAGATCCACCAATGCTGCTACCGCTTCCTCCGTCCATTAGAACTTGTCTCCCTTTTTCAGTGATATTTGATGATAACCCGAGTAGCAATCAAGAACGCAAAGCAGAGCGCAGCCAGCAGTGGAGTCGATAACCTGGTCGATGCACGGGAGCCCAAAAGGGTCCTTGGGGCAGTGCTTGTTTAGATCGGTGTAGTCGACACACATCCGCCACTCGTTGTTGTTCTTCTTTTTCACCAAGACTGGATTTGCCAGCCAATCAAGGTGAAAGACTTCCTTGATGAATCCCGCGGTGAGTAGTTTCGCCAGCTCTTTCTTGGTTGCCTCGCGCTTGTCAGATGCGAATCGTCGCAGTCGTTGCTTCTTGGGAGTTGCTTTTGGATCAACATTTAGGCTGTGCTCGATCAGGTCCCTTGGCACCCCTGGCATATCCGCGGGTTTCCATGCGAAGATGTCGCGGTTAGCCTGCAGGAACCTGATGAGCGCTGTCTTCCTATTTGGGAGTCAGGTCAGCCCCAATCTTGGTGGTCTTGGACCGGTCGCCTTCCACCAGCTCTGCGTCCTTCGTTGCCACGTCATCAGGAGCGGTCGCCTTAAGTGGCCCTCACTCCTTTGTAGGAATCTCGAGCTCTATCTTCATGAGCTTTTGAGCAGCCGCAAAATTTGAGCCATAGAGTTGGGCACCTGAGTGGTGGCTGCAAACTCTATAGCCTCTCTGTCGCAGTCGTACGAGCGCCTCAAGTCGCCACGCAGGGAGATAACGCCCTTGGGTCCTGGCATCTTGAGGACAAGGTAGACGTAGTGGGGGATGGCCACAAACTTGGCCAATGCAGGACGTCCGAGGATGGCTTGATATGAAGTTTCGAAGTCTGCCACCTCGAACTTGATGTACTCTATCCTTAAATTCTCCGGAGTGCCAAACGTTACTGGTAATGTGACTTGGCCAAGTCGGAGACTACCATTACCAGGAACGATGCCGTAGAATGGGGAGTCTGTGGGCATCAACAGCTTCTCGATGTCGAGGCCCATCCTCTTCAGGGTGCCAAAGAATAATACGTTCAGTCCTGCACCGCCGTCGATGAGTACCTTGGTGAGCTTTGACCCCGCCACCGTGGGATCCAGGACGAGTGGCAATTGCCCTGGTTCATCATAGCTGTTCCACTGGTCCTCTCTTGAGAATGTGATTGGGACCTCCGAGTACTTTAAGTACCGTGGGACAGCTGGCTCGACCGCCATGATGTGACGCATGGCGAGCTTGTGGTTCCTCCAGGTTGAGAAACCGTAGTCGCCTTCGATGATGACCATGAGTACTTTACTCGGCTTTTGGAATTTGTTCATCTCGTCCTCTTCATCTTCCTCATCGTCCGCCTTCTCTTTGTTCTTGGCTGCGGGATCGAGAGGTTGCTTCTCTGTCTTCTTCTTGCCTCTTTCCTCACGCGGTTGCTGATGATACGTAGGTTGGAGATGATAGCATTGACCCATAGTGTGCCTGTGCTTTGGGTGCATTGGACATGATCTCTCAATGATCTTCTCCACATCGCTCTTGCCAGGATAGTTCTTCTTTTGGCTTCTCATGCTACTCTCCAGCGTCGCGACTGTATCATCCGGCTTGCGCTTGCTGTGCTGGAAATTCTGCTGGCCCTTATGGTTGTTGCCCTTGTTGTCCTGCCTCTCCTTGCCCTTGCGAGAACCGTACTTTTCAAGGTCATGGTCTTCTTGTTCGGACCATGCTTCCACCTGGTTGCGCAGAGCTTCCAGAGTCTTTAGGCGGTGCAAGCCAAACTGCGTGTCGAAGTATCTGTTCGTGATGCCATTCTCGAATAGGTCGATGCAGTCGCCATCAGATACGTCGACCACCAGGGTCTTGATCTCCATGAAGCGGCGCATGTACTCGCGTAGATTTTCATTAGACTGCTGCTTGCACATGGCCATGTCATGTCGAGTCTTGGGTCAGTTGTAGGTGCCCTGGAAGTTCACCACAAACATCTTCTTGAGTCGTTCCCATGAGTCGATGGAGCGTTGTGGCAGGTTCTCGAACCATGTGAGTGGGGCGGGCTCGGGTGCTAATGGAAAGTATCGACACTTAATTCCACTGTTGCCGCCCGCACATTCTATGGACGTGGAATAGAAGCGCAGCCATGACTCAGGGGGAAGTCTTGCCACCATATTTTTCGAAGCCTGCTGGCTTGAAAGGTTGCGGGTACGACGCCATCCAGATGTCCCTGGAGAACATCAGGTACTCGTCATCTTCTTCCTTGTATCCCCGCTCTTCATCGCGCCTCCTGGAGTCGATGATTGACCGCATCTCATGGTTGGCGTTGATGGTCCATCTGAGGTCATCGCTGTCTACCGGCCTGTGTGAGGATGCGGCTCGGCCTCCCTCGTTGCGACTGGCATTGGCCCGTGGTTGGACTCGTCCAGTTGGACGGTTATCATCTGGACGGTTGGGAGGTGCACCTCCCCCGTGGTTTGCGCCTCCTAGGCGGCTTGGAGCCGCCGGAAGTGGTCTGTCTCATGAGTGGTTACGACCGCTGCTGTTGACTTCTTCGTTGGGGGCTGGTAGGTCACTGCGTGTCGATGAGGTGGCGAGTGCTTTGTCGAGAGTGCGGAACATGGCGTTGATCCGATCGAGTGGAGCCTCAGATTGTGGGGTCCGCGGCAGGCTACGGATGTGGTAAGCGATTTCCATGGCGTCAGCCGTGGGGGAGTCGTAGCGCGCGACCTTCGCAAATTCCTGCGCGAGGTTGCGCCCGGCGAAGCGTTGGTCGCGGGCGTCAGGCATCGTAGAGCCCTCTTATTATTGCGGGTCTCCCTTGCTGCTTCTTGCTCTCCTATTTCTCCATCGAGTGCTAGTTCATCTTCGGAGATGTCAGTCTCCAGCTCGAAAGCCTAACGTGGATCGTCTTCAACAGCGAGAGCATCAGCGTCAGTGCCAGCACCAGCTCCGGTTGCACAGCCGGTTCCTCCAGCGCCGACCATGAACACCTGTTGACTGGGCTCGACAGAGTCACTGGTGGTTGGGGTGAGGAGGTCAGTGGTGCTCTCCTCATCTTATTCTAGCGGTGTGCCGTATTGGAACGGCAAATCTTCAGTGATGTCGTACCCAAAGGGTACAAAGACTTGGCGGGACTCGTGGATTTCATGGGGTGTCTTGTCTCTTGGGAACACGACTCTTCCTTCAGGCGTGGTGTGGATCATCAGGTCATGCCCGCCATCTTCTTGCAGGATCTCCTCGTTCGAGTCCGAGTTGTAAACGGGGATCACCTCCCTGCGGGAGCTAGCGTGTCCTGCCATGACTCGGACTGGGGCATCTCGCTTCGAGTCTGAAGTGGAGTCGATCTGGCTTTGCAATGCCTCGCAATAGACGCGGGTCGAATTGCAGAGTCCAAACGGGAATTGGGGTGGGAGGGTTGCTTGCAGCTTCTGTTCCGCAGTCGTGATCGACTTGGACTCATGCCCGCGGACTGATGTCCGCAAGCGTGACTTCGCCGAGTTGCTCGGCCAGATCTTGCATAACGGGCGCTGGTTCTTCCTTCTTCTCCAGGGGCGTCTCGAGGTAGCTATAGAAACCACCCGAGCCATCTGCGACGTAGACCCAGGAACCGAAGTTGAACCTCGTGCCTTCCTGAGGCGCTTCAGATTGGATGTAGGTCACCATTGCGTCCTCCACGGGATCTTCGAGGAAAACCCCTACTTAGTGTGCCAGATGTCGGTGTTCTACCGTCGATCCTACCGAGGTTTACCCCGAGGTAGTAGAGTTCAGGTGGGGTTTTGCCGAGATGAGGAATGCAAAGGCTAAGAGACTCAGGATTTTAGACAGGTTCGGGCCGCCGAGATAGCGTAATATCCTACGTCCTGTATGGTGGTTTGTATTCAATGAGACGTAATCTTTTGAGGGTGTCCCTGCCCAGCCTTATATACACGGAGGGCCGGGTTACGAGGTCGGTTCCGAGTAGAATCCTAACCTAATACAACTTGTAGAGTGCTTTACAAGTCAATCCAAGTTGTTTACATATCATAGGACTGGTTTCCATAACGAGGAGAGTCCTTGCAGTACTCTACTCGTAGTCTTCATGCCTACATTCATAAACAAAATCCAACGGTGACATGGATCTAAATAACCAATATGTCCAGTATGAATTGTACAGCTACCAAGATCATAAATTATAGTACATTGGTATAACTTCATAGGGCTTCCAAGATCATAAATTATAGTACGTTGTGTGTCTATATGGACTGATAATTGGATACATGGCCAGAGCCTAGAAAGGCTTGTGCCTCATCTGTTTGGAGTCATCTCTGGAAGAGCAAAGAAGCAAACTGTATTTAAAGCCATGACAGAAATGAGATCTTTGAAGCCATGACAGAAATGAGATGGGTTGATGATATAAGGGGTGCTCTCACTGTGAATGTTTTGGCTGAGTACTTTGCTGTCTGAGATCTGGTTTCTCCTCTGGTGCTACAGCCTGAAGTAGAGGACACTCACAAATGGCGTTTCTCAACCTCCGGAAAATATTCATCAGCAAAATTGGCATATGAGGCAATGTTCATTGGAGCTATTCGTTTCCAACCATGGGAAAGAATTTGGAAAACATGGGCTCCAGGAAAGTGTAAATTTTTTATGTGGCTGGTTGCTCATGATAGATGTTGGACGGCAGATCGGCTGGCCAGGAGAGGACTGCCTCACCACACAAAAATGTCCGCTACGTGATCAGGAAGTAATAAACCACATGCTGCTATTGTTAGGTCGATCTCCACCACCACAGTCCAAAGGCCGTGATGGGCTCGGTCCAGCACCCTGATCGGGGGAGCCCAACCTAGCATTGGTTGGTGGGCCCCTGTTTTATAGTGCTATAAAGATAGGGGTGGGGGCTAGGGCGCCAGACACGAGGTTCACCGTGCCGCCAGCCACCACCCCACATCCCCTTCCGATCGAGGGTGCACTGGGGCAACGGGAAGCGCCGCCACCGCCGCCACCGACTTCCGAGTGGATCCGGAGGACGTGCTGCCACCGCCCCGACCTCAACTGGATCGTCACCGTGCCGCCAGCGCCTCCTCCACCTGCGGCCGCCCCTACGACTGCCACCACCGCCACGGCCGTCGACCCCGTCACCACCACGGACGGTCTGTGTCCCTACTCTCTCTCTCTCTAGGTGTAGTTGTTCTAGATCTAGATCTTGTTTATGCATGCACAAGTGTTTAATCCTTTTATACAAGTTGTACCTGTGAGATTATCTACTGCTAGTTGATCCTAAGCATCTATCAATCGTATCAGTTAGCCTAATCTAGTAGTAGATTAGTGTTGGTGGTCATTACGACATGATTTTACCACCAACATTCCATTATATTTCAGGCTCATCTTGCTCATAACAAAGTGAATTTGGTTATTTCTAATGAGTTTCACAAGTTTTGGATAATTTGTGAGTACAAGAGCAAACAGGTGAAAGAAGGGCCAATTTGGGCACAAGGCCAGGCCGGCCGGCCTAGTATAGGCCGACCGGCCCCCTTCTGTGGCCCTTGACTACGTCACTAATCCAGGCGATTACAAACACAATGCTAAGCATCCTGAGACGTGAGATCAACGTCGGTTTGAACCAAGGACTCGAAAGGCCTAAGCTATGCTTTGCATGGATTGAAGAGCCCACCAACCTTGGATTCTCGAACAGCTTTGATCCAAAGCAACCGTTATCGACCTCAGGGTCTAATCCAGAGCGTCCTTGAAGAAAGCGGTGCCACGAGGCAGCTAGACCATGCCGATCGGCCTGGTCTAGGCCGGCCGGCCTCCCCCTGAGGCCGCCACGTGCCCCCTTTGCGTGACGGTTAAGCACAAGCTTAGCTTAAGCTTGACGCCGGGAATCGCCCCTGAAGACTATAAAAGGGACCCCTCTTCACCTTGAGAACACACACCATCCATAGGAGAGTTGAAGAGAGTTGGGTGGAGGTCAGTGGCTGAAAGCTTAGGCGTGGTGCCTGTGCTAGCTAGCCACCTCAGGTTGTGTTGCACCCCACGGAACTGCAGTGGTAGGCGGCAGGTGGTGACAGTCCTGTCCGTCCTTTGTATTGCACCACGTTCGATTGTACTCATAACAGTAGTGCTGAGCCCGGAAGAACCCCTCTCTCACCCCGTTCTGAGTTCTTTCCGTTCTAGCCGTCGAAGCAGATCAGGTTAGATTTAGTTAGATTGTTTGGGGTAACGAGTAGCTAACTAAAGTCAAGCTCTCTACCCGTTTACCTTATGCTCCCTGGTGGGTCCGGTTAGAAAAGTTCTAGGCTGGTCGCGTCTACCGTTCCTTGGATTTGATATCCAGGTTCTTACTCCCCTGGTGAAAGGCTACATCATACTCAGTGCGCTTGCGGATTTAGTTAGGCTAAGGAGTGCCAACAATTAGTACTTCGGGGTAGTTTGCACTCAAAAAATCCCAAGAAATACCCGCTGTTAGTGTTAGACAGAGGTGAATAGAGTGTGAAATCAGAGAAAATCGATAAAGTTCGATGAAATCCGCAGAAAAGAATGGAAAAGTCGATGAAAATCGAGAAAGAAACATGGATCTCGGATCCAAATCATGAAAAACTGAAGAAATCCTAACCCTAACCCTAACCCTAACCCTAACCCTAACCCTAGATCTAAAGAAAAGCAAGGGGCCGGGGGAGGAGTACCTACTAGTGGGGCCTACTTCGCCGCTGGCCATCACCACCGAAGGGCTGGAAGGACTGGCTTGAAATGATGTGAAAGAAGGGTGAGGATTTTATCACAGTTATGATAAATCTACTTGGTGGATTGATTCAGGTGCAACTACTCACGTTGCTAATTCTATGCAGGGATTAAGTATGAGCCGGACGCTGCAAAGAGGAGAAAGAGGAGTTAAAGTGGAAAATGGCATTGAAGCTGAAGTGGAGGCGATAGGAGAACTCCCCATCAAGTTATGAGACGGCTTCATACTTCAGCTACACGACGTCATTTATGTTCCCTCTTTGAGTAGGAATTTAATTTCAGTTTCATGTTTATCAGACTATGGTTTTGAGTGTCTATTCGATAGCGAATGATGCTTAATTATGTTGAATAAAGTTTGTGTGGGTGTTGCCTTCCGACAAGACAAACTTTATATGTTATCTACTCATGATGATGTGTATGCTTGTGAAGATGTGTGTGCAAATACTGAGATTATGCATGAAACTGAAAAAGTCCCCTCATCTACAAAAGTAAACAAGAAGCGGAAAAGAATTGATGATGTTTCATCGAAATTATGGCACTGTCATTTAGGCCACATTTCGAGGGGGAGAATGGAACATTTAGTTAAAGGATCAATTCTTCCACCACTAGAATTTTCAGACTTAGAACAATGTATTGGTTGCATCAAAGGCAAATACTTTAAGGAAGCAAACAAAGTAGCAAAACGAAGCACGGGAACCTTAGACATAATACACACAGACATCTGTGGTCTGTTTCCCATTGCATCAGTGGATGGTTTTGATTCGTTCATCACATTCACAAACGATTACTCTCATTACGGTTACATTTATCCAATAAAACACAAGTCAGAAGTGTTGGATAAATTTAAGATATTCAAAGCTGAGGTTGAGAATCAGCTTAATAAGAAAATAAAATTAGTAAGATCAGACCATGGGGAAGAGTACTACGGTTGACACACCCCGTATGGCCAAATTCCAGGACCTTTTGCAAGGTACCTACAGGAAAATGGCATAGTTGCCCAGTACAGTGCACCGGGTGACCCACAGCAAAATGGAGTAGCTGAAAGAAGAAACCGTACCTTAATGGATATGGTTAGAAGCATGATAAGCTATTCCACGTTACCAGTTAGTTTGTGGATGGAGGCTCTAAAGACTGCTATTCACATTCTAAACAAAGTGCCTAGCAAAGCAGTTCCTACAACGCCTTATGAACTGTGGACGGGTAGAGAACCCTCTCTCAGATATACGCGTGTGTGGGGCTAGTCCTGCTGAGGCTAAGATTTTTAACCCAAATATTGGGAAGCTAGATCCCAAGACAGTTAGTTGCTATTTCATTGGCTACACTGAAAAGACAAAAGGTTATCGTTTCTATTGTCCTAACAGACACACAAAGTTTGTGGAAACGAGACATGCAACTTTTCTGGAGAATGAAATGATCTAGGGGGAGCATGGCTACTCGAGAGATTGATTTTGAAGAGAAGTAGGTCTTTGCACCTTGCCCAATGATTCAAGAACCTTTTTTCGAATTACCTGTGTCAATTCCAATAGTGGAAGCCACTGTGACACCGGTACTAGCTCCTAGTCCTGTAGTGTAAGCAATGAATGATAACGTGAAACCTGTTCCACAAGTAGAACCAGTTGTTGCGCAAGAAGTTGAACCGATTGTTGCACAAGAAATAAAACCTTAACAGCCCGTGGTTCCAGAGGTACCGGTTGTTGAGCCAGCTGTTGAACCAGCTGGAGGAGGACTAACAAGGTCTACAAGAGTGAGACGACCAGCCATTCCTGATTGCTATGAAATTGGCAACCTAGAAGAATTTCAAATGGGGGGTGATCCCGTCAGATTTGAAGAAGCCATGAGAAGCGCTCAGTCTGATAAATGCCTTGAGGCCATGCAAGAAGAAATGAAATCAATGGGTGCCAATAGAGTTTGGGACATAGAAGTAATTCCTAAAGGAGCCAAATCAGTAGGCTGTAAATGGGTCTACAAAACAAAATGTGACTCTAAAGGGAATATTGAAAGATATAAAGCGCGACTTGTGGCCAAGGGGTTCACACAAAGAGAAGGTATAGATTATAATGAGACGTTTTCTCCAGTCTCGTGTAAAGATACTTTTAGAATTATAATGGCATTGGTGGCACACTATGATTTAGAATTACATCAAATGGATGTAAAGACAGCGTTCTTAAACGGGGATCTGTTTGAAAACGTTTACATGACTCAACCAAAAGGTCTTGCCAGTGGAAGGCAAAAAAAAACATGGGATGTCGCCTAAGCAAATCCATTTACGGATTAAAGCAAGCTTCTAGACAATGGTATTTGAAGTTTGATGAGACAATTAAGAAATTTGGATTTAAAGCAAATACAGAGGACAATTGCATATACGCGAAGTTTAAGAATGGGAAATACATTTTCCTAATCCTATATGTGGATGATATCCTGCTTGCTAGCAGTGATATAAGATTGTTACAAGAAACAAAAAATGTTTTTGTCCTCTAATTTTGATATGAAAGATCTTGGTGAGACTTCATATGTTCTAGGCATTGAAATTCACCGAGACAGAAGAAACGGGGTTTTAGGACTATTGCAAAAGACATAATTGGAAAAGATCCTAAAGAAATATAATATGCATGCGAGTAAAGCCACACCTGCACCGATAGTGAAGGGCGATAAGTTTGGGGATTTTCAACGCCCTAGGAACCAATATGAGATCGATCAAATGACAACGGTTCCATATGCTTCAGCGGTTGGTAGCTTACAGTATGCACAAGTGTGCATTCGCCCTGATTTAGCATATATCACCGGAGTACTCGGTAGATATCAAGATAATCCAGGCATAAAGCACTGGAAGATGGCAAAGAAAGCTTTGCGATATGTGCAAGGCACAAAAGACCTCATACTGACATATAGGAGATCTGATCCTCTAGAGATAAGAGGATATTCAGATTCTGACTTTGCGGGAGATATGGATGATAGAAAATCCACGTCAGGATATGTATTTACTCTCGCAGGGGGAGCTATTTCGTGGAGAAGCTCCAAGCAGACGCCTGGTTGCTTTATCCACGATGTATGTAGAGTTTATAGCATATGCAGAGTTTATAGCATGCTATGAGGCAACGTTGCAGGCCAAGTGGCTAAAGAAATTTATACCCGAATTGAAAGTGATAGATTGTATTAATAGACCACTTAAAATGTACTGCGATAATGAGCCCGCGGTATTTTACGCTCACAACAACAAGTCGAGTAATGCTACCAAACCAATAGAGATAAAGTTCTATGTTGTGAAAGACAAAATCCAGGATCACACTATAAGTCTGGAGCATATAAGTACGAAAAATATGTGGGCGGATCCACTCACAAAAGGCTTACCACCTAGTGTGTTTAAAGAACACATTACCGGTATGGGTTTAAAGGAAAGGCTTATGATCACTGGATAAGGGCCCGAGTTATGATCCTTCGTAATGGAGAAGTTTATTGTGGTGGATTAATCTAATTGAAATGGCAATTTTGATTACTCATGCTCAATGTGCTTTTTTGATATGAAGTGGATATCAAGCGAAGAGATTAAGGTAAGAAAAACATAAGGTGAGATCGAGGGGGAGATTTTAGGTCGATCTCCACCACCACGGCCCAAAGGCCGTGCTGGGCTCGATCCAGCACCCTGATCGGGGGAGCCCAACCTAGCATTGGTTGGTGGGCCCCATTGTACAGTGCTATAAAGATAGGGGTGGGGGCTAGGGCGCCAGACACGAGGTTCACCGCGCCGCCAGCCACCAACCCACATCCCCTTCCTATCGAGGGTGCACTGGGCAACGGGAAGCGCCGCCACCGCTGTCGCCGACTTCCGGGTGGATCCGGAGGACGCGCTGCCACCGTCCCGACCTCAACCGGATCATCACCGCGCCGCCAGTGCCTCCTCCACCTGCGGCCGCCCCTGCGATCGCCACCGCAGCCATGGCCGTCGACCCCGTCGCCACCACGGACAGTCTGTGTCCCTACTCTCTCTCTAGGTGTAGTTCTTCTAGATCTAGATCTTGTTTATGCATGCACAAGTGTTTAATCCTTTTATACAAGTTGTACCCATGAGATTATCTACTGCTAGTTGATCCTAAGCATCTATCAGCTATCTTGTGTATTCTCACGTCAGGTCTGGTTCACCATACTGCAAGTTTTTGGGCTGCAGGCTTTAACCCACAACCTGATGATCCCTCATTTGATGACTGGTGGGAAAAGGTGAGTACTAGAGTTGAAAGACAGAACAGACAGGGACTTCATTCCATCATTATCTTGGTGGCTTGGTCACTTTGGAATCATCACAATGGGTGCATCTCCGATGGTCGGCAATCTAACTTGAATGGCCTTCTGTCATCTGTTAGGGAAGAGATACACATGTGGGAGTTAGCTGGGGCTAGAGGACTGTCTATTATCCTCGCCCAACTGCCAGCAGGATAAGCTTACTAGCTGAGCTTGTTGAGGTCTAGAGGTCAAGCTTGTTTCCTTTAAGGGTAGGGTAGCGTGTGTGAGTTGGGGTTGTTTTTTCTCTAGTCCTCCCCCCCCCCCCCCCCCCCCCCCCCCCCCACCACAAAAAAAAATATAACCCGTGTAATGGTCCTGGGTTCTTCACCTCTTTTTTCTTCTTAATACATAGATGCGCAGCTCTCTTGCATGTTTGAGATTTCGAGATTGTGTGTCTATATAACAATGCGCTTGTCGAATGTACATCATCAGAAGAGACAAACACTTGTCGAATGTACATCATCAGAAAAGACAAACACTTGTCCAAATAGAAAGATTTATGCACAGATATCCAGTTTTGAAGCTTAAAAATAATTTAATAATTGTGTTGCCATACAAAATTGATTCGTGTGACACCACGATAATTGTCGTACTTACGCGACGACGAGCGACTAGTTTCCACGAAAACTAGCAAAGGGGTTCCTCGCTTTAGTGGAGGAGAGCCGACCGTTTTTTGACGCAAAACGGCAAAGATGAACCAGGCTCTAATGAGGATTAGGGTTCGGCATGAGCTACTGTCCTAGATAAAAGAAAAGACATGACAAGAAAATATAGTAGATGAATGTGTCTATTGGCTAGAGAGAACAATTGGCCTTGCGCCCTGCATTTTATATAGCACGGCCTGGTCTTCGGCAAAACAGAATAGGATTCTATACACACGCATACAAGATATCTGTTTGCATGCAAATTAATAAAATAATCCTAATCCTTACTTTATTTTGCCATGCAACTAACGGGAGATCTCAGCTCATGTCTAATACAAGTGCGGCTTCCTAATTTTACTTGATCCGGCCAAATAACTAACCCACGTAAAATTCTTCCCATTTCATGTATTCTCCAATCTGAATTCCGCCTTCTTTATTTCCTCTTTCTGTTTCCTCCACGCGTAAAATTCAGACTTCTATTGCTCCCAAATTATAAGCACGCATGGCATGAATACCTGACTTAGCTCTTAAACCCTGCAAATATCTGCACAAATATGCACACTTGCTTTGCCAAAATAATCAGTTGCGCCTCACGATTTCCAATTGTGATAAAGCCTTTGTTAATTTCTTCTAAAAAAAGGCTTTGTTAATTCTTAGATTATATCAACCGATCATCTTGACTGCCACCAACCGAATAATTTGGCTGAGTAAATAAATAATCTAGCCAAATTACACTGCAAACACATGCCCCCTGTTTTTGGTATAAATTCTTATTTAAAATCAGAAGTCCGGTCATGATCTAGCTGTGACAATGTTTAACAGATCTTTACAGAAGTGCAGACCGACTTTATGCCATATTTAATAATCAACAAACTCACCTATGCTGGCTCATCAAGCATTTCCCTTATTAAATCTTCTGAACCGGCACAAGCATGCCATCCACATGTAGTCCTTCGTATATAATGTATTACCTTAATGATTTCGAGTAATCTGTTGATAGCTCTTTTATTGTCATTCGGCAAGACAACCCTAAAGTAATCTTGCTCATATACCACATATAGTTCGGTCATTCATTTTTTAAATAGAAAAAATGGACCGAACACTTGGGCCATAGTTTTCCCTAAAGTTATAATGATAATATTGATCCCATATTTATTCTAAGGCGATAAAGAAATTACCGGCCATGTATTTGTTCTTTAGGGAGATGAAAAAGTAACCATCGGCTATACTCTAGATCATGTATTTCTTTTAGATGATGTAACCGAAATAAAAATCTGCCAACTCATGTTGATACAACACCGTTATTTTATCATGTATTTCGGTTTCTTTAACACTCATCAGCATGTTTATGACCAGCATGTATATTAAACATCTAGCTCACAGAATCAGATAGCTAATCACTTTAAAACTAATCGTTCCAATTAATTAACAAGCAACGAACTAATCCGGTCAAAGTCACGTTTAAAATTATATTAACTAATAGACCGATTAATTGTGAACTTATCAATGTAATTAGGTCTAATTAAACTACCAGCACCATATGGTATGACTATGTCCAACATAGACTATTTTAGCTTCACTCAAGACGATGCCAAGTAGTGCATCGGCTGTTATTCAAAAGTGCATATAGTTTTCAATTTTACTTTCTATAGGAGCATACCTTTGACATGTGGAGGACTATATAAATCGACGCACTCAGTGCCGGTCACAGGGGGGCCTTAGTGCCGGTCCCTGTGGCCAGCACTAAATGGGCGGCACTAACGTGTCGGCACGTTAGTGCCGGTCGTGGTAACCCCAGCCTGCACTAACGTGTTTTTACGTCACAAGTCACGTGATTTTTTCACGCGTAAATACGCGTACACGGCCGCGAGGATTCGAACCCACGACCTCTAGCCTCGCGCGTTGCTTCCTTACCATCTCACCTATGTATCACATGTGATTGAGTGAGAGATGGTGTCCTTTTAAAGGAACCTGCTCGGGACACGTTAGTGCCGGTCGATAACACCAGCCGGCACTAACGTGCGTCATTTAGTGCCGGCTGGTGTTGTTGACCGGCACTAAATGGGCGCGTCACGTTAGTGCCGTCAATAACACCAGCCGGCACTAAATGACGTGGCTTCGCGGTCACTGTTCCTCGCTCGGGCCACGTTAGTGCCGGCTTCAGGCTGACCGGCACCAAGTGCCACACACCAATGTGAGTTTTTTCTGGTAGTGACAATGAACCTCAATTAACCAAGCTTCTATCTCCATCGTCGCTAATCAGTACCTTTGTTTGTTTTGGCCTCCACTCCATCTCGATAGGCTTCATGAACTTGTTTCCATTAAACACTTTGTCCAACAATTTTTTGGCTTGTTCTTCTTTAATTTCTAGTGCTCGCAACCGCTGTACTCTTCGCATTTGAGTATGCGTGAGTCCTACTGGGCACCATCGAGGTTTTGATTTTGTTCCTGTTCCAACTGACCTAACTCTGCTGCGCCCCAAATTCTTCGGCCTGCACTGATTTACAACAGTTTTTGGCACTAACACACTGCTTTTGGCCGAGAAAATTCTCTGCTGATCAGACGTGCCACAAGTCTCACTTTCTTGCTGCTGCGACTGCATAGATTCCAGCACTCAAACACACGCTTGGTAGTTCCTGCATCATTGGTTCTCAGGACTGAACCAGTAGACACATTAGCCGATTCAGATTTTTGATTAGTTTCCTTCTTGAATGAATCAGGCTGCTGCTGCACGTCATTGTGACTGAACTCTGTAGTTTCTCTATGAACAGATTCAGATTTACCAATTTTCAGGTCCCAAAGAGACCTCTGACCATCTTAACTTGTTACAGTATTATTCACAATACCATCACCAGAGTTAGCTCCATCATTGTCATGTGCATCTGAATCCATTGCGCAACCTCGAGGCCTGACTGGTACCCACTTAAATTGTTTCCCATCGCTCCGGATCATATCATCAGTTTTACGTTTGGGCAGTCCAACATCATGATATGTTCTATGATCAGCACCACACCTGGGCAATACCTTACAAGTATCAAAACAATGACTTCTCCCTTCTGGATTTCCAGCTGCAGTATCTCTGTCGGAACTGAAAGCTTCACTAACTGGAATCTTTTCTCCACTAATAATAAAATGCCTGGTTAATATAACTTTATTGCCATATGAGAATCCACTCCTTCTTGCAAAGGCATATGTATTTGAACAGAAAGGCTTATATACTAGAACCTCCTCATCCCCATGTACTAAAAGTGCATCACTCATCAAGAGATTTTTGCTGGCCAACCAACTCATCCTGAATTGCAGTTGTTTCCCAAATGTTGGCTGTGATGCAACCCATCCTGAATGAACAGAACCAGATAGCATAGAAGATGATTGTGGACGTCTAAATCCCACAAACCGATTATGCACATGATCGTTTTATTTCTAGTATACTTGTCCAAAAGCTGTTTAACTGTGGGTCTGCGCTTTTTCTTTTTAGTAGCTCTAACAAACGATGTTTGTAACTCGATTTTTAGTATTTTTGCAACCTTTAGGGACCCAAACCATCTTCTTCTTTTGGCTCACAACTCTGCTACACTTTTTAGTGCTATCATGAAAAAGATTACTATTAGTTTCACTAGCTAACAGTACCGTCTTGCCTTTTGTTGAAACTGCCTGTTCCGGCCGAATCAAAACCTTTTGATCCTCAAAATTAATTACATGGTTGGGGTAAAATTTTTCAGTTGACTTATGCCCCCCAGTCTCTTGAGGATCTGATTCCAATCGATCTTCTCTAATAATCGATTGAATATTATCCGATGTTTTAGATTTTCCTTCTCTCACATTACTGACATCGATATTCTTACCTTCACCAATCTCCAGACTTCTATATGTACTTTTAGCACCTTCCGAATTACTCTCTAATTCAGCTATCTCAGTTTTATTTGAACTTGCATTACTTGTCATCTCAGAAACACATTCTGCAAGTTGTGCATATTTGAACATTTTGGAGAAACTTGGCAATCCATCAATCTGATATACACGCTCTTCCTTTTCATGCTGTATCAATGCCTTCTCCTGATCTTCTTTCCTTTCTCCTAAAATGTTACCAGTCGTAACCATGCAATCTTGATAACCTTCGGTAATGTTTTCAGCTTGACCATCAATTGCCTTAGCACTAAATTCCGACGGTAGAACAAATACTCCATTAGACTCAAATGTAGCTACTTCACTCGCTTTGCCATGTTCCTCCACTGCCACACATATTTCTTCCTGTACAATAGATTCGGAACAAGTATTGTCTGGTTCGGCTTTTTCAATGATCGAATTATTAGTCATATCCGAATCAATTTTCTTTCCCTGTAAACTTTTGTTTTAGACCAAAATCTCTAAGCATGCTAGCAACCTGGTCTTTTAAGGTTTCAAGAGGTCGTAGAAAATTATTCTGTGGCGCAGATACAACATACATACGTATGAGGTGGTAACTCTGGTAAAAATGAATGTGGTGCAGGCTGCGGAGTTTTATTAAAACATGAGTCTGGTACCAGCCCATAAGGAATCCCGGTACCCGTAGGTGGCAAAGGTGGAGTATGATATGCCACGGTCTGATAGAAGGGTTGTGGTAAATTAGAATTGAAACCAACACTTAGGTTATTACTGCTGAGATTCAGCGAAACCGAAGTCGCAATGGTAGAACTACTAGATGTAAAATAGTTGGCCGAATAAATGTTATTATTCTGGCCATCATAATTATACAACGGCACATAGATTTGTGGTACTCTAGGTGTGGAAAACATTGCCGATGTATCAGAATTCAAAAATCCATGTTGCATGTTGCTAGAAGTCCCCAAATTAAAATCATGTAAATTACTTTGCATCGGCTCCAAATAATCTTCTGATGAAAAAGGAGATCTAAAATAATTATCTGAATACCCCATGCCCGATGCAACATGCTCATTAAATATTGATCTAGCAACGACGGAATAAAATAAATCAACCAAGATACTTACAGCTCCTGATGATTAGCGTGGTGGAAGAATGCTGCTGGTCTGTGTTGTCCACTTCTCTTCACGGTCAAAGCAACAGATTAATCTTCGTAGCTGCTGCTTAGCTGCCGCAAAAGACAACGTGGCGCCGGCCTAATTAGCCGAATCAAACTGATAGGCGCGTGGCCAGACCTAATTAAGATAAACGTCGGCCTTTGAATCGCTGGTGGTGTATGGTAGATGGCCGAGGCAATGGTGATGTCAGCCTCTTCTTCCTTAATGAATAACTTAGTCCACAGCGGAGTCGCCAATTGTGTTGCCGCACAAAATTGATCCGCGTGACACCACGATAATTGTTGTACTTACGCGACGACGAGCGACTAGTTTCCACGCAAACTAGCAAAGGGGTTCCTTGCTTTCGTGGAGGAGAGCCGACCGTTTTTCGGCGTAAAACGGCAAAGATGAACGGGCATCGCAATTTTACGGTCGACCGGTGGGGGGCTTCCCACCGGTCGATCTCCGACAGACCGTTTTGGGAAAGCGACGTGGAGTGGATCCATTCACTTTTCAGCTTCTCCGTTCGTCAGGCGTCCGCCCACCAGTTTTTCGAAAGCGACGTGGACCGAGCGCTCCACGCCATTCTCTTTTCACGCGTTCTCTTTTGTGAAGCAAAAAAAATCATTCGGGGATATGGGCCCTCCCTCCTCTTTTCTTTTGTGATAAAAAATTAACAAAAATTGTTGCAAAAAATTTTGATAAAGTTTTTCGAAAACTTTTCAACTAAACTTTTTCAACTAAAGCTTTCAAGCAAGTTTTTGGGTAAAAATTTTGATAAACTTTTCAAATAAAGTTTTCAAGCAAATTTTTGAAAAAAATTCAAAGAAAACTTTTTGAAAAATCAAAGAGAAATATTTTCAGAAAAAAATTGTAAAAATATTTTCAAAAAAAGGCACATGCTGCCGCCAGCGAGGCCGCTATCGGAATGTTAAATTTGCGCTCGTCCGTTCCGGACGGTCGACGACCACGCACTTCCCTTGACTTGAAAAGTTTTCGAAAAACTTATTTGAAAACTTTACTTGAAAAGTTTTCAAAAAACTTGCTTGAAAACTTTACTTGAAAAAGACCATTACTCGTGTCCTCCGTCTGAATCTCCGCGCTCCCCTTTTACTTTCAAAGTTTTTGAAAAACTTGCTTCAAAAGTTTTCGAAAAACCTGTTTGAAAATTTTCACTTGAAAAGTTTTCGAAAAACTTGCTTGAAAATTTTAATTGAAAAGTTTTCGAAAAACTTTATCAAAGAGGAGGGAGGGACGTGGGTGGAGAACACGGAGGAGGGCGAGAAATAAATGGGATGGTGGTCCCGCGTGACCGACCGGACGGGACATTTGTCACGGGCGACGGTAAAACTAAGATTCCGAAGATGAACCAAGCTCTAATGAGGATTAGGGTTCGGCATGAGTTACTGTCCTAGATAAAAGAAAGACATGACAAGAAAATATAGTAGATGAATGTGTCCATTGGCTAGAGAGAACAATCGGCCTTGCGCCCTGCATTTTATATAGGACGGCATGGTCTTCGGCAAAACAGAATAGGACTCTATACACACGCATACAAGATATCTGTTTGCATGCAAATTAATAAAATAATCCTAATCCTTACTTTATTTGGCCATGCAACTAACGGGATATCTCAGCTCATGTCTAATACAAGTGCGGCTTCCTAATTTTACTTGATCCGGCCAAATAAACCCACGTAAAATTCTTCCCATCTCATGTATTCTCCAATCTGAATTCCGCCTTCTTTATTTCCTCTTTCTGTTTCCCTCACGCGTGAAATTCAGACTTCTATTGCTCCCAAATTATAAGTATGCATGGCATGAATACCTGACTTAGCTCTTAAACCCTGCAAATATCTGCACAAATATGCACACTTGCTTTGCCAAAATAATCAGCTGCGCCTCACGATTTCCAATTGTGACAAAGCCTTTGTTAGTTCTTAGATTATATCAACCGATCATCTTGACTGCCACCAACCGAATAATTTGGCTGAGTAAATAAATAAACTAGCCAAATTACACTGCAAACAAATTGTTCATGTTAAACTACTCAAAAGAAAGAGGAAATCACTGGAATTTTCAAAAAAAATGTATTAACTTTTAATATTTTTGAAGAAGTTACAGCATAATCACACCTCTTTTACAAATAGAGGCACTAACGAATCATATCCAGATGAGAAGGGTATTTAATAATAAATTATGATTCCTTGCTAACTTAGAGAATGTATATGATATCCCAAATGTCTGTCAATTGCGTTGTGTGAAGACGGATGGTAGTGTGCAGCTGCCATAGCACCATTGCGTTGTTATTTGTCCAGTTGCACATAATTAACACTGTCGTGCTATGGGAAGAGAAGAACTGAATACAGTCTCTTTTGCCTTGATTGCCTGAAAATTGTGTAAGTTTAGCTGTCCAAAAAACTTGAGAGATGAATAGCAATATATAGTGATAGTACTGTAGTTTACATACTTCTTTCTCCCAGTTTATCCGCAATGTGATCCACATGAGCAACGCAAGCTTAGTGAGGCTGCCACAGACAATGCCAAGCCAAAGACCCTACCAAAGCAGCAACGGTTTAGTTTTTGGGAGGTATTTGTTTATTTGTTCATGTGGTTTTATTTGGCTGCAATGGTTTCAAAAATTCATGAGAATGTTTGTAGGACTTTAGTACCGTACCATTCCGTTAAGATGGAGAACAAATGCAAGCAACACGGCCATGGGAATGCCGGCCAAGTAGAACGCACCAAGATTAACACGTGCGCCGGTCTTCTGCTCACCACATCCAGTCAGTACTCCTGGAAAGTAAAGAGAATAATCAGGCATCTGTCATCTGTGAAGAATTTCCCTCAATGTGTCACTTAGTTTTACGAGTTGGCTAAAGAATTTTGGAATGTAAAGTACTAGTTCGTTTATGAATGAATTTTACCAGATAAAGAACAGTGGAGGCCATCTGTGAAGAATGATATCGCCAGAACAGGTATCATTTTTGCAATGTATGTGACAACTTCACGCTCGTTGCTGTACATATAGCCCCAGAAATTGCGTAGCAGAATCATGGAAGAGGCGAGCAGCAAGCCTGCAGACAGGGCGATACACATGACCACTCGGGTTGCCAGCTTCGCTGCTTGGGGCTGACCCGCGCCGAGTTCATTTGAAACTCGTGTGCTAGAGATGAAAAAGCATGAATAAGCTGTACTGAGACTAAATGGTATCATGAAACACGTGTGGTACTGAAGGAGACACATGCATACATACGTAGAAATGTGTCTCTGTTACAGAACATACCTGATGGCTGTACTGAGACCAAATGGTATCATGAACATCAGCGCACCCGTGTTGAGACTGCCGAATTGAACAAAACTAGTCAGGAACATGGAAATGTAAAGACCGTTTATTGAAGAACTAACAAATACAGTGTGTCCCCGCTGATTATTACCATATCGACAGTACTGAGGTTTCTAGCTTAGGATTGGGCAGAAGACCAGAGAGCAGCACAAGCAGTTCAAATGACCACCACTCCAAGCTGCACACACAAAGGAACAGAGACACTTATTTTTTTATACTGTTTATTAGTCAAGTTATAACATATATATGATGGAGGAAGGAGAGCTTCCGCATTTTAAGGCAATTTTGAAATGCGTGATGTGACTCACCAGACCATCATCGCCGACGGGATGGCGAGGTCAGTGAACCGGCGCAGCTCCTTGAAAGCCTCGGTAGAGAATCCGGTCCATGTGGTCTTGCACGCTCCTGACAGCCTCACATGGAGTGCTAACATGGCCAGGTTGACGCCGTAGGAGATGGCGCTGCTCAGTGCGGCGCCTTTGCTCCCCATGCCGGCCTTGAACACCAGCGCCCAGCACACGAAGACGTGGCCCAGCGCCGTGACGCCGGAGCTGACCATCACCGGCACGACGATGCTCTGCGTCTGCAGGAACCGGATGTGGCACACGAGCGGGACGTAGGGGACGAGGGACAGGATCAGCCACCGCGAGTAAGCCCCGGCCTCCGCCGCGATGTCGCGATCCTGACCGATGAGGACGAGGATTTGGCCGGCGTTGGCCCAGACGAGCGCGATGGGGACGCAGGCGAGCGCAAGCACCAGCATGGCGCGCTGCTTGTAGACGCCGAGGAGGCCGTGCTGGCGCGCCCCGAAGGCCTGCCCGCACAGCGTGTCCAGCGCGCTCGCCATGCCGGCGAGCAGGCTGAAGCCGGTGACGTTGGCGAGGGAGCTGGCCAGGGAGGCCCCGGCGAGGGGCAGCTCGCCGAGGTGGCCGACAAACATGACGGACACCAGCGAGACGACGTTCTGCAGGATGCAGCTGGCCACCAGCGGCCCGGCCAGCCGCAGCAGCCGCTTGGCCTCCGCCGCGGCCGCGTTCTCGGGTTTCCGCGACTGGGGAAGCAGGGGCTCCTCTGTTGTTCCTGCTGCCTTGTTCTCCATGTCGATCTGAATTCGCAAACGTGTGACCTGGCGGTTGAAGTGGGATGGTGAACAGAGTGCGGAGATGCAGGGAGGGAAAGGAGATTTTTATAGGAAGCTGAGGAGCAGATTCCAGACATTCGGAAGCTACGACGTTCGGCAGCCGGCTTGGATTCTAGTGTAGACTGAATGTTTTTGTTTTATGCAAGTGGAATGAGCCGTGGCAGCCAAGTATTAGAAGCAAAGCCGGACTCGTGCTACAGCATATGTATTAGGCACATGCTAATTGCGGAGTAATACATAACAGAGAATACTCGGGATTTGCGAATTTTTCTCTAAGGGTGCGTTTGTTTGGTCGGAATTTAGAGGAATTAGAATCTAATTATCTCTCATCCTATGAATAAGTTTATCTTTTTATCTCTAACCCTACGAATATAATAGAGTGATCTTATCTTTTTATCTTCCACCGAATAAATAAAACTATCTTTTTATCTCTCCCTCTATGGAATTCATTTCCATCTTACACTCTATGAATTTGGGATAGGTTTATTTGTAAGTTTAAAAAAGTTATGAAATGTCAAAATCCAAGCCACATAGTATAATTTATCACTAGATTATAATTCATTCAAATTCCGACCAAACAAACATATGCTAAGTACAAAGAGCAGTCTGTTCATATAACAAAGAAACATTTAACTTTGAATACTACTTCCTATTAAAGCAATAAAATATTTTACTATGTGTATCAGTGTGTACGCTCAATCTAGTAGTAGTTCTTACTATATCATTGGCTGGAATACAGACGTTTGACTACACACTTTAATCGACGTATATAACTTTATAAAAAGTGGAGGGAATTTGCTACCTGGTTACCCTCCAAACAGTAGCAGACTAAAAAATATTGTCACCTGCCCCGGCCTGTGGTGTCGCCGTCGTGATCCTTTGCCCCGTGTACGCGCCGCTGCCGGGTGCCGGCCACGGCTAGGCGCCCAGGTCTGCTGCCGCGACGCCTACCGGTGCGGACATGCGGCGGCGTCGCCTGGTGCCTTCGCCGTGTGTGTGTCCAGCAAGGTGCCTGCGCTGACTGGTGGCTATCGTTAGGTGTCGTGTCGGATGGACCGCGGCCTGGGCGGGGTGAGGATAAGAGATTCAACCAACGTGCGGTCTGCGGTGCATGGTTATTTTTAGTCTCGTCAGTCGTCATCTATATTCTACACTGTCGGATTTTATAATAATCGAACGCTTTAGATTAATCAAAGAGTCTATGTTGACAATATCTCACCTTTAAGCCTACGCCGTTAGATTTTATATGATCGAACGCTATAGATTAATATAAAGAGTCTATGTAGTCTACATTTCTAAATTATAATATTTTTTAAAACACGTGCCTGCGGTACGTACCATTCTCTAGTTAATATAAATAGGTCAGACAATTTAACCCAGCAAAGTAATAAAGGCTAAGGCCTATGTGTTTACCCCTCAATATTGCTGGTTAATAATTCCATCTCTGTTATTTTCACATGCTATGATAAACTAATGTTAGATATAATCATTCCACATCCTTTGATAAACTAATCTGAAATATGGTGGAATATAATTTGAACAAACTTTAGTTAGTTTCTATATTCTTTTAGAAAAAAGCCAAATTTCAAGATTGTCCCCTGCCTGACTTTTTTTTCAACAGAAAACATATCTTGATAACTATTACAAATTTGGTGTTTGGCTGTTCACTACAACACAACATTTATTGTGTGACAGAATCATTCTGTCGTGGATTGTCGAATTTCCGTCGCAATTAATTTCCGTCTTAAATGATTGAACAATCCGTGACGGTTCATCCCATCGCAGAACAGCCCGAAGCCCACTCAGTCCAGCCTAAAGCCCAGTTTTACCGACGGAAATAACCGTCACAGATTGCTGTTGTAGTGGCGCCAACGTGGGCGATGACGTGGGGTCAACATGGACAATTACATGGCGCCAACGTGGATGATGACATGGCGCTAGCCAGGATGATGACGTGGCATTTGTGCTAACGTGGTTGCTGATGTGGCTGCTGACGTGGACATTTGACAATTTTGTTTTTTTACTGGAAATTGGCTTTTCATTCTAGGCAAATTTTAGAAATGTGACACTTTCGGCCCATATACCATTTCAGCCAACAACGATTTATATTTAGTCATTTTGGCCCACAAAAATTCCAGTAAACAATTATTTTGGCCTACAATGTTTTAGCCCAACAACAAAAACAACCACCAGAATTCATTGAACTAATCACATTTCAGACAAGATTTCAGCCCACATTTCAAACAAGATTCAAGTTCAATCTTGCATCAAATGAAAGGAAAGCATGCAAACCAGTCTAAAGGAGCACAAGCTCAACACACCAACAATAAGTCTAAAGAAGCACAAGCTCAACACAAGAACAATAAGACATCATTCTTGCATCGTCCGTCCTGGGGAGGAGTACATCCTTGTATTGTCCTTCCTTTAATAATCCACTCGACTACCGAACCAGCTATCATTGCACCATCAACATTCAACATGATGGCCCAGAAGACGCTCGCCGACTTCTTAGCTCCCTTGTCCTCCGAGGTTCCTGTTGGGCCTAAGGTTGACATAGGAAATGTGAACTTTACGATCAAGACGGGTCTTATCAACCTGGTGCAGGCTAGCCCATTCCATGGGAAATCCAATGAGGACGCAAGCGCCAAACTTCAACAATTCCTAGAGCTATGCAGCACCTTCACCATTAGAGGGGTTAGTGAAGATGCTATTCGCCTCCGACTGTTCCCGTTCTCTCTACTCGGGAGAGCGAAGCAGTGGTTCTACATGATCTGGGAGATGATAAACTCTTGGGATGAATGTTCTACGGCATTCCTCACGAAATTCTTCCCGTTGGGCAAAACCAATGCCCTTTGTGAGAGAATTTTTTAGTTTTCAGCAAGCAGCTATGGAGTCAATACCTGAGGCGTGGGAAAGGCTTCAAGATTACATCTTGGCCAGTCCTCACCAAGGGATGGATGATTGGCTCATTCTTCATAACTTCTACAACGGCTTGTCTCCGATAGACCGTGATCATATTGATGCTACTGCTGGAGGAGCCTTCTTCTCTTTGACCATTGAAAATGCCAAAAATCTGATTGAGAAGATGGTCTCTAACCAAGGGTGGAGTGATGTGAGACTCTAACTTCGTCCGGACATATTGGGCATGAACGGCAACATTGGTTATCGTCTAGAGGAAGGCCAGGAGTGCGATCAACCACACCCAGACTACCAACGAGATAACACAAGTAATGATGTCCATTCTATTCAATCCTCCTTGCAAGATCGTGTGTTTGGCCAAGCAAAAATAATTGAATCCCTCTCTAAAAAGCTTGTTGCCAATGAACAAACTTTGGAAAGCCTATCCTCTACTTTTAAGAATCAACTGAGCTTGAATAAAATGATAGAAACTAAGATAGCTCAGTGGGATGCTGCTATGCCTTTTTTTGGGATCGAAGAGAATTTGGGGCAACCCGAACCTTTTCGTGAAAATGTTTGTGCGGTGATCGAGAAGTGGGAAACACCTTCTCGAAACTTGTACTATGCTAACATTGTAGCAAAGTATGAAGAGGAGAAAGTCAAGAAACCTCCCGCAGGGAGGAGTTCCCCATTCAATCAACCCAAGGCAAGAAGGAGGGATGCTGGCTATCCGATGCTCGAGTGCTCGATCTGGGATTACCATGCCAAGCATTGTCTATGTGACCTTGGATTAGGCATCAACATCATGCCAAAGGTAATCTATGATGAAATCAGTTACCCCCCTTGCACCCTACAAGAATGTGCTTGCAGATGGCCGATGGAACCGATTGCTATCCCGTGGGTGTTGCTCAAAGTGTTCCGGTGAAAATCCGAGACACCTATCTCCCCGTGGATTTTGCGATCGTTGACATGGAAGCCAACTTGAAAGTATCACTCATTCTTGGACAATCGTTCTTGAACACCGTGAAGGCGAAGATCGATGTGAATGTTAAGAAAATTCAGCTTCATCTTCGGGGAAAGATTGCAGAATACAAGTTCAACGAACCATGTCATTGGGTAAAGAGACCGAAGAGGAGAACTGCTAAACAGCCTCCACAGTCCGGGAAATCATTGTCCACACCATTGCAGCAACTGAAGATCAAACAAGGTATGTTGGACAATGAAAGACAACCATCCAAATCCACTTCTCTAGGATTGGATGCCACATCATCGAGCTGAACATGATGGAGAAGAGTCCCGCTTGTCGGACTCAAAATGGTGAGTCCTTTGCCGAAAGGTAAAATCGGTAGTTATCTCATATGTCCCTTTCCAAAATTTGATTTCCCAACTACATATTTGATTTTCCACATTTGCATGCTGGAGTTCTTTCTAGCCATTTCCCTTTTCCAAAATAAAATTCTGAAAACAAACTGAGTTGATCTTGTTCGAAAAATATTTTTAGTCTTTTTCTAGGACAAATTTGGCCAAACCTCTCTTGCATGATCTCACATGATTGCAAGGAAGTTTTGCATCAAAGGGGCAGCAAATGAGACCTATCATGGGTCGGTCAAATCTCTGATTCGACCGAGTCAATTGATATTAGGCCTCACTTGCCTCAACGGCTTCTAGCCGTTGCCGTTGGCCATTATTTCACCATTTGTCCCCCCAAACTCTACAAGGGGCTGAAGGAGAAGAGGAGTCTTGCCCATCCATGGCATGCATTCCTCTCTTGAAATTGGTTCTTTGATTCTTTTGACAAATTTCACTCAGGGAAGAGAAGCAAGTAAACTCTCTACCTCAATTTGTTCTTTGTTGTTGGTTTAAGTTTGGAAGAATAGACATTTGGTTAAAGTCTTAGGACATTTCCCATTTGGATGCAACCCCATACTTGCTCCATTGTTTTGCAAGTTTGGATTTCCAGCTTGTTGTTGACACTCCTTAGCCTAACTAAAATCCGTAAGCGCACGGAGTCCGATGTAGCCTTTCACCAGGGGAGTAAGAACCTGGATATCGAATCCAAGGAACGGTAGACGCGACTAGCCTAGAACTTTTCTAACCGGATCCACCAAGGAGAAAAAGGATAAATGGGTAGAGAGCTTGACTTTAGTTAGCTACTCGTTACCCCAGACAAACTATCAATATCTAACCTGATCTGCTTCGACGGCTAGAACGGGAAGAACTCATAACGGGGTGAGAGAGGGGTTCTTCCGGGCTCAGAGCTACTGTTATGAGTACACCCGAACATGGTGGAGTACAAAGGACGGACAGGGCTGTCACCACCTGCCGCCTACCACTGCAGTTCCGTGGGGTGCAACACAACCTGAGGTGACTAGCCAGCACAGGCACCACGCCTAAGCTTTCAGTCACTGACCTCCACCCAACGCGAAGGGCTATAGAGGAAACCCCAAACAAGAGTCGCTGTCACTCGCGCAGAATCAGGTACCCGCAGATCAAGATAAATACGATAACTTGCTGAAAGTAAGTTGTAAACTAGCGAGGTACTAAAGGCAAGAGACCGAGGACTTACTGAAGATAACTCTTGAATATATTCCTCGGGGGCGGAAATGTTGAGATGAGACCGAGAGAGAAATCCCGGACTCTCTCTACAAAGCTCGGCTGTCACCCGAGCAACTCACCCACTCTCTCCCTACTCTAACTCTAAAGATGAGAGCAAAAACTCACTAAGCTACTCTTCTCTCCTTTGGATGATTTGATGGATGCTTTCTCAAGGTGAAGGAGGGTCCCTTTTATAGCCTTCAGGGGCAGTTGCAAGCGTCAGGGTTAAGCTAACCCTCTGCTTAACTGCCACGCGAAGGGGGACAGGTGGCGGCCTTTGGGGGAGGCCGGCCGGCCTAGGCCAGGCCGATCGGCCTGGCCTTGCTGCCCCGTGGCACCGCCTTCTTCAGGGACGCTCTGGATTGCACCCTGAGGTCGGTAACGGTTGCTTTGGATCAAAGCTGTCCGAGAATCCAATGTTGGTGGGCCCTTCAATCCATGCAAATGTAGCTTAGGCCTTCCGGGTTCTTTGGATCAAACCGACGTTGATCGCACGTCTCATGATCATTTGTGTTGTGTTTGTGATCTCCTGGACCAGGGACGTGGCAAGTGGCCACAGAAGGGGGCCGGCCGGCCTGGCATAGGCCGGCCGGCCTGGCTTTGTGTCCAGTGTGGTTCAGCTTTTGCTTGCTTGCTCATGCACTCACAAATTATACAAAACTTGTGGAACTCATTAGAAATAATCAATTTCACTTTGTTATGAGCAAGATGAGCCTGAAATGTGACGGAATGTTGGTGGTGAAACCGTATCGTAACGACCACCAACACTTGTCAAGCAGCTTCAGCAGTAGCAGATTGAGGAGATGAGGGCTTATCGTTGTTGAGTGGGGTACAACTCCAACCAATAGCATGATCTGATTCTAGCTTGGGAGAGGACCCCCACAAGTGGTAACTTGTATCTTTTCTGCTTTCAGAATATGCATGATAAAAAAATACCAAAAAACATTTACTGCTTTCTTAGGCGCGGTAAGAATGTTTTAGTACTTCATGGTTGAAATGATGAATAGTTGCTCTATTGGTTTTCTCTCATGTGCCTAAGTTACAACTTGATTTCCTACCCATGTTTTTGAGTTTGTTGGCTTGCATGATCAAACCTTACCTTGAAACTTGTGGGTAGCAAAAAGCATGATCCAAGTCTAGGTTGTTGCGAGATATGATATGGTTGGATAAAGTTCCTATGATCTTGTCTATGTGATACTTGATATCCGGAGTTTTGTTTTTGAAATTGCAAAAATGATGAGTTCCTCAATGATGAGAAAATTCCTATCCAAGGCCATATGTTGATCCTATCTTATAGCCTCCACATATGCTGCCTGTTATCTCATTGAGCCTTGTCAAATTGTTGTGACCCTTCATGAGATGCTTTTCATACTCCCATGATCAAGATCATGTACACACCACCACCATATGCTAAACTTCTACACTGGAAGTTAGCAAACATGCCATCCATCCATCCACAAAATAAAGCTCCATGTTTCCCTATGACCTCTCTCTCCAAAGTTATCCTTACAAAAGAGACATAGGCTATGTCAAAAAAAAAGAATAAAAGATGCATGCCCAAAGAAGGTATGCCACATGCTCACAAGGTATGAAAAAAGCCATGCTCTTGAAAGCATGATGAAAAAAAGAAAAGAAAAGAGATAGCCCATGTGTCAAAAGAAAGGAAGCAAGGAGAGAGATGGATCATATAAAAAGGAGTCCATACACCATACACCACCCACCATATCTACCATCCACACACATGCACATCTTGATCAGGTTGTATGAATTGCTTCTCCAAAGGATCCGGTCTTTGACTTCGCAATATATGAGAAACAGGCATGCCTTCCTTCTTCCCTACCTACAGCTCCACATATGAGCTTATTAGGAGTAGGTTGTGAAAGAAAGGCAAAACCATGCCTTGGTGAGGAATCATACACATTGAGCGATCCGAGAGTATCATTTGAGGAACTCTGATTTCTTTTGAAAAACTTTGCAAAACCTCCGGATTGACAATTGATTAAGGAATAAGTGATTGGTACTCTATAATACCGTTCTATCTCTCAACCGTCCAAGACAAGGAAAAGCTACATGCCCCACAGGAGTAAGGTAAGAGGTAAGATCAATGCCGACTCATTCAATTCATGGTAGAATATTTTGTTGTAGGCATGGCATGAGTTAGAAATAAAACATAGTAAGCAACTCCTGATCAACCAAACCTAAGTCCTAATGCTTGCTCGGGACGAGCAAGTGGCTAGCTTGGGGGGAGGGGGGGGGGTTGTTGATGGCTGTTAAGTACCAAATATAGCCGTCAATATTCAAGGAACTAACATCTCTTACACTCATATTTGGTTTGGAATAATGTAGTTCCACATGTCCTTGAGATTATTTGAGTGTAGGTGAAATACATAAAAAAGAATGGAGAAAGCACACTCTCATGGTGGAGAAACACAACTTCAGCCAATGAGAGGGCGCCATGGGGTATCACATGGATCCATGGGCCCACAAGAAAGACAAGAAACACACTCTCGGCCAATCAGGTGCAAGCACATGGATTGAGGGGCCCACCTTGGGGGGTAAAATACATAGACACACCCAAGACACCCCCATACCCACATGAGGACCCACCTGGCAGCCACATGTCCAAAGGCGGTTGTGTGGGGGGCCCACCATGGGTCAACCGACCCCCTGGTTCGGCCGAACCAGGGGTGTCTCCTGTCACCTCGAGCCACCATGTGTCCTCTCTAGGGAATATTCCTTCAGCAATGCCGCCTCCAGGTGCCTATAAATATGAGTGGAGGGGCTCCATTCTATGCACCACAAGTTGAAGCACTCCTCTCACTTTTAGTCTTTAGGACAGTGGAGTTAGGCTAGAGTAGTTCTACATAGGTTCAGGTCTTCTTAGAGCTAAGGGTAAGGCTCTTGTATCTTCTAGTTATAGGATGACTTTGCTCTACTTCAAGGATACATCTTTCTTATATAGTGTTTGTCTTAGTCATGATATGTGTGAGCTGTGTATGTGTTCTTGCTATCATGTGTTGCTTGGCTTATATGCTCATGAGATAGTCATATACCCTTGCTTCAGTAGTATAGGATCCTATGCCCCCATGTGTGTTAGACTTTGCTCTAGTTCGTTTAGAGTATGGTTTCGTGCTATATAGTCTTTATGATCTATGACATTGTAGTCGGTCCGATGATCTTGTATTAGATGGTTCTAGCTTAGCTCTTCCATCCGAAGGGTGGAAGCGTTGTAAGGGGCTTGGATTGTTGGCCTCCATTGGATATGAGTGTTCCCCTTGGTTTGGCCAGGGTAGGCCGCGGGTAGTGACAGCCCTGTTGGACCCTCTGAAATCTCCCACGTTCGGGTTCACTATAGGAGTTCTGAAATGAGTAGCAACCTCGCAAAGTGGTCACGCGTAAGTGGCGAGGGAGGCTATCTCCCCGGGTAGCCCTTGGTCCATAGGCTCAGACGTTATCGTGTGTATGCTTCCCTCTCTAACATGATACTCCCTCCGTCTCAAGATATAAGGCACGCACGTAAATCAAAATTCAAACTTTGAAAACTTTGACCTACGATTAACCTTGTATAATAAAAACTTTGTCTTACAACAATAATATACTTGTATTCATATTTAAAAGTACTTTCATATGACTATCATTTTGTTGCTACAAGTATTATATTATAAAAGATATTAAGAGTCAAATCTTATTATTGAAGACTGTGCCAAGTTTGACCGCGCCTTATATCCTGAGACGGAGGGAGTATGTGCAGTATATAGGAAGTACATTAGAACCTAGAGCTAACTCTCAGTCCTTCTCCCTAGCCTTAGACTATCTTGAGTGTCATTCTCTTGTGTGTCACACTACCCTGCTATTATCTTTACCCCTACTAAGCTTTGGTTTAGCATATCAAGATATAACTCATAAGCATAGTAGAATCTCTTGACCGCCCGCATGCCTTGGATTCGATACCCTTGGAATACTCTTAGGGGAAAGCTACAATGATATCTGTGCGCTTGCAGATTTATCTGTGAATGTTAAGAAACGTCACCAGGTTTTCTGACGCCGTTACCGAGGAATTGGTAACAACGTTAAGAAATGCCAACAGTGGGTAGCAAAAAGCATGATCCAAGTCTAGGTTGTTGCGAGACATGATATGGTTGAATAAAGTTGCTATGATCTCGTTCTACCTGATACTTGATATCCGGAGTTTTGTTTTTGAAAATGCAAAAATGATGAGTTCCTCAATGATGATAAAATTCCTATCCAAGGCCATATGTTGATCCTATTTTATAGCCTCCACATATGCTGCCTGTTATCTCATTGAGCTTTGTCGAATTGTTGTGACCCTTAGTGAGATGCTTTTCACACTCCCATGATCAAGAATCACATACACACCACCACTATATGCTAAACTTCTACACTGGAAGTTAGCAAACATGCCATCCATCCATCCACAAAATAAAGCTCCATGTTTCCGTATGACCTCTCTCTCCAAAGTTATCCTTGCAACAGAGACATGGGCTGTGTCAAAAAAAGAATAAAAGATGCATGCTCAAAGAAGGTATGCCACATGCTCACAAGGCATGTCAAAAAAAAGCCATGCTCTTGAAAGCATGATGAAAAAAAAGAAAGAAAAAAAAGAGCCATGCTCTTGAAAGCATGATGAAAAAAAAGAAAGAAAAAAAAAGAGATAGCCTATGTGTCAAAAAGAAACAAAGCAAGGAGAGAGATGGATCATAAGAAAAAGGAGTCCATATACCATCCACCATATCCACCATCCACACACATGCACATCTTGATCAGGTTGTATGAATTGCTTCTCCAAAGGATCCAATCTTGGGCTTCGCAATATATGAGAAACAGGTATGCCTTCCTTCTTCCCTACCTATAGCTCCACATATAAGCCTATTAGGAGTAGGTTGTGAAAGAAAGGCAAAACCATGCCTCAGTGAGGAATCATACACATTGAGCGATCTGAGAGTATCATTTGAGGAACTTTGATTTCTTCTGAAAAACTTTGCAAAACCTCCGGATTGACAGTTGATCAAGGAATAAGTGATTGGTACTCTATAATACCGTTCTATCTCTCAACCGCCCAAGACAAGGAAAATCTACATGCCACAGGAATAAGGTAAGAGGAAAGATCAACGCCGACTCGTTCAATTCATGGTGGAATACTCTCTTGTAGGCATGGCATAAGTTTGAAATAAAACATAGTAGCAACTCCTTATCAACCAAACCTAAGTCCTAGTGCTTGCTCGGGATGAGCAAGAGGCTAGCTTGGGGGATTTGTTGATGGCTGTTAAACACCAAATATAGTCGTCAATATTCTCAATAATAAAGAAGAACTAACATCTTTACACACATATTTGGTTTGAAACAATGTAGTTCGACTTGTCCTTGAGATTATTTGAATGTAGGAGAAATAAAGATAAAAGGATGGAGAACATGCACTCTCATGGTGGAGAAACACGACTCCAACCAATGAGGGGCGCCACCTACGCAGCACATGGATCCATGGGCCCACAAGAGGGAGAAGAAACACACTCTCGACCAATCAGGTGCAAGCACACGGATTGAGGGGCCCATCTCGGGGGGTCAAATGCATGGAAACACTCGAGGCATACCCATACCCACTTGAGGACCCACATGGCAGTCTCCCAGAGAAAGGCGGTTGTGAGTGGGACCCACAGTGGGTCGGCCGAACCACCCTTGGCTCCTCTCGCCTCCAGGCGCCACGTGTCCTGTCCTGAACTCAATTGTGGAATACCGCCTCCAAGTGCCTATAAATATGAGTGGAGGGGCTCCATTCTAAGCACCACGAGTTGAAGCACTCTCTCTCACTTTTAGTCTCTAGGGTAGTGGAGTTAGGCTAGAGAAGGCTTTAGTTCAGGTTCAAGGTCCGCTTGGAGCTAAGGGTATGGTTCTTGTATCATCTAGTTCTAAGATGACTTTGCTCTACTTTAAAGATACATCTTCTTCATATAATGTTTGTCTTAGTCATGATATATGTGAGCTGTGTATGTTGTGGGGACCGCCTCTCGGCGTTCCCCCTTAGCATGAATTAATGTCATTCCCTGGGTAAGAGGAAGAAAAACATTAACTGTAATGGAGTTGGTAAACGGCTAAATGGATTAGAGGAGTAAAGAGCGGTACTAGGACCTGATCAAGACGGCATGCAGCACCGGTGAGGAGAGGGAGGCCTTCCGATGGAGCTGCACGGTTTCACACGCAAGTCTGAGTACCACCTCACTCAGCAAGTACTTAGCAATCAAAGGAAAGTATATGCATTATTGCGGTTGGCAGGTTATTAAGCTTAGCAGTTTTGGGTCCTAGAGGGGAAGAACCTCCCTACTAGTCCCGGTGATTCTGGCAGCGATCCTATCGATCCTGCAATCACCCCTTCTTTCCATCATTCCTATGGGTTATTGCTGGCTAATCAATGGGAGCTTTAACTAGACGAGCTCTTGACCGAGAGCGACAACTATCAGATAGATTGGATAACTCTATAGAGATTTGTACTCTATGACTATACAGTTAGGCGACCCTCCCATGGCCAAGGGCAGGGCCACCCAACGGGACTCGTACCCACCGGCGTCCATTACTGGACAGCTTCCTTCTGGGTCTACCCATGGATGCTACTGGGGCCTAAGCAGGGATCACATATCCGTCCACAAAAGGACATCAAAACCTGGGTATGGATGCATCATATAAATGGGCATGCATCGCCCATGGGCCCTACCAGCCCTGTCACATGCGACCCGTGCCGACCAGTCCCAGCCCTCTGTCTAGGGCTGTCTCCAGCATATCCGTTGCCCAACCGTGGCCCCTGGGGTAGCTTAATCAGAAGTAGTTGGTGGGGTGTGAGTCGAGGCCTCAGATTACAGGACGTTGGAAAGACTTTCCCAAGAACCAGTCCTTAAGTGACCAAGGTAGGCCTCTGGATAGGTGCCTTTTCAAGGCTATCCACCCTACCTCGCATCTTCAATCCCCCTTGATGCCTCTCGCAACAAGGGTTTCTGGCTGTGGGTAGTGCTTTAGCAGCGTACCAAGGTTATTTTGGTGGCTAATCTTAATGCAATCTACAGACGCTGGGGTAGAGTAAGAACATGAGGACCCGGTGTGTCCGAGGACCGGTGGATGGTCGCTTCCTGGTGTGATGAGTGATTGACAACGTGGTGTGGATTGACGTTTCCCTTGGCTCAAGTATTGCAGGTGTAGAATGCGGCTTGGTTGCATTGGTGCAGGTGAAGAACAGGGGCGAAAGGTCTTAGCCATGGCGGCCTCCGAGGAGCGGAGAGACAAGTAGGCTTGGTTCGAGGGACCCGATGGCCGGTGGATCAAGTGCGGTTCACATGCTGGCAAGAACGAGCAAGGGGACGTGGTTCCGGTGCGAGGTAGCGGCTCACAACCGAAGCTCGTATGCGGACGAGAAGCCGGCGCAAGGTGGCGGCTAACAACCGAAGTTTGCGCGCGGGGTTTGGTGATTTGGCCACAAAATCATCGGTGGACGGTTTCCCTTGGTTTGGGCCTCAAAACCAAGGACCGAGGACTCGACGTGGCGAAGATGGGCCGTTGGGCTGCTGGGCTGTATGTACCCGGCAGTGCCGAGTTGAACAACTAGGCAGTGCCGAGTACATGCACCCGACTGGGCTGGCCCAAGAACGGCGTCGAGGAGCTTCGATCCGGAGGACACGCGGCGTGACTGCAAGGCTTGCGTCGGAGGGAAGCTAGCTTGCAGTGGAAGGTGCCCGAGCCGGAAAATATCTGAGATCAAAATGTCAAATTTGCCCCTGAGGGGTATGTATCACTTAGGGGTAGTTTAGTCTTTAGGACACCACCACTTGGACTACTAATAGGCCCCTTCAGGGCTGGTGGCTGTTATCTCTTTAGTTATCTTTTATTTGGCTTGTTTAGTTTTCCTCTTCCCTTCATCCCCTCCACCTAGAACTACTTCGAATCATTCCTAGTTTGTATAGGTGAATTCATGGTTATGTGATTGAGTTTGTACTGTTCATCTTTGTGCCATGATTTGATTCCCGAGCTCCTTCTTCCTTTTCTATTTTCGTGGGTATTTTCGGAGCTATTTTTGGGGGATTTTCGTTCTTCTCTATCTAGGGCGTTTTCTCTCGGATTTCTTTGGGGGATTCACGTATGAGTGCCTTGTGCCTCTTTTGCTGGTGATCCTTTGCCCCCAAGCGCCGAGAATCGCTTCAGATTTGAGATTTTCGGGATGAACTTGGTGTCATGGTGTTCATCACGAGATCTGAGTTTACGGGAGTTGTACTGAGTTAGAGGCCGAGATCTTTTGGGAAAACACTCCACTGGAGGTCTAGATCATCTGACCAAAATCTCGCCTCAAGAGCTCAAGCCGTTTGGGAGATCCATCCTCGAGTTGACTTTGGGGCTGTGCTGTTTGCGTGTACCCGGCACTGCCGAGTTGTGAAAACCGGCACTGCCGAGTACATAGACTCGAGGGGTGCTTCTGTGCTGTGTGTATTCGGCAGTGCCGAGTTCTGAAAACCGGCAGTGCCGAGTACACACACCCAGTGGCTGTTTCGGTGAAGTTTTTGGATCGAGGATTCTTTCTGTGTTTCCGCTGCATGTTTCTTGTTCCTAGGGTCAGTAGCATCTCAGTTGCTACGTGATCTTGGCAAGATTGTGATACGAAGTCCGGAAGTGATTTTGGGGTGAAAGCCTGGATTTGGAGAAGAAAATTTTATCGGCTCCCATTCACTCCCCCCCTCTCTGGTCGCCGTTTCGGTCCTTCAATTGGTATCAGAGCAGGTTACGGGTCTTTGCGACTCTAACCAGTCTAAGATCCAAAGATGGCGTACCAAGATCGGGGTTCCGGGCCTCCGCACTTCGATGGGAAGAACTACCCGAACTGGGTTGCGCGTATGGGCGCTTTCTTGCGAGGCAAAGGAAAGTTGTTGTGGGATGAGACCAAAGATGAGAACTATGTCAATCCCACCAACTTAGATGCCCAGGATGCAAAGGATAGGTTTGAGGCAAACGCTAGAGCTGTTGACTACTTGTTCCGTTCTTTGTCTGCCGAGGAGTTTGAGCGTGTTTTGGGCGAGGACCTAGCTTGCCAGATCTGGCAGAAGCTTAAGGTAGCCCACGGTGGTGATAGCCATGTCAAGGCTAGGCTTTTCTCGATGTACAGGAGAGAGTATGAGAACTTTGCTCATTTGCCAGGAGAGTCTGTTGATGCTTTGTTTCAGCGTTTCACTTCGATTGTCAACAACATGAAAGCCAACATTACCGTGCTCCCATACTCGGATCATGACCGAGCTATCAAGCTCCTGCAAGCACTTGATAGATCCGTGTGGGGTGCCAAGGTTGAGGCGATCATGGAGTCGGCAAACTATGAGACTCTTTCTGTTGACGAGCTTTTCTCGAAGTTGAAGTCTTCCGAGGTTGACAGGCAGTTGCTTGCCAAGGCTAAGAGTCCGACTGATCCCCATAGTCTGGCTCTAGTCGGTGGCTCTGGATATGGACATGCTAGAGCATAAGTTTCTTTCTGTCGCAAGACATTTCATGTACCATGCTTAACTTGAAAAAACTTGATAAATGAGATAGTCTATGCATGAAAGAAGAAAGATGATAAAGAGAAATATTTGCAGAAAATTATGCTCATGTCTCTATGCTTTCACCATTGCACACACTTGCACACATAGGGTGCTAAGCGGTTGCATGTTGTTTGCCGGAGAAGTCTCCCATGAAGTGAACACATGGCTCCGTGCTTTGACATGACATGAGGTAGAACTTGGGCGTTTATGATTATCTTTTGTCAAGAATGCTTGTCCTTCCATGTTTTTGGTAAGATGAAGTTCATTTTTGCTTGAACAATCCATGGTTAGGACTTTGCTCATGTAGTGACTTTTTTGATAAAACTACACAACTTGCTCATGGCTTTGTCAATTGGATATATGTCTTCACCTTCTTGATGGAAATGCCCGTGTGACATGATGAACTATCTTGTTTGCCTCTTCTCTAACTTGTAGCATTTTGTATTGCTCATTGTATATTTGAGAAGCTTATAGTTGCATTTTGTATATTTTTCCTTGATGTGTGCATTGTCAACAAGGGGGAGAATTTCTGGAGCATTTTGCAAGGGGGAGATGTTTGCTGAATCTTTGAGAAAGTTTTTGCTCTAGAATTTGTCGAAATTGTGTGAGAAGGAAGAGTTTTTGCCAAAATGAGGTTTTCTGAAAATTTGTGAAGTTTCTGAGGGTTTGATCATTGGAATATCTTGCTGGGCATATTTGGAAGGTTTTCAAGTTGGAACGGCATTGTTGCGAGTTTGTTTGTGCAATTTTGGCACTTTTGACTTTGGTCATCTGCGAGGGGCGGTTTAACCGCCCCCCCTGGGCGGTTTAACCGCCCCTGTGCTGAGTGCACAAGTGTTGTGAAGTTTTGAGCCATTTTCGAGTGTTTTTCGCACGCATAAGTTCACTTGTTCAGGGGGAGTTGCATCTTTGCAGTGGGAGTGCTTTGAATGTCCTGAAAAGTGATTTGGAGGTTTTGAGATTTGTGATTGATGCTTTGTGCTTTTGCTCTTTTGCCGATGGTGTTGAGCCCTTTCGCTTCTTCTTGAAGGGTCGGCATTTCTGGAGCTTTCTCTTCCAGAGTGACTTTGTTCTCGGCTTGTTCTTGCTTTTAGTCACTTGCTTGAGTCTTGTTTTGATTTCTTTTATATTTTCTTCATATCTTTGGTTACTATGTGTGTGTTGTCAATGCACTCATCAAGGGGGAGATTGAGGATCCGGTGTGTCCGAGGACCGATGGATGGTCGCTTCCTGGTGTGATGAGTGATTGACAACGTGGTGTGGATTGACGTTTCCCTTGGCTCAAGTATTGCAGGTGTAGAATGCGGCTTGGTTGCATTGGTGCAAGGTGAAGAACAGGCGCGAAAGGTCTTAGCCATGGCGGCCTCCGAGGAGCGGAGAGACAAGTAGGCTTGGTTCGAGGGACCCGGTGGCCGGTGGATCAAGTGCGGTTCACATGCTGGCAGGAACGAGCAAGGGGACGTGGTTCCGGTGCGAGGTAGCGGCTCACAACCGAAGCTCGTACGCGGACGAGAAGCCGACGCAAGGTGGCGGCTAACAACCGAAGTTTGCGCGCGGGGTTTGGTGATTTGGCCACAAAATCATCGGTGGATGGTTTCCCTTGGTTTGGGCCTCAAAACCAAGGACCGAGGACTCGACGAGGCGAATTTGGGCAGCTGGGCCAGAGTGGCTGCCAGGGGCGGTTTAACCGCCCCCAGGGGCGGTTTAACCGCCTCCCCCTGGGCCGGCCCAAAAACGGCGTCGAGGAGCTTCGATCCGGAGGACACGCGGCGTGACTGCAAGGCTTGCGTCGGAGGGAAGCTAGCTTGCAGTGGAAGGTGCCCGAGCCAGGAAAATATCTGAAGATCAAATGTCAAATTTGCCCTGAGGGGTATGTATCACTTAGGGGTAGTTTAGTCTTTAGAGCACCACCACTTGGACTACTAATAGCCCCTCCCAGGGCTGGTGGCTGCCATCTCTTTGGTTATCCTTTAGTTCTCTCTTTAGTTTTCCTTTGAACTAGTTTTCCCCTTCATCCCCTCCACCTAGAACTACTTCGAATCTTTCTAGTTTTGTATAGGTGAATTCATGGTTATGTGATGGAGTTTGTGCTGCTCATCTTTGTGCCATGATTTGATTTCCCGAGCTCCCTTTCTTTTTCTATTTTCGTGGGTATTTTCGGAGCTATTTTCGGGGGATTTTCGTTCTTCTCTTTCTAGGGCGTTTTCTCTCGGATTTCTTTGGGGGATTCACGTATGAGTGCCTTGTGCCTCTTTTGCTGGTGATCCTTTGCCCCCAAACGCCGAGAATCGCTTTGGATTTGAGATTTTCGGGATGAACTCGAGGTCATGGTGTTCATCACCAGATCTGAGATTCTGAGAGTTGTACTGAGTTAGAGGCCGAGATCTTTTGGGAAAACACTCCACTGGAGGTCTAGATCATCTGACCAAAATCTCGCCTAAAGAGCTCAAGCGGTTTGGGAGATCCACCTTTGGTTTGACTTTTTCTCGAGCCACCCAGGCCTGGGCGGTTTAACCGCCCCCTGACCCGGTTTAACCGCCCCCCCTGGGTGTGTTGGATCGAGTCGTGTTTCGGGTCGTTTTAGTGTTCGCTTTCGATTGATTCGAGTTCCGCTGCTTGTTTCTTGTTCCTAGGGTCAGTAGCTTGACAGTGGCTACGTGATCTTGGCAAGATTGCTCTCGGAGGTTTCAGGAGTTGGTTTGGGAAAATAGCCGGATCGGTTGGAAAGAATTTTTATCGGCTCCCATTCACTCCCCCCCTCTCTGGTCGCCGTTTCGGTCCTTCAAACCGCCCCCCTGGGTGTGTTGGATAGAGTCTTGTTTCGGTTCATTTTGTGTTCGTTTCGATCGATTCGAGTTCCGCTGCGTGTTTCTTGTTGCTAGGGTCAGTAGCTTCACAGTGGCTACGTGATCTTGGCAAGATCGCTTTCGGAGGATTTGGAGTTGATTTGGGAGAATAGCCGGATTGGTTGGAAAGAATTTTTATCGGCTCCCATTCACTCCCCCCCTCTCTGGTCGCCGTTTCGGTCCTTCAATTGGTATCAGAGCCGGTTACGGGTCTTTGCGACTCTAACCAGTCTAAGATCCAAAGATTGCGTACCAAGATCGGGGTTCCGGGCCTCCGCACTTAGATGGGAAGAACTACCCGAACTGGGTCGCGCGTATGGGCGCTTTCTTGCGAGGCAAAGGAAAGTTGTTGTGGGATGTGACCGAAGATGAAAATTATGTCAATCCTACCAACTTAGATGCCCAGGGTGCAAGAGATAAATTCGAGGCCAACGCTAGGGCTGTCGACTACTTGTTTCGTGCTTTGTCGGCTGAGGAGTTTGAGAGAGTTTTGGGCGAGGACCTAGCTAGCCAGATCTGGCTGAAGCTCAAGGTAGCCCATGGTGGTGATAGTCATGTTAAGGCTAGGCTTTTCTCGGTTTATCGTAGAGAGTACGAGAACTTTGAGCAGTTGGATGGTGAGTCGGTCGATGCGATGTTTCAGCGCTATACTGCCATAGTCAACAACATGAAAGCCAACATTGCCGCACTCCCATACACGGATCATGATAAAGCTTTGAAGCTCTTGCTTTCCCTTGATCGGTCCGTGTGGGGTGCCAAGGTTGAGGCGATCATGGAGTCGGCTAACTATGAAACCTTGAGAGTTGATGAGCTTTTCTTGAAGTTGAAATCTTCAGAGGTTGATAGACGGTTTCTTGCCAAGGCTAAGAGTCCGACTGATCCCCATATCTGGCGCTAGTCGGTGGCTCTGGTTATGGACAGGCTAACACTTCTAGACACTTTGCTTTGTCTTCTCTTGTGTCTCTTCCAGATGAAGAATATGAGGTGCTGAGCGAGGAGGATCTCGCATTGCTCACGACGAGGTTCGAGCGGATGTACCAGAACCGCAAGGGTTCGAGGCGTGCCAGGAGTACGTGCTACAGATGCGGGAAGATGGGCCACTTCATCGCCGAGTGCCCCGAGGAAATCAAGAAACACAAGCACCGCCCGCGAGATGAGCACAAGCACCGCTCCAAGGACAAGCACCACTCCAAGCACAAGAACAAGGAGGAGAACACCGACACCTCGTCAAGCTCAAGCAGCGAGGAAGACGACCGCGGCCACCGCAAGGAGAAGAAGCACAAGAACCGCAACTTCAACGGGCTTTCTGGGGTCGCTATGAACTTCTGCACCATGGCCCACGACTCCAACAACAAGAACATCTCCGACTACGACTCCGACTCCGACTCCGAGGATGAGGTATTGACTGATCCCATCTCTTTGCGTAAGGAGTTTGCTAGATTAGAGCAGTTGGTCGATAATCGCGATGATGTGCTTAGGAAGACCAACAAGGAGAAGAGAGAGTTTAGGTCCTTGCTAGGAGAATCAAAGGAAAGAATAGCTGAGCTTGAGGCCTTACTTTCTGAGACTGAAAAGAAGGCGATGGATTTTGAGTCTGTGCTTAGCGAGTCTAGCAAGAAAGTGGCTGAGCTTGAAACTAAGTTGGCAAGTGCTAGAGCTGAGATAGGTGTGTTCAAAGATGCTCCTATTGTTTCTGATGAGATCGAATGCTCTTTCTGTGATGTGCATCTTGCTGATCTGGTTGTTCTTAAGGAGAAACACATGACATGCCTAGATGATCTAGAAGATGCTAGGGTTGAGATTGCTGAGTTGAAGTCTAGACCTTCTTTGCTAGGTGCTTGTACTTCTTGTCCTGTTTTACATGCTCAGTTGCTTGAATCTCGTACCATGATCAGTTCGCTTGAAGCTCAATTGAAATCTCCTATTGCAAACTCTTGTTCGGCTTGCGATGTTGTTGCTTTGAGGAATGTTGAGCTGGCGCAATCTGTTGATCGTTTGCAAGATGAAAATGATGAGTTGCGTCAATGTTTGGGTTGGTTGTCGGGTCGCGAGCCACAACTTAAGATGTTGATTGCTGGGTTCAAGAGAGCTGATGGTCGTGGTCTGTGTTCTGAGAAAGTTGGTGAGTGTAGTGGTGAGAAGAGAGAGAGCAAACTAGTTCCACCACAAGTACCCCAACACCACCAAAGAAAACTCCACCAAAGAACAGCTTCACATCTAAACCCAACCACCTGTTGAACAAGCTTGACACCACTCCAGATCCTCCCAAGTTTCCCCCAAAGACAAGCAACTTCCAAAAGAGAGTGACCCTTGTGAGGAGTGGGGTTTACCGGCCGAGAGAAACCCCAAAGCCAAAGCCAGTCCGCTTCCATTGTGAGCATTGTGGAAGGGATGGACACCTTGAGGAGTTTTGCTGGAGGAAGAAGAGGGAGGTGAGACGAGAGAAGGAGATGGGGAACAGGGACAGGTACCACTCTTCCCGTAGTGTGCCTGTGTCTCGTTCACCCTTGCCTAGGAGAGAGGGCTTTGTGCGTACAGCTCCTTCGTTTGGTAGTCATGGTGTTCCAGCTAGTCTTGAGTTTGCTAGGCGGCCTCCGGTTCGTGGTCAGTTTGGTTCAGGGAGGTTCGACCGTAGCTTCGAGGCGAGGAGAGAGTCTAGGCCACATTTTCCCCCGCGTGGTGCTAGAGGTCCGATGGTGAGAGACGAGAGGGTACTATGTAGTGACGTTGATTTTGCTAACCCCTCTTTTGAGCAGATGGCCCGACACTGGTTTAACTCCTTCTGTGCTAACCCCAGTGTTGAGTCATTCGCTCGTTCTCGTTCACGCTTTTGATTGTGCAGGTGTGAGGTATGGAGAACATGAGCTTGGTGACTCTTGGTCTTTTGCATGATCAAGGTTTGATGGTTCTCCACACCTTTTTGGATGGCCCCGATGTGGCCCTTGTACACTATGTATCGTGAGTATATCCCTTGTACACTCTTGTGTTCATTTGTGTATATTTAGCTTGCTTTGTGCCTGTATCATGATTTTTATGTTTTGTGTAGCATATTGTACATTTGTTTATCTGGTATCCTTTTAGTTGGTATCTTTTGTTGCATCGTGCTCATTTGAGATTTCTCTTCCTTTTTATGATGGAGCTTTCCATTTGCTTTTGTACACCTTTTCTAGTTTTTCTAGGTGTCTTTGATTGAGGGGGAGCTCGGCTTTATTTAATGGGGAGTATTTGCTCGACTTGATTTGGAAAGGAGAGGATCTTGCTTAGAGCTTTTGGATAGCATGAGTTTGTGAGGTTGCTGAGTTGGCACTTTGGTTGTGCATTTCATGGGAGTTTGAAGTTTGCACCTAAACCTTGGATTTGCATTTCAGTTGCACATTCCAAGGGAAGCTGATGATTGAACCTGAACCTTGGATTTGCATTTCGGTTGCACATTCCAAGGGGACCTTGTAGTTTGAACTTGAACCTTGGATTTGCATTTTGGTTGCACATTCCAGGGGGAGCTTTGTATTTGTACTATGATCGCGCTTGTGTATTGAGTTTGAGCTTGCCCATGTTTCTACCCAAAACCAGCTTGCAGACATTTTCACCATACCACTTGACCAAGCTACCTTCACCCGCTTGCGAGGGAAACTTGGTGTGTGTGCATTTTTCTGAGCTGAGTTTTGGAGGCTTCTCTTGTAGCATATGTATTCTATTGTACCAACTTTGTATCTTGATGTACATTTTTCTTGCTTTTGTATCTTGATTTCATCTTTTGTATCATATCTTAGGATGAGCTTCTCCTATATGCAGTGATTGCTACAACTTGCTACATTTTAGAGTTTAGGCAGGCTGGCTAGGGATTGATTGTATGGATGGCTATGCTCTTGATGGTCTTGATATATATTCTATTGAGATAGTCTCTTTTTGAATTAAAATGACAAACTGAACTTAAACTCTTTCACCCATGAGTAAATGCCACCCATGAGTAAATGCCTTTGCATGTCTTGTTTGAGCCGAAATGGCTATGTCTTGCTTAAGAACATGCTAGGATGTGATATTCTTTTCAATTGGGTCAAAGACCTTTGTCATTGTAAATGTTTAGCCCATGCTTTATCTTGTGGAGGAGCATAAGCTTCTTTTTGTCGCAAAGACATTTCATGTACCATGCTTAATTTGAAAAACTTGAAAAATGAGATGTCTATGCATGAAAGAAGAGAGATGAGAAAAAGATATATTTGCTGAAATTTATGCTCATGTCTCTATGCTTTCACCATTGCACACACTTGCACACATGGGTGCTAAGCGGTTGCATGTTGTTTGCCGGAGAAGTCTCCCATGAGAAGTGAACACATGGCTCCGTGCTTTGACATGACATGAGGTAGAACTTGGGCGTTTATGATGATCTTTTGTCAAGAATGCTTGTCCTTTCATGTTTTTGGTGAGATGAAGTTCATTTTTGCTTGAACAATCCATGGTTAGGACTTTGCTCATGTGGTGACATTTTTGATAAAACTACACAACTTGATCATGGCTTTGTCAATTGGATATATGTCTTCACCTTCTTGATGGCAATGCCCGTGTCACATGATGAACTATCTTGTTTGTCCTCTTCTCTAACTTGTAGCATTTTGTATTGCTCATTGTATATTTGAGAAGCTTGTAGTTGCATTTTGTACATTTTTCCTTGATTTGTGCATTGTCAACAAGGGGGAGAATTTCTGGAGCATTTTGCAAGGGGGAGGAATTGCTGAATTTATGAGAAAGCTTTTGTGCTAAAATTTGTTGGATTTGTGTGAGAGATTGAAAGTTTTGCCAAAGTGAGAGTTTTCGAAAATTTGTGAAGTTTCTGAGAGTTTGATCATTGGAATATCTTGCTGGGCATATTTGGAATGTTTTCAAGTTGAAACGGCATCGTTGCGAGTTCGTTTGTGCAATTTTGGCATTTTTGGGTTTAGTCATCTGCCAGGGGCGGTTTAACCGCCCCCCTGGGCGGTTTAACCGCCCCTGTGCTGAGTGCACAAGAGTTGTGAAAGTTTGAGCCATTTTCGAGTGTTTTTCGCACGCATAAGTTCACTTGTTCAGGGGGAGTTGCATCTTTGCAGGGGGAGTGCTTTGGATGTCCTGAAAAGTGATTTGGAGGTTTTGAGATTTGTGATTGATGCTTTGTGTTTTTGCTCTTTTGCCGATGGTGTTGAGCCCTTTCGCTTCTTCTTGAAGGGTCGGCGTTTCTGGAGCTTTCTCTTGCGAAGTGACTTTGTTCTCAGCTTGTTCTTGCTTTAAGTCACTTGCTTGAGTCTTGTTTTCGATTTCTTTTATATTTTCTTTATATCATTGGTTACTATGTGTGTGTTGTCAATGCACTCATCAAGGGGGAGATTGAGGACCCGGTGTGTCCGAGGACCGGTGGATGGTCGCTTCCTGGTGTGATGAGTGATTGACAACGTGGTGTGGATTGACGTTTCCCTTGGCTCAAGTATTGCAGGTGTAGAATGCGGCTTGGTTGCATCGGTGCAGGTGAAGAACAGGCGCGAAAGGTCTTAGCCATGGCGGCCTCCGAGGAGCGGAGAGACAAGTAGGCTTGGTTCGAGGGACCCGATGGCCGGTGGACAAGTGCGGTTCACATGCTGGCAAGAACGAGCAAGGGGACGTGGTTCCGGTGCGAGGTAGCGGCTCACAACCGAAGCTCGTACGCGGACGAGAAGCCGGTGCAAGGTGGCGGCTAACGACCGAAGCTTGCACGCGGGGTTTGGTGATTTGGCCACAAAATCATCGGTGGACGGTTTCCCTTGGTTTGGGCCTCAAAACCAAGGACCGAGGACTCGACGTGGTGAAGATGGGCTGCTGGGACAAGTGTGGCTAGCAGGGGCGGTTTAACCGCCCCCCTGGGCAGGCCCATAAACGGCGTCGAGGAGCTTCGATCCGGAGGACACGCGGCGTGACTGTAAGGCTTGCGTCAGAGGGAAGCTAGCTTGCAGTGGAAGGTGTCCCAGCCGAAAAATATCTGAGAACCAAATGTCAAATTTGCCCCTGAGGGGTATGTATCACTTAGGGGTAGTTTAGTCTTTAGAGCACCACCACTTGAACTACTAATAGGCCCTCCCAGGGCTGGTGGCTGAAATCTCTCTAGTTATCTCTTTAGTTCTCTTTGGTTTTCTCCTTTGAACTAGTTTCCCCTTCATCCCCTCCGCCTAGAACTATTTCGAATCCTTCGTAGTTTGTATAGGTGAATTCATGGTTATGTGATTGAGTTTGTGCTGCTCATCTTTGTGCCATGATTTGATTCCACGAGCTCTCTTTTCTTTTTCTATTTTCGGAGCTATTTTTGGGGGATTTTCGTTCTTCTCTTTCTAGGGCGTTTTCTCTCGGATTTCTTTGGGGGATTCACGTATGAGTGCCTTGTGCCTCTTTTGCTGGTGATCTCTTGCCCCCAAACGCCGGGAATCGCTTTGGATTTGAGATTTTCGGGATGAACTCGAGGTCATGGTGTTCTTCACGAGATCTGAGATTCCGGGAGTTGTAGCGAGTTAGAGGCCGAGATCTTTTGGGAAAACACTCCACTGGAGGTCTATATCATCTGACCAAAATCTCGCCTCAAGAGCTCAAGCGGTTTGGGAGATCCACTTTCGATTTGACTTTTTCCCGAGGTTCCCAGGCCAGGGCGGTTTAACCGCCCCCCTGACCCGGTTTAACCGCCCCCCTAGGGTGTGTTGGATTGAGTCTTGTTTCGGTTCGTTTTGTGTTCGTTTCGATCGATTCGAGTTCCTGCTGCGTGTTTCTTGTTCCTAGGGTCAGTAGCTTCACAGTGGCTACGTGATCTTGGCAAGATCGCTTTCGGAGGATTCGGAGTTGATTTGGGAGAATAGCCGGATTGGTTGGAAAGAATTTTTATTGGCTCCCATTCACTCCCCCCCTCTCTGGTCGCCGTTTCGGTCCTTCAGCAGAGGTCAGCGGCGCCGCCGCCTGTGGTGAGGCCTGTAGGCCTGAGGTTCCGGACCTTCAAGAGTTCGAGGTGAGTGTCTATTATCTTAATGCTTTGAATCGTGTCGTATGTTGTGCACGAGTAACTGTTCATTGTGTCTGTGTCAGGCCTGCCGACCAGACACTAGATGGGGCAAAGGAGCCGCGACCCGGGCCTGGGGTCCGAGTACCGTCGGGTGATGTCACACCCTGAAATTGTTGGATTTCAGGATGTGATTAGAAAGAAAAATTAAACAATGATTTCTCATAATTTTAAAACTTTTTCCAACATTTATTCGCTTTACAGGGAATTAAGTGCAAGAAAAACAATTGGTTGTTCTTTTGAAATTAAATACGTTTGTTATGTGTGTTGCATTCATGCTGATGCATGTTGGTGTTTCATGAGTGCACAGCTTTTAAAATGCGTTTATGCGACGTCTAGGTTCTTCCGGGAATTTTCTGGACTTTTCCGGAATTTAATTCTCCTTTTCCTAGAGCTCTTTCTATTATTAAAAGGCTCTAAAGTCCTTTTCACGAGCTCCTGATATTTTATTTGGACTCCTCGTGTCCCAATCTACCTCTAGGAATTTCCTAGAATTTTTGGGATTTTCTGGGTATTTTTCGTGCTTTAAAAACATTTTCTGGAATTTTCTAGATTTGTTTTTGCACTGAAAATATATTATCCAGAAAATAAAAAGAAAATCCTTAACCCTAACGGATTGGGCCGAGCCACCCCAGCCCGACCCGACCCGCTAATCCCGCCCCGGCCCGTTAGGCCCAGCAGGCCGCCGCCGCAGCCGCCGGCCTTCCTCGGCCCCCGCGCCCGGCCATCCTCGCGCCCCGTGCCTATAAAGGTCACCGTCTAGGGTTCCGCACGAGCTTCCCGCTGCCGCTCCGCGCCGCCGCCGCCCTCTCCCCCTGCTCCCCTGCTACGCAGCGCCGCCGCCGCACCAGTCGGCCGGAGCCGTCCGCCGCCGCCGGAATCAGCCGCCTCCGTTGCCCGCCGGGCAAAACCGTCGCCGCCACAAGCTCCGCCGCGCCGAGCCGCACCCCATCCGCCCGACTGCGTCGCCTCCTCCTCGCCGGAGCGCCGCCTGCAGCGCCGTCGCCGGACCAAGCGCCGCCGCCGGCCCTCGTCGCTCCGGTCCGCCGCCTCCGTTGCCCGCCGCGTCGAGCCGGCCTCGCCACGACCTCCGCGCGAGCCGCACCTCCGCCGCACTCGCCGACCCGACCGGCCACCGGAGTGCCGCCGCCCCTTACCACCCGAGCCGCCGCTGCCGGCCACCGCTCGCCGCCGAATTCCTGCCGTCCCCAGTCCACGTCCACCGCCGGTGAGCATCCCAACGAGACCCCTTAACCTTCTCTCCCGATTCCCCACCGCCCCGCCGGCCGTAGTGCGCCGGAGTACCGGCGATTTGGCGTCCAGCGCCGCCGGCCGTGGGATTCTAGAGGAAGAAGATGTCTCTTTCTCGTTTAGGCCCCTGAAAAATTCCGTAATTCCTAAAGATTCCTTTGAGTCTTTGTTGTCTTACAGAAAACCCCCTTCAAACAATAGATGCTCTCAGTTTAACCCGAGACATGATCTTTTATAGATCTAACCCTGAAAATTTGCCATTTCGCAGTGACTATTCACTGTGTCTTGCGAATCTTCTCTGCTACCCCTTCAAATCTATAGTTATTTGCGGCTAGGTCCCTGCAGCCTTGTTTACCCCATAGAATCCACGTTTTAGCTCTGTTTTGATCCGTTCAAGTTGCGTTAAGTTCGTAATAACATAAAGCATATGTTAGAGGAGCTGTTTACCATGAAACTTGCTTTTATAATTTAATTTGGAATTAATTTGATTAATACCAAATTGAATGCCTTTTCCTACTAAAAGCAAATTAGGTTAACATATCGGTCTTTCATAATAAATGTTAATTTGACTAAAGCTATTTAATTGTGTTTCCTAAATAAAATTCAATTAGAGCCACACCTCGTGTTTCTAAATTAAATGTTAATTTGATTAACATATTTCATATGGTTTTCTAAATAAAAGTTAAATAGGTTATACTTCGGTTTTTAAAGAATAAAGTTAATATGACTAATAGTATCTAAATTTATTTCTAATAATAAATTGATTAGTGGAACACGAATAATAAAGTTGTTCGATTAGATGTACCATATACTTTACTTTTCTAAAGTTAACTGTTTAATTGGTTTAACTTATACTTTAATGTTGCTAAATAAAATTGGCTAAGTTCAACTTGTGTCTTGAAATGCAAATATAATTTGTGTTAATTACAAATAGGGTATTTCTTTGAAATAACCTATGCACATGATTTTACTTAATTAAAATATATCCAGCATATAGTCCTTTGCTTGGTAATCAGAAACCTTTCGATAGTTGTTTCTTCTCACCCGTAGTCCGCCTTAAGCGCTTCTTCGCGGTCGCGTGTCCTTCGATCGAGCCCTGTCGTTTAGAACGTTCTTTCAAAGCTTTTCTTTTGATTGATGTATTGTTCTTAGTTGTCTCTGTTTGTTGCTTGTATGTTTGCTCTAGAGTGATTGCTTCGGATGATTGCTACGAGTAGGAGAAGGAATGCCGTTCAATGATCCTAAAGAACAAGAGTTTGAAGAGCGAGAATTGAAGGCCTTGAGCAACCATTAACTGGATTTAAGGCAAGTGTAACATGGAAATTCCTTGCAACCTATTCACCTTTAATCATTCATTCATATTTGCATGTGTCTAACTTGATATGCCTTAAGGTTGTACCTAGCTACTTTTATCCTGTCCTTGTTATACCCCGGGTTTATGCATTTATGGGTAGTCTTTGCTAAGCGCAGCTACTGTCACCTTTATTTAAGTGTTAATATTGATTTAAAGGTTCACTTCAACATGATGGTAAAACTTGCCTTTTAGCAACATGGCTCAGGGAGCTAGAGCAAGTGCTGTGTGCTTTTGTTCTAGTGTCTCTCCGTAAGGTCCGGTTCGGAAAGTGGCAACCCAGGAACCAGTCGCCACCGCCGGAACTATTATGGCTCTGGTCTTGGTCAAGTAGCTCGTACGTCTCTAGCTTGCCAGTAGTTACTGAAAGGCGTACGTGGGGAGCTTGCGGTGCAAGCATGGACTTGATCCATCGAGGACGGACTCACCTGCGCTCTGAGATCCGTAGGCTATGTCTCGTTAGGCACAGTCCCGTGCTGGGAGTCTCAGCGATTGAGAACTCCACACGTTGCGCCGAAAGGGCGATGCCCGCGCTCTGGACGCCATTGACCCCCCTATGGTGCGTTTATCCATAGGCGTAAGTCAATCTCGATGCCTTGGGGTCATGCGCTGCAAGTTAGACCAAAACGGCTACTGTGCTTATTAGGGTGTCTAGTGAAAAACCTTGTAGCGTCCCTATGCACTCACACCTCGGAAGTGTAGTACGTGCGTGGTTGGGTTGAAAGCTCTTTGAGCTTTTACGCTAACGGTTGGGTAAAGGGCGAAACCTCTGCAGAGTGTAAATCTATCATGATAGCCGTGCTCACGGTCATGAGCGGTCTGGATCCTTTCTGATTAGTGGCTCTCTTAATGAAGATGATGTTTGTTCCTGTAATTATACTTACACTCTATTAATGGGTTTACAACCGGGAGTTGCTCACACTTGTAGTAAGTTGGATAATGTTAAAATGAACCAACTAAAAATGCTAAATGCAGTTCAACCGTGTCAAGTCCTTTTAAGCCTTTCATACCTCTATGTTACACTTGCTAAGTATGATGGAATACTTACACTTGCATTCAATCAACAAAATCCCGGACGGGTAATCAGATGGTGCAGCGTTTGAGGCAGTGGCTGAAGATTTATCAGAAGACCTTCCATACATTTAAGCTGTGGTCAACCAGTCGGTGTCCCTGTGGACTTGAGGCTCGACTAGAAGAACTTGGATAAATAGACTTCCGCTGTGTAATTTCTGTAAACTCTGATGTAAATTGTTTTATTCGAGCATTGTGTTCTCTATAATACCATATTTGTAAGCTATATGTGTTGTGTGGACTTCCTGGGCACACATATGGCAGCATTCAGGTTTCTGTGTAAATCCGGGTGTGACAGGTGAGCCGGCGCCCAAGCGCGTGCACGTCGAGGACGAGAGTAACTCGGCTCCCAGGGGGAGTCAGGCGGCGCGTGGCACGGGAGCAGGGGGTGGTGCGCCACCTGGGGCGGGCGCAACGCCGACCCCGGGTGCAGAGGATGTCCCGGCTGGCAGCAGGGCCGTCAGCTGGGCGCTCCAACGTTGCACCGGGGGTACGCGATCCGCTCCCGCGAGGAGTTGAGGATGAAGGCAGCGCTGACGCCGGTCTCGGCAACCCTGACCCGGACATGCCGAGTTTGGAGGTGGTCACCGGGTTGGAAGGAGGGCAGAGGGCTGCGGAGGTGATGGCGCTCACCCAGTCCCTTAGCGCCGAGCTAGGGAAGTTGCAGCAGGCCGGCAATACTGTTGTTGGCGCAGTCCAGGTATGCTTTTGGCATCGTGGCCGTCCCTTTATGCTTTTGCAAGGATGGGCATTGTAGGTGGTCGTTACGATACGGTTTCACCACCAACATTCCGTCACATTTCAGGCTCATCCTGCTCATAACAAAGTGAAATTGATTATTTCTAATGAGTTCCAGAAGTTTTGTATAATTTGTGAGTGCAGGAGCAACCAAGCAAAAGATGAGCCACATTGGGCACAAAGCCAGGCCGACCGGCCTATGCTAGGCCGACCGGCCCCCTCCTGTGTCCCCTTGCCACGTCCCTGGTCCAGGAGATCACAAACATATCACTAATGATCCTGAGACGTGCAATCAACGTCGGTTTGATCCAAGGACCCGAAAGGCCTAGAGTACAAGACACATGGATTAGAGGGCCCACAACCTCGGATTCTTGGACAGCCTCAACTGAACGCAACCATTACCGACCTCAGGAGGCAATCAGGAGCGTTCAAGACGAAGGCGGTGGCCAGAGGCGCCAGGTGTAGGCCGATCGGCCTACACCAGGCCGGCCGGCCTCCTGCTGCAGCTCCACGCTACTGTTGACAGCTGTTATATGCCATTTTTGGCCGTCAACTCTGGCATAAAACAAACACCAAACTAGACATAGGGGTTTAATTTCTAACTATTTCCACTAACTTTGGTGAAGTGTTGGTTGCAGGAGGCCACGTCTGAATACAAGCATAAAACATGCAAAATATATATAAAAGTGGTGCCTCTGGAATGCACCATTGCGAAGGGCTCGTCGAGACGATCGAAATGGATATATTATTTGTCTAATTTGGATCTCAGGATAAAAAGATATGGAGGCTACAAATTATTAGATAGCGCTGACGTCAGCGCTGCCGGCTGTGCACAGCGTCAACGGAAGGCGGCCCAGGGGGGCACGCGTGCGCGTGCGGCCCACGGCGCAGGCCGGCCCAGGCGAGCACGGGGCAGGCCGGCCCAGGCGGGCGCATGGCCGGCCAACAGGCAGGCGCGCGGCCGGCCCAGGTGGGCGCGGGGGCGCGGCCCAGGCGGGCACGGGGGCGCGGCCTAGGCGGCACGCGGGGGCGCGGCCCAGGCGCGGCAGCGCGCGGCTCGCACGCTCGGCCGGGACGCGTGGCGCCCAGAATGGCCGGTTCTGCCGATTTTCCCTCCACCGACGTATAGCGCCCGATTCGGCCTCGGTTTTGCCTGGTTTTTCGTGGTTTTCTCTGGTTCTTGGTCTCCACCGCCTCCAGGAGCGTGGCCCATGCGTTTTGGGGCGCCAACCGACCCTGGGAGGTCGGTTTGGCCCCCAGAATAGTGGGGAGGTTCTCCACTCCTCCAAGTTTCCTTCCCCTATAAATTGAGGCACTCTCTACACTCCAAAAGAGGTCGAAATACAAGAGAAGAAGCTCCAAGGCGAAGCGCTGCTTCTCCTAGCCTTAGAAAATAGGGAGAGAGGCGAGGTGAGAGTTCGGGGGAAGAGCCGGAGGTGTCCGCTCTTCCTCTACTTTGTACCTCGGCGGATGCAGTTCATCTTCAAGTGACTACATCCGGGTCTTGTCTGGTAACTCTGGTTCCCTCTGATTAATTAAGCATTTACTCTTACTTACTTTGTTTCCTGGTTCCTCGTTCACTACTGAGTAGTGGGTGCTTTGCTCTGATGTCGAGTGAAGTAGTAATTATTAGTGTAGGCACGGTGTCTAGACTAGTCGTTACCTTGGTTTGCACCCAGTTCAACGGAATAGTTGTGGTAGCCGACAGGTGGTGACAGCCCTGTCTGGCCGACGTAATCCACCACGTTAGTTCTGGTCTGTAGGACTTAGGGGTAGGCGGTACCACTCCCCTTCTCATCCCTTTCTGTGAGTGGTGGTGTCTTAGGCGCCCGACGTTAACTATCGTGAGTAAGTCAGTGTTGCTTGATCAGAGGAATAACCATTGTTGCTACACAAGTACCCTCTCTACCTTCGTCCCATTTACCTCTTCTCTTCGTCGTCGTCCAAATCCACATTTATCCCTTCGGACGAACTAATTAAGGACTAGTACACTTTCACGTTCCCCGTGGAAATCGATACTCTGGAATACTCCCGGGTGAAAGCTACATCGGTATCCTTACGCTTGCGGATTTATCTGTAGGTCATAGGAAATACCAACAAGTTTTCTGGCGCCGTTGCCGGGGGACGGTAGCTGTTCTTATCCCGAACCTAGTTCGTCCACATATCATCCACCTACCATTATGAATTCCACTCCTACCTTATATCAATTCTCAGCTCCGAAAGCTGAAGATCTGGAGCCACCGTCATCATCTCACCCCATAAAAAGCTCTGGCTACGGAATACACACAAAATTCATAGCCAAGATCAAAGAGAATCTATTTTCGGGAGCTGAAGGGGAGAATCCTTATGTTCACTTACGGGAATTTGAGCAAATTTGCTCATGTCTCGTGATTACGGGGATGGCCCAACAAACTCTGAAATGGAAGGTATTTCCTTTCTCTTTGATTGGTCGAGCAAAGATATGGTGTGATCACTATCGTGGGAGAGTGAAGGGAAGTTGGGAGACACTACGAGATAAATTCTGCTTAACCTTCTTCCCTGAATCTCGGGTCGCGGACCTTCGAATCGAGATCCTTACCTTCAAACAAAGGGAAGGAGAATCACTAGGGGCCGCTTGGGCTCGATTTACTTATCTTATGGCCACAGGACCTGATCTAGGGATCTCCGAACCCGTCCTTCTAATACATTTTAGAAGAGGCCTCAAAATCGAATTAGCCGAATTTCTAGATTCTGAAAGGACCAACACTAGGCCTAGAGGGGGGGGGGGGGGGGTGAATAGGGCCTGTTAAAAATTCCTGAAAATTCTTCACGAAACTGTCAGATGGTCGGATGATCCGACGCAGTCTCGGATCTTCCGGGTCACCGGAAGATCCGACACTGTGTAGGATCTTCCGACACAGAGAGGACACTAACTTCGAGATTCAAAATCTAGCAAGCTATTCAAGATTCTATTTGAATACAAAGTTGCTAAATGAAGTAACTAAGCACCTAAGTATGATCTCTAAGGTCGAACAACACCTAGCACATAGATCGGGCACAAATAAGGTGATGAACAACAAGAACAATAGCAAGAACAATGAGACACAAGATTTATCCCGAGGTTCACTCCACAAAGGAGCTACGTCCTCGTTGAGGGGTTCACAAAGAACCGGGTTGTCACTAACCCCTTGCCTCCCTCAACCAACCACAAAGGAAAGTTGAGTCACTTACTATTGCTCTCACAAAGAGAGGGGAAATACAAACTTTCCGGTGCTCAAACCACAAAGGAATGGGAGCTACCGGCGACGCCTAACCGTCTAGGAGCAAAGCTCCAAGAGTAACAAACGAGGATGACGAATCAAGCTTGCTTCAAGTGCTTCTTGAGATGAACGAATCAAAGCTTATGCGTGCTCACCGCTCACACACTCAATCTTTTCCTCTCACTCAAACCCTAGATGAATCAAGGCTAGAATCAAGCTTTTGGGTGGAGTAGAGGAGTGCAATGAATGCTCTTGGAGTGTTTTTTGGGCGTGGGAGCAGCAGCATTCAATGTGGGGGGTGAGGGGGTATAAATACCCAACCCCCAAAAACTAGCCGTTATGTGTTCTGCGAAGGGGTACCGGATCTTCCGGCCTAGGGCCGGATCTTCCGAGATTTGAATTTTGCAAGGCTGAAACACCGAAATATGGCTAAGTCATGAAAGTTCCGAGACAAGGTCCGGATGATCCGGTGAGAAAAATAATAGAGACAGAGCCGCCCGGAACTTGTTGGTCGGATCTTCCGGTGGAAGTTCCGACGCCTGAGAAAGAAACACAGAAATGGCTAAGTGTTGGAAGTTCCGGTGTATGGGCCGGATCTTCCGGTGAAAAATAAATTCAGACAGAGCCGCCCGGGACTTGTGGGCCGGATCTTCCGGTGGAAGTTCCGGCGCCTGGCGAGAAGACACGAAAACTGGCTAAGTGTTGGAAGTTCCGGTGTAAGGGCCGGATCTTCCGGTGAAAAATTAATTCAGACAGAGCCGCCCGGAACTTGTGGGCCGGATCTTCCGGCCTAAGTTCCGACGCACAGAGAACTTGTGAATGGGAGGTTTTTGTGCGTTTGTGTCTCTCGTGTGTATATGTCATCTCAAGTATAAGCACTTTAACAATCTAAACTCGTCAAGCACGTCCCCCTTGATAGTACGGTGATCCTATACTCAAATTCGAAATATAAAATAAATTTAAATCGTCCGATAAACTTCGTCACCATATGAATAAGGATTGGGGACCTTCCTTTCACTTTTCTTTTCTTTTCTTTTGATTTTATTCTGCACAACTCATGCAAAGCATTATATCCAAATTTTCATTGTCATTAATTACCAAAATTAGATTAAGTGCCTAGATGCACTTTCAATCTCCCCCTTTTTGGTAATTGATGACAACTCAAATTTGGCTCACAAGATAGAAATAAAATTCATATTTTTCATCCAAATGGAATTGGCGAAGCTCCCCCTAAACATGAGCATATATAACACAAATGGCCTCAAATGCCAATGCTCATGTTCATGTAAGAACTCCCCCTTAAACATTGCATACATGTGCATAGGTGTGATAAAAACAACGTGATGCATATGACAAGATATTCACTTCAACAAAAGTGAGAAATAACAATTCACCAAACATAAGCACCACAACTAAATAGTTAACCAAGTTCAACATCACACTAACATCACAACCACAATTAAGTCTTACAAATAAAAGTTCTCGCTTGGCACACATCAAGCATAACCCAAATCACAAATAAGTTCTTACATGTCCATTAACTAAAACATGAATAGAGATAAAAGATGGTAAAGATGGTGAGGGCCTCCCAAAGGCCAAATTCACTCCCCCTTTGTCATCAAAGACCAAAAAGGGAGCTACTCGTCGTCTTCATCACCATCGTCCTCCTCATCATCGTCGTCCTCATCATCCTCTTCCTCCTCCTCGGCTTCTTCTTCGGCTTCTTCTTCTTCCTCTTCCTCTTCCTCATCTTGCTCTTCTTCTTCTTCAACTTGAGAAGCTCCAAAGGTATGGCCATGAGACGATCCTTCCCAAGGGGTATAGAAGGATGGTGGTGGAGGAAACTCTCTAGGTGCACGAACGGGAGAGTGAGGGAGATTGTCCTTAGCCATGATCTCCTTTTGCCGACGCTCAAACTTAAGCATTTCTTCATCCAAAAACTGACGAGTGTCGCGAATGTCTTGAGAGTTTTGCTTGCACATGTTGAAGCAAGCAAAGACTCCCTAGAGAATGGAATCAAGCTTCCCTTTCTTGCCGGTGCCACTAGAGGATGGAGCAAAGGAAGGAGATGGAGCCGATTGAGCTTGTGCTTGGGCTTGGGAGGATGAAGCTCCACGAGATGGTGAGGATGGGGCTTGAACCGGCACATATGGCTTGTTCTTGAGCTTTAGAAGTTGTGCAATCTTGCCCGGGGAGGAATGATAAGGTGAATGCACTCTATCGGCTAAGATGTTGACACCACTAACATTCTTGATCATATGAAAGATATAAGGTGCATAGTGGCAACCGCTAGTGGCATCATGAGAGCAATAGATGATTTCGTTCCAAATGAAGTTGAATACCTTGAACTTGGGCTTGCCGGGAGCCATTTGAAAAAGCAAATTCTTGGCCCTCTTGGAGATGTTATCCGCATCTCCGGCTCTAGGATACAAGGTGCCTCTGAAGAGTTGGTTAAGCAACTTGTAGAAAGGAGAAAGACCATGATATTTTCCAAGTTGCACATCCCCATAATCCCCATCATACATGAACATCATCTTGGTCTCTGCAAGCTCCAAGCCACGGTGAAGATCCACTTTGGTACGGTCATTCCGAGTGTGAGCATAAGCGGTCTCCTCCGCTAAACCAAACAAACCGGCAAACTCAAACAAGGTCACTGAGAACCGTTTGCCGTTGGTCGTCCAATGCATCTCATCTCTAGCCTGATCAACCCAAAGAGTGGCATAAAACTGAGCCACAACCTCCTCATTATATGGACACTGAAAACCCATGATGTTAGCCACATCCATCTCAATGCACCTCCTGTGCACATCCCTTATCACCGGCTCAAGGGGACCGGTGATGCCATCCATGTAGTGCCAGTCAACCCACTTCATGGGTGTGCAAATGTGACCAATATGAAGAATAACTGACTCATACCAGTCTGCCTGATGTGGAAGCCAAAATCTAGGATCCCCCTTGAGCTGCTTGTGTGGAATAGATCTGGGGTCCTCATGCTCACTGAACCTCAGGGGCTTCATGCTATTTGCCGCTAGCCGAAAGTTGACCAATGGCGGGTCATCATGGGCACGGCTGGGGATTCCAACACTGATGATGTTCTGAACAAGAAAGGACAGATCAATGTTGTCGTTGTATAGCGACCCTTCTTGTCTTCTCTGTGTCCCTGACTTGGTCCGGCTATAGGTACGGAGCTCCTTGCTCTTTCCCTTAGCGGCACCCCTGCCGCGTACACTCCGGGAGGAGGATCCCTCGGAAGTTCTCTTGCTCTTCCCGACTTCCCTTATCTCTTCATCGGACTCGGTCTCCGACTCTTGGGTGTTGTGCTTCTTCAAGGCTGCGGGGGGTGGTGGCTTCTTGCCGGAAACCTTGGTACGACCCATCTGGACAGATATAAGAAACTAGAATCAAGATATGGATCAAAGTGGCATGACCTAGAATGAATTGTTATGTTCTCAGTCCTGTCGGATCTTCCGGCTCTACGTCGGAAGATCCGGCCAGGCGGAACTTCCGGCGTACAGTCGGATGATCCGACAGACCCCGAGAACAAACAAAAATCCATGGAATCGAAGTTCTAGCCCACCAACTGAGATAAGATTCTAGGCATGAGTTCTAGGCATGTATTCAAGATGATTCACCGAAGGAAATCCACTAGAACAACCCACATTGATAGATCGGGTAATAGAAAGTTTGAATGAAAACCTAGGGTTCATGGAATCGAAGTTCTAGCCAACCAATCGAGACAAGATCTTAGACATATGTTCTAGGCATGTATTCATGATGATTCACCAAAGGAAATCAACTAGAACCTCATACATTGATAGATCGGGCAAAAGGGGTTTGAACGAGGTTTGAATGAGATACCTTTGAGATTTCCCGCGAAAACTCCGGAAGATCCGATGGGAATCGAACCTCCGATGCTTGGGGAGTCCAAAAGTGCTTGAAGATCGAGATTTCGTTGGTGGGATTTCAAAATCGCCACCAACAGTGCTTAGAGAGGGAGAGGCAGCGCGTCGGTGTGAAAAGAGGGGGGTCTGGGCGCTGAACCGTTAAGTCCCAGTATTTATAGTCGACGCACTTGCCGGATGATCCGACGTAGGGTCGGATCTTCCGACGGGACGGGATTTTCCGGAAGATGCCGCATAAGATCCGGCGGGCAGATGCTGACCGGATGATCCGGCGGGGTGAATTTCACCGGAAGAAGCTGGGTAAGATCCGGCTGGACTATGTGGATCGGATGATCCGGCTAATGGCCGGAAGATCCGGTGGACAGGAAAGCAGAAACTTTCTAGATGAGATTCGAACGATGATTTTGAGAGATTTAGCTTATGGACATATAAGAACACTTGCCCCAAATTGATCAGCCACAATCATCATTACATAACCATGACCAATTTGAGACAAGAAATGATCCAACGATCACAAATCCAAATATTTTGAAAAACTCACACAAAAATCCGTTTTAATTCCATTCTAGGCAACAATCACGGTGCATGCAACATGTCAAGCCAAGTAACGAGAATCCAAGATATTTAGCTCACTCCTTAGAGAACAAAACCTTTGCTCATCAAGAGGCTTGGTGAAGATATCGGCTAATTGACTTTCGGTCCCTACATGACTTAGGGCGATATCTCCTTTGGCTTCATGATCTCTAAGGAAATGGTGTCTAATGTCAATGTGCTTGGTTCTTGAATGTTGGACGGGATTGTTGGCTAATTTTATGGCACTCTCATTGTCACACAAGAGTGGAATATTTGTGAACTCACAACCAAAGTCTCTCAAGGTTTGTCTCATCCATAGGAGTTGGGCACAACAAGCACCGGCCGCAACATACTCGGCCTCGGCGGTGGATAGTGCAACGGAATTTTGTTTCTTAGAGCTCCATGACACCAAAGACCTACCAAGAAATTGGCAAGTTCCGGTAGTACTCTTTCGATCTACCTTGCAACCGGCATAATCCGAATCGGAATAGCCAAGTAAATCAAAAGTGGAGCCCTTGGGATACCACAAGCCAAGGTTAGGAGTATGCACTAAGTATCTAAAAATTCTCTTTACGGCCATTAAATGGCATTCCTTAGGATTGGCTTGAAATCTTGCACACATGCACACACTAAGCATTATATCGGGCCTAGATGCACAAAGATAAAGCAAAGAGCCAATCATGGAGCGATATACCTTTTGATCAACCGATTTTCCTTCTTCATTGAGATCAAGATGTCCATTCACCGGCATAGGAGTTTTGATAGCTTTAGCTTCGGCCATGTCAAACTTCTTGAGCATATCACTTGTATATTTAGTTTGACATATGAAAGTTCCGTTCTTCAATTGTTTGATTTGAAATCCGAGAAAGAACTTTAGTTCACCCATCATAGACATCTCAAATCTTTTTGTCATGATCCTACTAAACTCTTCACAAAACTTTTCATTAGTAGAACCAAAGATAATATCATCAACATATATTTGACATACAAACAAGTCTTTGTCTACTTTTTGTGTAAAGAGAGTAGAATCAGCTTTGCCCATTACAAATCCGTTCTTGAGAAGAAAATCCTTAAGGCATTCATACCATGCTCTAGGAGCTTGCTTAAGCCCATAGAGCGCCTTATGGAGCTTGTACACATAGTCGGGGTGGTCAAGATCTTCAAATCCCGGTGGTTGCTCCACATATACTAATTCCGAGAGAGGCCCATTCAAGAATGCACTCTTGACATCCATTTGATAAAGCTTGAAATCATGATGTGTGGCATAGGCTAGAAGAATGCGAATGGACTCAAGCCTTGCCACGGGGGCATAAGTTTCACCAAAATCTAGACCTTCAATTTGAGTATATCCTTGAGCAACCAATCTAGCCTTGTTTCTTGTGACAATGCCATGTTCATCTTGCTTGTTCCGAAAAACCCACTTGGTGCCAATCACATTTTGCTTGGGCCTTGGAACTAACTCCCAAACTTCATTTCTTGTGAAATTGTTTAGTTCTTCTTGCATGGCCACAATCCAATCCGCATCACCAAGAGCATCTTCTACCTTAAGAGGTTCCAAAGAGGAAACAAACGAGTAACATGCACAAAAATTTGCTAAACGTGAACGAGTAGTTACCCCTCTTCGGATACTCCCAAGGATATTGTCAACGGGATGATCCCGTTGTATACTTTGATGTACTCTTGGGTGTGAGGATGTTGATTGGCGTTGAATGAATCCATCATCATCTTGGTCATGAGAGTCATCAACTTGAGCTTCATCACCTTGAACTCCCCCTTGATCATTGCCATGATCATGATCGTCACCATGAACTTGATCTTGATCTTGAAGAGAGCTTGGTGCTTCAACTCTTGTTGATGGTGATGGATCAACATTTGTATTTGCCGGAACTTGATCCTTGTCTTGAGCTTCTTGAGGTCGCACTTCACCTATACCCATTCTCATAATAGATTCGCTTGGAGGCTCTTCATTTTCTACAAAGTCATTCTCAACTTGCTCTACTTGAGAGCCGTTTGTTTCATCAAATTTCACATCTACCGTGACCTCAACACAACCGGAGGTTTTGTTGAAGACACGATAGGCGTGTTCATGAGTTCCATAACCAAGTAAGAAACCTTCATCTACTTTAGGTGCAAATTTAGAGCTTTTGGTTTTCTTATTAAGAATATAACATTTGCATCCAAAAACTCTAAAGTAATGTACTTTGGGTTTGTTACCGGTGAGTGCTTCATATGGAGTCTTGCTCAAGTACTTGTTTAGAAAGAGACGGTTAGAGGCATGGCAAGCCGTGTTAACCGCCTCGGCCCAAAATATATCCGGAGTCTTGTATTCATCAAGCATTGTTCTTGCCATCTCAATCAATGTCCTATTCTTTCTCTCAACAATGCCATTTTGTTGAGGGGTATATGGAGCGGAAAGTTCATGCTTGATCCCTTCTTCATCAAGTAGCTCTTCAACATTTGTATTTCTAAACTCCGAACCATTGTCACTTCTCATGTGCTTGACCTTCAACTCAAATTCATTTTGAGCTCTTCTAATAAATTTCTTGATAATCCCTTGAGCTTCACTCTTCTCCCTCAAGAAAAATACCCAAGTGAATCTTGAATAATCATCCACAATCACTAGACCATATTTGTTTCCACCAATACTAATATAAGCAATTGGTCCAAATAAATCCATATGAATCAACTTCAAAGGTCTAGAGGTGGTCAATATAGTCTTGGGTGGATGAGAAGCACCAACTTGTTTCCCGGCTTGACAAGCGCTACACAACCTATCTTTCTCAAACAAAACATTTGTTAGTCCTAGAATGTGTTCATCCTTTTGAAGTTTGGCCAAGTTCCTCATGCCAACATGAGCTAGCCGGCGATGCCAAAGCCAACCCAAGCTAGATTTTGCCACTAAACAAGTCTTCGGTTCCACTTTAGTGGTTGTGAAATCAACCAAATAAAGCTTTCCCTTAAGTTGACCCGTAAAAGCAATAGAGGAATCCTCCCTTCTAAGAATGTTCACACCCTCATTAGTAAAGAGACAATTGTAGCCTTTCTCACAAAGTTGTGAAACCGACAACAAATTGTATCCCAAAGAATCAACTAAATAAACATTTGAAAGAGATGAATCGTTTGAGATAGCAATGTCACCTTGACCAACAACATCTCCATGATTATTATCACCAAATGTAATTCTTTCAATGGGTGAGTCATATTCTTCTAACTTGGTAAACATATTCTTCTCTCCGGTCATATGATTTGAACAACCACTATCAAGCAACCATGAAGAACCACCGGAGGAATATGCCTACAAAACAAGTTAAGCTTTGTGTTTAGGTACCCAAACAAGCTTGGGTCCTTGGGTGTTAGAACTAGGCAACTTTGGCACCCAAACACTCTTCATCATCTTCTTGGCATGAATACCAACATACTTGACCATCATTCTCCCATTGTGATCCCACATGACCGAATAATCAATAGTGTAGTTAGGAGATGGCTTGAGCTCATTGATCTTCTCACTTGCCTTCCCCGAAGTTGAGCCCTTCGCACCCTTGCTAGGGGTCACAACAACGGGCTTTGCTATTGGGGTGGTCTCCCTTGACACACCATGAGCAAAGTTCATCAAATCACAAAGGTTTGCACCTTGGGTGAACAATGGCACATCTTTTCCTTGGATCCTTTTCGTGCCATTTGCTTTTCCTCCTCTAGAGTATCCAAGTCCATCCTTGATATTAGGATATCTCTCGGCATGATAAGCCGGATGGGACTCAAATACACTTTTCTCTTGAGCCTTTCCTTTGCCCTTGCCAATGACCTTGTTCAACTCTTTGAGTTGAATGTCTTTTGCCTTGATCTCCTTCTCTAGCTTGGCAAGGTTAGCAACACAAGAATCCACATTTATTTTATAACATCTTGAGCAACCTTTGCTAGTGGAGGCATCGGAGTCAAGAGTGACTTTGGAATCGGTCTTGATGCTTTTCCGAAGAATATCATATTTAGCTTCACGGTCTTTGTACTTGACCTCAAGGCTTGAATGCCTTTGTTGAAGCTCACTATGAACATTCTTTAGATTAGCTAGAGAGTCATTTGCCTTGGTCATTTCCTTAGACATCCTCTCATTTGAGTCCTTAGCCAATGACAAGTCAACGGCCAATTTCTCAACCTTAACCTTCTCCTCATCTAAAGCTTTCTCAAGGGCAAGGTTTCTCTCCTTTTCAAGGATGAGCAAGTCTTCTTGCCTATCAAGAGTAGCTTCCCTCTTATCCAATTTCTCCATAAGCTTTTTAATATGCTTAGCACCTTTCTTGCCAAAAGCATTTACTAAGTTTTTATCATGTTTAGCTTCTTCCTCATCTAGGTTTTCTATGTCACTAGATGTTGGGGGAGTAGATGATGGAGGAGTGGAATCGATTAGTACCTTAGTCCCTTGTGCCATGAGACACATGGGAGCTTCATCATCATCATCACTGTCAAGGTTCTTGAAGAGTCTTGGTGTTGGTGAAGAATCATGAATAGCAAGTGTTGCCACACCTTCATTGTCGGAGTCATCACTAGAATCCCAACCTTCACCAACATGAGCATGTCCACCTTTCTTCTTGTAGTCTTTGCTCTTCTCCTTGTACTTCTTGTCATAGGATTTGTCCTTTGACCTCTTGTCTTCCTTGCCTTCCTTCTTGTGAGGGCAATCCTCAATGTAATGCCCTCTCTCACCACACTCATAGCATCTTCGTTGTGAGACCGGCTTCTTAATACCTTTTCTCTTGATGAAGTTCTTGTACTCTCTCACCATCATGGCGGTTTCTTCATCGGTGGTTGCTTCATCACTAGAGTCTTCCTTCTTGCGAGACTTGGAGGGCTTTGAAGATTTATCCTTGATATCACTTCTCTTGCTAGGCTCGGCCTTGAATGCAATAGCCTTGACTTCTTGAGGCTCACTAGGTTTGGTCTTGACTTTCTCCACTCTATGTGACTCATGATATTGCAATTTGTTGTATAGATCAATGGGAGTCATGAGCTTGAACTTTCTCTTGTCTCTAATCATGGTAGCAAGATGTGGGTCTCTTGGGGCATATGCTCTAAGCATCTTCTTTGTAACCTTGTGCTCATCCCAATCATCACTACCAAGAAGTCTAATAGCGGACACAAGAAGCTTCAACCGATTGTACATGGCTTCCAAATCTTCATCATCTTTCATTGTGAAAGCCTCGAGTTCTCCTTGAAGTGCATCCATTTTTCCTTCCTTGATGATCTCATCACCTTCATGTGACCTTCTAAGCTCATCCCAAATTTCTTTGGCCACTTCAATTCCCCTAACCTTGTTGTACTCATATGTACTCAAGCAACTCCTAAGGATAATGACGGCTTGAGCATTGCGATAGTTGTCATGTTCTTGTTCTCTTGTGAGGGGTGGCTTGGCTTTCTTGTCAATGCCCACACATGTCACGGTCCAAAGATGTGGATGAAGACCATACAAGTACATCTTCATGTCATCCTTCCATCGAGAATAATCATTGCCATCAAAGTGCGGAAACTTGCCCAATTGAACCGATGAGAATGAAAGTGAATCCGGATCTTTCTTGGATGAGGATGAGGAAGTGTCATCATACTTGTGAGGAACATTGTGAAAGCTTGCAAGAACTTCCTTTTCTTTCATCTTCTCTTTCACCATCTTGAGAGCTCTTCTTTCAACCTTTTCATCAAACTTCTTCTTGAGCTTCTCTTTCCTCTTCTTGTTCTTCTCGACCTCATCCAAGGTCTCTTCAACATCACTCACATCAAAATCATCGTCGCTTGACACGATCACTTCATGAGTGTCATCCTTGTTTGAACCGCCAACTCCGGAACCATCCCCGGAAGGAGCCATAGTGTTTTCTCTTAGGTGATTAAACCTTAATCAAGAGAACCTGCTCTGATACCAATTGAAAGGACCAACACTAGGCCTAGAGGGGGGGGGGGGTGAATAGGGCCTGTTAAAAATTCCTGAAAATTCTTCACGAAACTGTCAGATGGTCGGATGATCCGACGCAGTCTCGGATCTTCCGGGTCACCGGAAGATCCGACACTGTGTAGGATCTTCCGATACAGAGAGGAGACTAACTTCGAGATTCAAAATCTAGCAAGCTATTCAAGATTCTATTTGAATACAAAGTTGCTAAATGAAGTAACTAAGCACCTAAGTATGATCTCTAAGGTCGAACAACACCTAGCACATAGATCGGGCACAAATAAGGTGATGAACAACAAGAACAATAGCAAGAACAATGAGACACAAGATTTATCCCGAGGTTCACTCCACAAAGGAGCTACGTCCTCGTTGAGGGGTTCACAAAGAACCGGGTTGTCACTAACCCCTTGCCTCCCTCAACCAACCACAAAGGAAAGTTGAGTCACTTACTATTGCTCTCACAAAGAGAGGGGAAATACAAACTTTCCGGTGCTCAAACCACAAAGGAATGGGAGCTACCGGCGACGCCTAACCGTCTAGGAGCAAAGCTCCAAGAGTAACAAACTAGGATGACGAATCAAGCTTGCTTCAAGTGCTTCTTGAGATGAACGAATCAAAGCTTATGCGTGCTCACCGCTCACACACTCAATCTTTTCCTCTCACTCAAACCCTAGATGAATCAAGGCTAGAATCAAGCTTTTGGGTGGAGTAGAGGAGTGCAATGAATGCTCTTGGAGTGTTTTTTGGGCGTGGGAGCAGCAGCATTCAATGTGGGGGGTGAGGGGGTATAAATACCCAACCCCCAAAAACTAGCCGTTATGTGTTCTGCGAAGGGGTACCGGATCTTCCGGCCTAGGGCCGGATCTTCCGAGATTTGAATTTTGCAAGGCTGAAACACCGAAATATGGCTAAGTCATGAAAGTTCCGAGACAAGGTCCGGATGATCCGGTGAGAAAAATAATAGAGACAGAGCCGCCCGGAACTTGTTGGTCGGATCTTCCGGTGGAAGTTCCGACGCCTGAGAAAGAAACACAGAAATGGCTAAGTGTTGGAAGTTCCGGTGTATGGGCCGGATCTTCCGGTGAAAAATAAATTCAGACAGAGCCGCCCGGAACTTGTGGGCCGGATCTTCCGATGGAAGTTCCGGCGCCTGGCGAGAAGACACGAAAACTGGCTAAGTGTTGGAAGTTCCGGTGTAAGGGCCGGATCTTCCGGTGAAAAATTAATTCAGACAGAGCCGCCCGGAACTTGTGGGCCGGATCTTCCGGCCTAAGTTCCGACGCACAGAGAACTTGTGAATGGGAGGTTTTTGTGCGTTTGTGTCTCTCGTGTGTATATGTCATCTCAAGTATAAGCACTTTAACAATCTAAACTCGTCAAGCACGTCCCCCTTGATAGTACGGTGATCCTATACTCAAATTCGAAATATAAAATAAATTTAAATCGTCCGATAAACTTCGTCACCATATGAATAAGGATTGGGGACCTTCCTTTCACTTTTCTTTTCTTTTCTTTTGATTTTATTCCTGCACAACTCATGCAAAGCATTATATCCAAATTTTCATTGTCATTAATTACCAAAATTAGATTAAGTGCCTAGATGCACTTTCAGATTCGTCCTCAGGAGGATCTTTCAGTCATTTGACACCTAGTGAGGGAAGGACCATTCTAGACAAAATTCTAGAAAACACCCCTTACACTGGGATCTATGATGATTTCCTAGAAGAAATTCTGGAGGAGGCCATAGAAGAGACATCCGCGTCGGAAGATGTGAAAACATCACAAGAATCCACACCAATCGTAGCACATCTCTCCGAAACTCTCCCTGAACCAACTCCAGCATATGATCTGGACCTACATGACTCTCGTTGTGCCTTCCCCTACGATTTCCATGATGAGCTATTCCTGGAGTACGGGGACAGCTCGAAACTTCCCGTGGTTGAAAGGCACACAAATACTAAGGTCCAAGCCACCGACTACATTGACCAGCACTCTCGAGAGGAGCTCATTGGAAACCTTTCCGCTGTCATGTGTCGAGAATGGTTAGATGAGGCAGAGGCCTCACCCGAAGTCGTTAAAATGCCCACAAAAATTAGAAGGATGTACAGTGAAGTAATGGGCATAAAAGGCGACATTGGGTATGACCCAAGCTTAGGGATCAATATCATCTCACAATCATTAGTTCGATCCTAGCTTTCCCAGCTTTGTTTATCTTCATCACAAAAGCGTCTGAAACTCCAATCAAAAGACATCTTAGATTGCCTAGGTATCCTTCGTGTGGTGCCAATCAAGATAGACAAGCCAAAGCTCTATCTAGATTTCCATATCTTCGACCTTCCAAAAGATCTAGAGAAACAAATCATCATAGGAAGGCCGATTGAGAAGATCTTAAAGAATCTACCAGTAGGAGATCTAGTAGAACTCAAGGTCGGCCGACAGTATGTCCCGACCTCTTTTTCTCGATCTCTTAACACTCAAGTGGAACCTGAGATCGAGCCTGATCCATTGGGGGAAGCCATGTCTATTGCACTAACTGACATGGCTCAACCAAGCTTTGAGGAAGAAGAGACCCATTTCTCGGAGGTTGAGGAAACTCAACCCCCTGTTAAGCTCGACACATCCGAAAAACCTCAATCGTCCCCAATCGAGCTTAAACCTCTTCCTTCTGGTTTAAAATATGCCTTCCTCCACGGAAATCGAGACACCCCAGTCATTATAAGTGATAAGCTCACGGACATTGAAACAACATCACTTATTTCTGTTCTGGAGAAACATCGAACAGTCCTAGGATATTCCCTCCAGGACTTGCAAGGCATAAGTCCGACCCTCTGCACTCATCGCATCCCAATCGATCCTGGATCAACACCATCGAGAGAGCCTCAACGGCGACTCAATAATGCGATGAGAGAGGTGGTAAAGAAAGAAGTGCTAAAACTTCTCCATGCCGGAATTATCTACCCTGTGCCCAATAGTGAATGGGTTAGCCCCATTCAAGTCGTTCCGAAGAAAGGGGGATGATAGTGGTACGCAACGATAAGAATGAGCGGATCCCTCAGCGTACCCCCACTGGGTGGCGTATGTGCATTGATTACCGCAGACTCAATAAAGCTACCAAGAAAGATCACTTCCCTCTGCCCTTCATTGATGAAATGTTAGAGCGACTCGCGAAGCATTCCTTCTTCTGTTTCCTTGATGGTTACTCTGGGTATCACCAAATTCCTATCCATCTAGACGACCAGAGCAAAACGACATTTACTTGCCCCTATGGAACATTCGCCTATAGACGAATGTCCTTTGGGCTATGTAATGCCCCCGCATCCTTCCAGCGGTGCATGATGTCCATCTTCTCCGACATGATTGAGGAAATCATGGAGGTTTTCATGGATGACTTCTCCGTTTATGGAAAGACCTTTGCCGACTGTTTAGAAAATCTTGATAAGGTCTTAGGAAGATGCAAGGAAAAGCACCTAGTCTTAAATTGGGAGAAATGTCACTTCATGGTGAGGGAAGGAATTGTTTTGGGGAACCGCATTTCTGAGCACGGGATAGAGGTGGATAGAGCTAAGGTGGAAGTAATTGAGAAGTTTCCACCCCCCATAAATGTTAAAGGAGTTCGCAGCTTCCTTGGGCACGCTGGGTTTTACCGCCGATTTATAGAGAATTTCTCTCAAATAGCCCGACCTTTAACCAACCTCCTTGCCAAGGAAGCTCCCTTCATCTTTGATGAAGAGTGCTATGCTGCCTTCCACATTCTCAAGAGAGCTCTTATATCAGCGCCCATCATACAACCTCCGGATTGGGCTCTCCCATTCGAGATCATGTGCGATGCGAGTGACTTTGCCGTAGGTGCGGTCTTGGGGCAAACCAAGAATAAGTTGCACCATGCTATTTGCTATGCTAGTAAAACTCTAACAGGTGCCCAGCTGAACTATGCAACCACGGAAAAGGAACTTCTGGCAGTGGTATTCGCCATCGATAAGTTTCGATCCTACTTGGTAGGGGCAAAAGTGATCGTCTACACAGACCATGCTGCCCTCAAATATCTTCTCACCAAGAAGGATGCAAAACCAAGGCTTATTCGTTGGATACTTCTACTCCAAGAATTTGATCTTGAGATTCGGGACAAGAAAGGAGTAGAAAATTTGGTGGCTGACCACTTATCGCGGCTGCATGTTCAAGGAGAGTCAATGCCCATCAATGACTACCTACGAGATGACACCCTCCTCAAGGTAACCACTTCAGACCCCTGGTACGCCAACATAGTGAACTTTATTGTTTCTGGATATGTTCCTCCGGGAGAAAATAGGAAGAAGCTCGCATATGATAGCCGGATCCACCTACGGGATGACCCGTACCTATTCCGAGTGTGTTCTGATGGACTCTTAAGGCGATGTGTGTCGGCATGCGAAGCTTACAAGATTTTAGAACGGTGCCATGCATCACCATACGGAGGACATTATGGATCTTTCCGGACACATGCTAAGGTGTGGCAAAGTGGGTTCTTCTGGCCAACCATGCATGAGGATGCACGAGAATTTGTCAGGAGATGTGCAAGGTGCCAGAAGCATGGAAATATCAATGCAAGGGACGCTATGCCACTCACCAACAACCTCCAAGTGGAAATATTCGACGTATGAGGGATAGACTTTATGGGTCCATTCCCTAGATCTGGAGATTATGAATACATATTGGTGGCAGTGGATTACGTGTCCAAGTGGGTTGAAGCCATGCCATGCCGAGCAGCCGACTCTAAGAGCGCCAGATGAATGTTCCATGAGATTATCTTCCCCCGTTTCGGCACTCCAAGGGTTGTGATCAGTGATGGAGGATCATATTTCATTGATAACATTTTTCAGAAATACCTTGCCAGTTTGGGAGTCAACCATCGGATAGCCACCCCATATCACCCTCAAACAAGTGGCCAAGCAGAGACTTCCAATAAACAAATCAAGAACATCTTACAAAAGACCGTTAATGAGATGGGTACGGCATGGAAGGACAAGTTACCTGAAGCTCTATGGGCTTATCGGACGGCCTACAAGACACCAATTGGGAGAACCCCCTACCAATTGGTGTATGGGAAAACATGCCACTTGCCAGTTGAGTTGGAATTTAAGGCTCATTGGGCAATCAAGAGATGAAATATGGATCTCCCAGGAGCAGGAATTAAAAGAAAAATCCAACTCGCTGAACTAGAAGAATGGAGGGAGAACGCTTATCATAGCTCAAAAATTTACAAGGAAAGAACCAAGCGGTGGCATGATAAGCGCATCAAGATCAAGAAATTTAAACCAGGAGATAAGGTACTCCTCTTTAACTCCCGTGTTAAACTTTTTGGTAGGGGTAAACTTAGAAGTAAGTGGGACGGCCCCTATAATGTCATCAATGCATCTTCTCATGGAGCCGTCGCACTTCAAGATAACAGCGGGAACATCTTTAAGGTTAATGGCCAACGTTTGAAAATCTTTCTGGAACCTCAACAACCCAAGCTCGAAGACTTAGATGTCATCGAGTTCTTGGAGATCAACTAACTGGTTTCCCAACCAGATTTAAAAAAATAAAAACAATAAAAAGCTTGAATAAAGGCTCTATGGTGCTTGAACCAGTAGGGCCCCTCTTTTTGTTTCCATCTTTTGGTTTTGAATAACAGTACCAGCACAAGTACAAGTGTGAGGACCCGGTGTGTCCGAGGACCGGTGGATGGTCGCTTCCTGGTGTGATGAGTGATTGACAACGTGGTGTGGATTGACGTTTCCCTTGGCTCAAGTATTGCAGGTGTAGAATGCGGCTTGGTTGCATTGGTGCAGGTGAAGAACAGGCGCGAAAGGTCTTAGCCATGGCGGCCTCCGAGGAGCGGAGAGACAAGTAGGCTTGGTTCGAGGGACCCAGTGGCCGGTGGATCAAGTGCGGTTCACATGCTGGCAAGAACGAGCAAGGGGACGTGGTTCCGGTGCGAGGTAGCGGCTCACAACCGAAGCTCGTACGCGGACGAGAAGCCGGCGCAAGGTGGCGGCTAACAACCGAAGTTTGCGCGCGGGGTTTGGTGATTTGGCCACAAAATCATCGGTGGAAGGTTTCCCTTGGTTTGGGCCTCAAAACCAAGGACCGAGGACTCGACGTGGCGAAGATGGGCCGTTGGGCTGCTGGGCTGTATGTACCCGGCAGTGCCGAGTTGAACAACTCGGCAGTGCCGAGTACATGCACCCGACTGGGCTGGCCCAAGAACGGCGTCGAGGAGCTTCGATCCGGAGGACACGCGGCGTGACTGCAAGGCTTGCGTCGGAGGGAAGCTAGCTTGCAGTGGAAGGTGCCCGAGCCGGAAAATATCTGAGATCAAAATGTCAAACTTGCCCCTGAGGGGTATGTATCACTTAGGGGTAGTTTAGTCTTTAGGACACCACCACTTGGACTACTAATAGGCCCCTTCAGGGCTGGTGGCTGTTATCTCTTTAGTTATCTTTTATTTGGCTTGTTTAGTTTTCCTCTTCCCTTCATCCTCTCCACCTAGAACTACTTCGAATCATTCCTAGTTTGTATAGGTGAATTCATGGTTATGTGATTGAGTTTGTGCTGTTCATCTTTGTGCCATGATTTGATTTCCCGAGCTCCTTCTTCCTTTTCTATTTTCGTGGGTATTTTCGGAGCTATTTTTGGGGGATTTTCGTTCTTCTCAATCTAGGGCGTTTTCTCTCGGATTTCTTTGGGGGATTCACGTATGAGTGCCTTGTGCCTCTTTTGCTGGTGATCCTTTGCCCCCAAGCGCCGAGAATCGCTTCAGATTTGAGATTTTCGGGATGAACTTGGTGTCATGGTGTTCATCACGAGATCTGAGTTTACGGGAGTTGTACTGAGTTAGAGGCCGAGATCTTTTGGGAAAACACTCCACTGGAGGTCTAGATCATCTGACCAAAATCTCGCCTCAAGAGCTCAAGCCGTTTGGGAGATCCATCCTCGAGTTGACTTTGGGGCTGTGCTGTTTGCGTGTACCCGGCACTGCCGAGTTGTGAAAACCGGCACTGCCGAGTACATAGACTCGAGGGGTGCTTCTGTGCTGTGTGTATTCGGCAGTGCCGAGTTCTGAAAACCGTCAGTGCCGAGTACACACACCCAGTGGCTGTTTCGGTGAAGTTTTTGGATCGAGGATTCTTTCTGTGTTTCCGCTGCATGTTTCTTGTTCCTAGGGTCAGTAGCATCTCAGTTGCTGCGTGATCTTGGCAAGATTGTGTCACGAAGTCCGGAAGTGATTTTGGGGTGAAAGCCGGATTTGGAAAAGAAATTTTTATCGGCTCCCATTCACTCCCCCCTCTCTGGTCGCCGTTTCGGTCCTTCAATTGGTATCAGAGCCGGTTACGGGTCTTTGTGACTCTAACCAGTCTAAGATCCAAAGATGGCGTACCAAGATCGGGGTTCCGGGCCTCCGCACTTCGATGGGAAGAACTACCCGAACTGGGTTGCGCGTATGGGCGCTTTCTTGCGAGGCAAAGGAAAGTTGCTGTGGGATGTGACGAAAGATGAAAACTATGTCAATCCCACCAACTTAGATGCCCAGGATGCAAAGGATAGATTTGAGGCGAATGCCCGAGCTGTTGACTACTTGTTCCGTGCTTTGTCCGCTGAGGAGTTTGAGCGGGTTTTGGGCGAGGACCTAGCTAGCCAGATCTGGCAGAAGCTCAAGGTAGCCCACGGTGGTGATAGCCATGTCAAGGCTAGGCTTTTCTCGATGTACAGGAGGGAGTATGAGAACTTTGCTCATTTGCCTGGAGAGTCGGTTGATGCTTTGTTTCAGCGTTTCACTTCGATTGTCAACAACATGAAAGCCAACATTACCGTGCTCCCATACTCGGATCATGACCGAGCTATCAAGCTCCTGCAAGCACTTGATAGATCCGTGTGGGGTGCCAAGGTTGAGGCGATCATGGAGTCGGCAAACTATGAGACTCTTTCTGTTGACGAGCTTTTCTCGAAGTTGAAGTCCTCTGAGGTTTTCGGAAAGTAACCCCTCCCCACCTTTGGGGAGTCTTGACCGTGTTTTCAGCTGTCTTCATGCCTGATGAAGTTTCAGGGTCAGGAGCGGTCCAGGAGGCGGGCGCTGGATTCCTGAAGGTAAACCCGAGGGCATCCTCGGGTTCGATCCGGAGATGAAGACCGGCGAGTCGCGTCGGTGAAGACGGGCGCAGACTGGAAGACGGGCGCCGGATTCCTGAAGGCAAATCCGAGAGCGCCTTCGGATCCAAAGTCGGAGATGGTGTCCAGCGAGTCGCGAGGGGGGAACCCGAAAGTGCCCGCGGAAGAGCGGGCTGAGTTCCACTTCGACCGAAGACCGAAGATCGCGGCGGGGAGCGAGGCGAATTCTGGAGACCGAAAGCTCCCTCGTATTTTGAAATGGGCCCAGCTGACGGTAGCATCCCGTGAGGGCTAAAGTATGTAATGTCCAAGAATATTCCAGGAATCTAGCAGTTACTAAGGGCAAGATTGTAATTGTACTTGGTGTCGGTTCGCCTTCCTATAAATAGAGAAGGTTTTTGTAACTAACGGGAGGAGGATCATTTTTATTTTTAGTTGGAATACATGATTTAAATATTTTGCATTGGAATCCAAAGAGTCGAAGTCGTGTCCATTTCCGAAGGGGGTTACATCCCTTGTTTTCCGTTCCCCTTCGGTCCATTTTCTAGGCTGTTGGTGGCGGAGTCCGCTCCGGGGCCGTCTTACACCCAACAGTTTTTGGCGCCCACCTCGTGGTAGTAATCCAAGACCACAAATGGCTCAAACCAAGAAGAAACCTTCGGGTGCAGCCAACGGAGCCGGTGCTTCGGAACCAGTCACACAGGCAAACCCCGAAGGTATCACCAACACTGGCGAGCAGGCGGCACAACCACAGACAGCGCCGCGCTCTGAAGACCCAGAGATCGCCATCGAGGACTCAGCCAACAGAGAATTCGAGGTAGGCCTTGAGGAGATTGGAGTGACAGCAGAAGACATAGCAGCTCTCCGAAGGGTACAAGCAACAATACGAAGAGCATCAGAAGAAGCACGAAGAGCAGCAACTTGTCGGTGATATTATCTCCGGCAGTCTTCCACGGGGTAGCCCACGGAAGTGATTTGTAATGTAGGGAAGATCGCAAAGATCGGAAGCTAGATGGTTAGGATGGACAGACACAGGGGTTTATACAGGTTCAGGGCCGTCGACTCGACGTAATACCCTACGTCCTGTTTTGGGGTGTTGTATTGCGTGTTGAGTTGTTGTCTGATGATTCGAGTTGGCTTGAGTTGTTTTGGAGGGGGTCCCTGCCCGCCTTATATATCGGGGGGCAGGGTTACAAGTCGGTTTGTATCCGATCCTATCTCTAAGAATCCTTTCCTTTTTTACAATAATTCCTATTCCAACTAGGACTTTTCCTTCCAGATCCTTCCTCCGTGCGCCGACTTGTCCCGCACGTCTTCAGGTCCAGAACGATGGGTTGGGCCGCCCCCTTTTGGTGGGCTGCCAAGCTTGCTCGTGAGGTACCCGGGTACTATATCCCCCACAGTAGCCCCCGAGGACTTCTTGACCGATCGATGGCTGTAATTAATCTGTCTCTTTTTGCACGATCCGAGTGCTCCCAAGTTGTCCAGGACCTCTTCCGAGTGGTTTCGAAGAAGATCCGAGTGGTTTCGAGGAAGATCCGAATACATGCTCAGACGTCCCTGAAAACAATTCTTCAATTATAGTCATAGTGAGGGGAAGGAGTGCTCTTCTTCACGACGCGATAGCGAAGTGAATACACTTAGCCCCCGGGCTTTGGGCAATTTTAGTATGAAATTGGCCAAAGGTCTTCAACTTTTATTCATCTGTATCTTGATCTTCAATGGTGTGCACCTCTAGGTGCACCCATTGGGTGTAGCCCCCGAGCCTTGAGCAGAATAGAATATTCTGGTCGAGGGACAAAAATAAAATATCATGAATCTCTTTTTAAACTTAATCCATCAATGGTGTGCACCTCCAGGTGCACCCATTGGGTGTAGCCCCCGAGTCTTGTTACGACTCAGCATGATCGTGTCAAGACTCTGAAAGCCATGAATTCCGACTGATTTTTTCAGCCCCCATGCCTCTGGACATGGATTTTAGATAATCTTTTCCTTCAGGGGCTTTTTTGTTTCCCCTTTATAAGGATTTTGTCCTCAAGTTCTTTGAACTCGGCATGACCTCCGAGTCGTGTCCCACGACTCAGCTTGACCATATGGTAAGCCATCTTCTCGCAAGATTTATACTTGTCAGCATTTGACCCAGATTCCTGAGTCAATTTAGCGATAGTATCGCATGCCTTACGTAAAAATCAATTGCAAGGATGCAATATTAATTGCAAAATCAAGTCTGGTCGTCGACTAATTTTAGCCTCACGACCGAGTGGTTTCTGCCCCTGAACCCTAGCTCAGGAACCCACAAATTTATTAGCGTAACAGAACCGAAAGGTCGTGCTATATTTCAGCCCATTTAGGCCCACTACTCCGCAAAGTCCGTTGCGTCCCTAACGGTTGCTTTACGGAAGGCGAAATATCGCGAGATATCGCGACTCCTTACCGCATCTTTGAATTCAAAGCGACGGGACGTGCCTGCGTCGGTTGAGTTCCCGAGACACGCATCGCGCCGCGCGCGGGAGGAACGGTTCATTCCTTTATAAGCCATCCCCACCGCAATCTTCTTCCTTTACTTGCCATTTGCCTTCCCCGACGCTCCAGTTCTCCTCCTCGCGCAAGAGCAAACCCTAGATCCGCTCCCGCAGCTTTCCTCCTCGCTCTTCAGCCCCGCTCATTGCCATGGCGCCCAAGAGGAAGGAAGGCCCGAAGCGGAAGGAGAGGTCGCCTGCAAGAGCCCGGTCGTCCAAGGCCAAGGCCACCGCCGAGGTCGCCGTGGATCGCGCCGCCGAGTGGAGGGAGTCCATCACCACCACCAAGCGCCTCGAACAACACGTCATCGACGGCATCCTCCCCGACCAGCAAACCGCCGAGTGGCGCGCCGCCGCCGGTGAGTCTTTCCCCACCCCAAACTCCTCTGATTTGGTGGTGTTCGAATCTTTCTTTCTTCATGGCTTTGGCGTGCCCGCGCATCCTTTCCTCCGCGGGCTGCTTCACTTCTATGGGATCAGTCTCTGTGCACTGAATCCCAACTCCATTCTCCATATCGCCATCTTCATCAATCTCTGTGAGGCCTATCTTGGGATAGAGCCTCACTTCAATCTTTTTCTTCATCTTTTTCTTCTTAAACCTTATCCCCGAACCGACTGCCCACAAGTAGTCGGGGGCGCCGGATTCCAACTCCGCGAGGGTCGAACTCGGGAGTATTTTGACATCCCTTTCCTTACCTCCAATAAGGGGTGGCAGTCCGAGTGGTTTTACGTAGGAAACCACTCGCCTGCCATCTCTCCAGAAATTGATACTCGTCCTGTTCCCTCCCAGTCCTGGACCGCTCTTCCCAAGGAGAGTGAAATGGATCAGGTTCGGGAACTCCTGGGTCTTATTTCCCAGTTGAAGGACAATGGGTTGTCTGCCGTCGGAGTGGCAGCCAACTTCGTTCTGCGCCGGGTCCAGCCCCTCAAGCAGCGGGCTCACCCGGCGTATGAGTATTACGCCGAGGGGGACAACACGCGTGAAGCCCCCGAGCGCGTCGACAAAGTCCAAGCCGCCGCTCGGCTTGGCAAATTCTTCGCGACCGGAACCTCCCTGAGGACCACTGACTGTCCTCCGACGTTCAACTTGGGAAATCCACGCCCTGAGGTATTTAGTCAATCTGTTGTTGTTTTTATTTCAATTCCACCCATTGGGTGTAATCTCAGAACTGAACCCAATTTTTGCAGGGTCGAGCTGCCTTTGTATCCCTCCCTCCTTTGCCTGAGATGCCAAAGGGAGTGGATCAACCGGCTCGGCGCAGGGCCGTTGGATCTGAAGAAGCAGTCGGGGGAAGTGAGAGTGATCTGCGCGACTCGGATATCACTCTGTCATCCTCTCCTTCTCCCGACGTGCTATCTCCGAGTGGTGGGAAGGCTGCCCCTGCTCTGAAGAAGCGGAAGATCTCCACGGGGATCGTGTTTAGGGATGCGCCAAGCCGCCGCCAACTCCTTATCTCTGAGTCGTCTGACTCGGAAGAAGATGAAGCTGGTGTCGCCGAGTCGTCAATCCTACCGCCAATCACAAGCTCGGAGCAGTCTCCCCTTGCAGTAATGCCTCTGAGTGCTGCAAGTCCGAGGGACCTCCCTTCCCCTACTCGGAAAGGAATGCGCCCGAGAATGCGCATTTCTACTCTGTAAGTATCCTTATCATCTCTTGATTTCCTTTATGTTCTTCTATTAGTGATCCATATATGCTTTATCCTGTAGCACGCCATCTGAGGTCCCTTTTGCGGGTCCTGCACCTCAGTCGGCGGTTGAGACCGAAGCCCCATCAATCCAAACTCCAGAGGTGTCGATCCACTCGGCTGATCTTCTCAGCGATCAGCCTGTGGGTCCGCCACCAGAGTCGCTGCGAGAGCCAACCCCGCCTCCACCGAGTCCTACACCGGCGTTGCCGACCCCCCCGCCAGTTCCTCAAGGCAGCCCCCAGCCTGCTCCTGTGGTTGAACCGACTGCAGCAGTGGAGGAGCCCCAGGCTGCGGCGGTCGAGATTGCTTCTGCGGTGGTCGGCGCTATGAGTGGTGGTGCTCCCATGACTCCTCTGGAGGAGTTCATGTCACTCCATCTCCGCATGGGCCACATAGCCAAGGTATTTCCTGAGCTACTTATCTTGTTGATATCAAGTACCGAGTGGTACATCAATTCATATTATCATCTGACTTGTTTTTGCAGGACTTAGCTGCTGATGCCGAGGCCAAAGCCTCGGTTATTCAAGAACTATCTTCCGCGGTTGCTAAGGCCGACTCCTTGGTGGCCCGAGTGGCTGAGCTCGAGGCTGCTGCGGTCGAGCGCCAGGCTGAGTTGGAGGAAGCCTAGCGTACCACTCGCGATTTACGCGGGGAGGTAGAGCAGGCTAAGCTCAACGAGGCCCAGGCCGTGCACGAGCTCAGAGGTATGTTCTTCCTTGTTTGTTTTTCTGTCAGACGTGAAAATATTATTCAGATCTAACTTTCTGTAGATTATCGATATCGGATTATGTCCCAATTCGCAGAGCTCACTGCCAAGGTGGCCCGGCTGCAAGGTGAAGCTGAGACGCTGCGCACCGAGAAGATAGCGCTGGAGGACGCTATCCGAGTGGTGGCGGAGGAGATCGAGCCAGAGGCGTCATCGTCTTCGGCTTCCATCCTCGACCGCGTTCGGGCGCTCCCACGCTACTTCCGGCGGCAGCTCTGCTCCATCAGCCAGGCCAGCTGTGGCCATGTCCTGGCGGTGCTCAAGTCGCTGTTCCCGGCGTCAGACCTGGAGCCACTCGGCCGCGGGTATGCTGCCGGCACCTCCGAAGACGACGTGGGCAGACTGCTCCATGAAGTCGAGCCCATCGCCAATGTCCTGTCCAAGGATGTTGTTGATGACTCGGATGAAGCGGCCCCGTCTGGTGCTGGTGACCCTGCAATGTAAATAAAATATTTGTAGTATTTGGTCGAACTAGTATTGTTTGAACAATGTTTGAATTGTCATTATTGTATACAAGTTTTTATTGGTCTACAACTCCCTTTCTTTCTGCGCTGGCCTTAATTTCTGAGTGGTTGACCTGTTACGGAGTAGATTAGCCTCGTTGGTCTCAGTCTCATGCCGCAGAGTCTTTGTCGTACGTTTAGAGCTTTGACTTGGCGAGTACTTTCCCTCTCGATTTAAGGTTTATTCCACTCATACTTTATGTGCGTGACGCGAAAGAGGAAATGCGAGTAGTAGAAATAGATGAAAGATGAAATCAACTTTATTGATAACTCATTATAGACATGCCGAGTCGTAACTGGGGGTGACTACCCTCCAAAATCACTCGAAAAAAATAAATCTAAAATAAAAAGATAAATACATAACTGATTCAGGCGTAGAAACGCTGTAAGTGCTCGATGTTCCATAGATTTATCGATGCAGGCGTTCTACTGTGTCCAGGGTCAATTGATCCATACGCGCTTGAATTGTCCTCTGGTAGATCGCGCCGGCGTTTTTCAGACCGAAGGCTAAAGAAGCACCGAACGGCGTGATGAACGAGGTCTTTATCTGATCCTTAGGCTTTGGGCCTGTCTGGTAATAGCCTGGATAGCTATCGAGAAAGCAGAGCAGGGCGGGGCCTGCCGTGGAGTCTAACTCTGCCCCGATGATGGCCGTCTTCTTCGAGTCGTCCGGGTCCAGAGAGATCCTCTTCAGCTCCGTCTCCTTGCTTGGCGCGATGGCTTCTCACGCTGGCTTCTTGGTGGGGATTTCTAGAGCGTCCTTGTCCACCTCCTGTGATGCAGCCAGTACTTGTTCCATGCGCTTGGACATGTCCAGGGCGGCTGCCGCGTTGAGAGTTTCCTGCTCGCATGTGTATGCGACTCGGACGTCTCCCAAGACGGTGATTACGCCTTTAGGTCCTGGCATTTTGACCTGCAAGTAGACGTAGTGGGGAATCGCCATGAACTTGGCGAGCGCCGGCCTCCCGAGGATGGCGTGGTATGCAGTTTCAAAGTTCGCCACCGTGAACTGCATGTGCTCGGTCCGGTAATTGTTCCGGTCTCCGAAGGTAACGGGCAGTGTGATGTGCCCGAGTGGTTCTGCCCCCTCTCCCGGTATCAAACCGTAGAATGCAGATTGGGGGGGACTCAGGTCGAGAGTAGTCAGGCCGAGCTCCTTCAATGTGTTAGCAAAAAGGATGTTCAGGCCACTGCCACCGTCGACTAGTACCTTGGTGAGCCGAACGTTGCGAATCGTCGGGGCTACTACCAAGGCATGGGACCCGGGCTTCGGTATGAAGTTTGGATGATCCTCCCGGGTGAATGTGATCGGAACTTCCGACCACTTGAGGTACTCAGGTACCGGTGGCTCCCTCGCGTGCATGACCTGGCGATGGGTGAGCTTCTGCTGGCGCTTCGACTCGAACTCTGGTCCGCCATAGATCATGCGCACCACTCGGTCGGCTTCCTGGAAGTCGTCGCCGGGCTCGTCGTTCCGCCTGTCGTCTCGCGGGGAACCATCGTTCCTCTTTCTGTATGGAGGGCCTCTGTTGCCTCCGGTGAAGGCTCGCTTGAGTCCGTAGCACTCTCACGCCGAGTGCTTGTGCTTGTGGTAAGGGCATTGCTCATCGAGCATGCGCTGGAAGTCCTCTGGAGTTACCCGGCCTCTGGACCGGTCCAGGGCGGCGACCATGTCTCCCTCTTCTTCTTGCGAGGTTGGCTGTCATTGCGTCGATGGTCGTCGTGTCGGTCTTCGTCCTCGCGGCGGTCGCGTTTGCGAGTCGTCTTGTTCTCTTCTTCCCAGCGACTTCTGATCTCGCTGAGTTGTTCTTTTTCCGCGATCTCTGCGTCCGCCCACGTGCTAGCGACCCAGAACATGTCATTGACAGTCGCGGGTGGCTTCCGAGTCCACTTGTGAATCAGTCTCCCGTCGGAGATGCCGCGCTGGAAAGCTGACATCACCTCCTGATCCGTGACGTCCGTGATGGAGTTGCGCTTTTCTGAGAACCTGCGCACGAAGTCGTGCAGGGTCTCGTTCTTGCGCTGCCTGATCTGACCGAGGAGCCGCTTGCTCCCGGGCCTTTCCCAGGTACCAAGATAGTTACCGATGAAGAGTTCGGTAAGCTGCTCCTAGTTGTCGATGGCGTCCTGCGGGAGTCCTGCCAGCCAGTTGCGGCAGTCCTTGGTGAGCATGATGGGGAGATAGTTTGCCATCACATCCTCGTCGCCGCCGGCCGCTTGTACGGCAGTGTAGTAGATCTGAAGCCATTGAGATGGGTCAGATTTCCCGTCGTACTTGTCGATATCCGACAGTTTGAAGCCTCTGGGCCATGTCACGCTTCTCAAGCGCTCGATGAACGACTGGAATCCGCCGATCCGACCTCTAGGGCGGGAATCGCTCAGACCCGATCCGTCAGCTGCTCTTGGGGGTGTGCTGTCCCTCCTGCGATCCCGGTCCCTGGGCGGGGAACGGGTCCTCCGATAGTTCCGAGTCCTGGGTGGAGTTCGGTCCCGTCGGTAGGTCCTGCTGCGCGGTGGAGTTCGATCTCTCGGCGGAGTCGGTCGCCTGGGTGGTGGAAGCACTCGTCCTCGTGGCGGAGTGCGACCGCCATTGTTACCGCGCCTTGGGCTACCGGAGAGGTCAGAGTAGTCTGACTCCGTCGAGTAGCCGCTCCTGTTGGGGTTACGACGGGGATTTCCATGATCCCGATCGTACTCTTCGCGCCGTCGGATTTCCTCACGGTGGCGCTCTTCGGTGCTGTTGGTGATGACATCCCTCGCATCTCGGTCTCTGTTGATCGTGGTGCGGAGATCTTCATCACGACCCAATCCGCCGCCGGCCCGGTGTCGAGATGGACCGGGCTCAGGAGCGTCCGTGGTCATTCTGCCTTGCATCTGGTGAACCTGGACGGAGGCGGCCTGCACGAGAGCCCTTACCTTTTCCAGGCCCGGAGTGTTAGGTGGCAGCCGATTGATTTCCTCGTTGATAGTAACGAGGTTCTGGACCGGTGTCTCGTAGACGTCGTATCCGTTGAACTCGAACATGCCGTCACGCATCAGGTTCCGGGTGCTCCTCTGGTCGTGTTGATCCCGTTGGCGACGATGATCTTCAGAGTGTGGTTCTTGGAGTTGAGCAGCGCCAGATCCTGACGCGGTGGCTCCGCGCGGTCGTGCGGCTCTGCGAGTCGCCCGACTGGCGTTGCGTCCTCGACGCTGGTTCCTGGCTTCAGTCGTCTCCTCAGCTGGAGTGACCTCGTCTTCCGAGACAGGATTGGTTGGCGTTGCTGGCGCCACCATGTAGCAATGTGATCCGACTCCCTCTTGCGCGAGGTAGTCTTCCTCGGACTCGGAGAAGTCGGATGTGGGCGTATAACGCTCCAAACTACTCGGAGTCAATTCTCCGAGTGATCCTTGTGGGGGATATAGTACCCGGGTACCTCACGAGCAAGCCTGGCAGCCCACCAAAAGGGGGCGGCCCAGCCCACCGTTCTGGACCTGAAGACGTGCGGGACAAGTCGGCGCGCGGAGGAAGGATCTGGAAGGAGAAGTCCTAGTTGGAATAAGAATTATTGTAAGGAAGGAAAGGATTCTTAGAGATAGGATCGGATACAAACCGACTTGTAACCCTGCCCCCCGATATATAAGGCGAGCAGGGACCCCCTCAAAAAGCATCTCATAACTAGACACCACATCTCAACAAGCAATACAACACCCCAAAACAGGACGTAGGGTATTACGTCAAGTCGACGGCCCGAACCTGTATAAACCCTTGTGTCTGTCCATCCTAACCATCTTGCTTCCGATCTTTGCGATCTTCCCTACATTACAAATCACTTCCGTGGGCTACCCCGTGGAAGACTGCCGGAGATAATATCACCGACAGTGGCGCGCCAGGTAGGGGTTATCGCCGAGATCAATCTGGTAAGTTCGATGGATCGCGTCAAGATCTTGGACAGCTGCAACCTCCCGGACGTCGACGAAGTCGAGATCCAGTTCGGGGACGTCATCACCACCACCGCCTTGGATACCCAGGCGGCAGGAGCTACGATCGCCACGGAGGTCTCCTCTCTGGCGCCGACTTCGGCCATCACGGCCCAATCCGATCCACTCGCCTCTGATCGTGCCGGATCTACCCCGCTGAGTCCTTCGCAGAACGCGAAGACAAATCAGTCGGGAACAGATCTACCATCACTCGGCTTCGATCCGACTCCTGAGAGTCACGTCGCCGAATCATCACAGAGCGTAAACGCTCAACCTACACGCGTCCATAGCCCTGAGGTCATTGCTGTTCAGACCCCCGGCTCTTGCGCGCTTGCTCGGAAGCAAAAGATGAAGGACATCGTCCAGTCGGATGATTACTTCTCTGGGAACGACTCCTACGGGCTAGATCTGCTGGGACCCTCAATCCTAGACGATCTACCGGAAGGATACACGGTGTCCGATGCCTCTACAGAGCCGGAACTACTAGGATCACTCGGAGAATTGACTCCGAGTAGTTTGGAGCGTTACACGCCCACATCCGACTTCTCCGAGTCCGAGGAAGACTACCTCGCGCAAGAAGGAGTCGGATCATATTGTTACATGGTGGCGCCAGCAACGCCAACCAATCCTGTCTCAGAAGATGAGGTCACTCCTGCTGAGGAGACGACCGAAGCCAGGAACCAGCATCGAGGACGCAATGCCAGTCGGGCGACTCGCAGAGCCGCACGACCACACGGAGCCGCCGCGTCAGGATCTGGTACTGCTCGACTCCAGGAGCCTCGCTCTGAAGATCATCGTCGCCAACGGGATCAACACGAGCGGAGGAGCGCCCGGAACTTGATGCGCGACGGCACGTTCGAGTTCAACGGACACGAAGTCTACGAAACGCCGGTCCAGAACCTCGTTACTATCAATGAGGAAATCAATCGGCTACCACCTAACACTCCGGGCTTGGAAAAGGTAAGGGCTCTCGTGCAGGCCGCCTCCGTCCAGGTACACCAGATGCAAGGCAGAACGACCACCGACGCTCCTGAACCCGGTTCATCTCGACACCGGGCCGGCGGCGGATCGGGTCGTGATGAAGACCTCCGCAACACGATCAACAGAGATCGAGATGCAAGGGACATCATCACCAATAGCGCTGAAGAGCGCCATCGCGAAGAACTCCGACGGCGCCAAGAGTATGATCGGGATCATGGAAATCCCCGTCATAACCCCAACAGAAGCGGTTACTCGACAGAGTCAGACTACTCTGATCTCTCCGGTAGCCCAAGGCGCGGCAACAATAGTGGTCGACGACGAGTGCTTCCGCCACCCAGGCGGCCGACTCCGCCAAGAGATCGGACTCCACCGCGCAGCAGAACCTACCGACAGGACCGAACTCCACCCAGGACTCGGAACTATCGGAGGACCCGTTCCCCACCTAGGGACCGGGACCGCAGGAGGGACAGCACACCCCCAAGAGCAGCTGACGGATCGGGTCCGAGCGATTCCCGCCCTAGAGGTCGGATCGGCGGATTCCAGTCGTTCACCGAGCGCTTGAGAAGCGTGACGTGGCCCAGAGGCTTCAAGCTGTCGGACATCGACAAGTACGACGGGAAATCTGATCCATCTCAATGGCTTCAGATCTACTACACCGTCGTGCAAGGGGCCGGCGGCGACGAGGACGTGATGGCAAATTACCTTTCCATCATGCTCACCAAGGACTGCCGCAACTGGCTGGCAGGACTCCCGCAGGACGCCATCGACAACTGGGAGCAGCTTACCGAACTCTTTATCGGTAACTATCTCGGTACCTGGGAAAGGCCCGGGAGCAAGCGGCTCCTCGGTCAGATCAGGCAGCGCAAGAACGAGACCCTGCACGACTTCGTGCGCAGGTTCTCAGAGAAGCGCAACTCCATCACGGACGTGACGGATCAGGAGGTTATGACAGCCTTCCAAAATGGCATCTCCGACGGAAGACTGATCCACAAGTGGACAAGAAAGCCGCCCGCGACTGTCAATGACATGTTCCGGGTTGCTAGCACGTGGGCGGACGCAGAAATTGCGGAGAAGGAACAACTCAGCGAGATCAAGAATCGCTGGGAGGAGGAGAACAAGACAACCTGCAAGCGCGACCGCCGCGAAGACGAAGAACGACACGACGACTATCGTCGCAACGACAGTCACCCCCGCAAGAAGAAGAGCGAGGGCGATCTGGTCGCCACTCTGGACCGGCCCAGAGGCCGGGTAACTCTAGAAGATTTCCAGCGTATGCTCGATAAGCAATGAGGCTGACCGAGTGGTCCGTATGATCTACGGAGGACCGGAAGGTTTCGAGACGAAGCGCCAGCAGAAACTCACCAACCGACGACTTGGTTAAGTTACGTATTAATCTCTTATTTCTTTAAGATATTTTTTAATTATCCTCGCCGAGTGGTTTCTATGGATAGTCATCCCCAGTTTCGACTCGGCAGATTCATAAATGTCATATGAGTTGTCAACAAAGTTGATTTCATCTTCTATCTACATTATATCTACTACTCGAATTTCCTCTTTCGCGTCACGCACATAAAGTATGAGTGGAACAAACTTTAAATCGTGGGGGAAAGTACTCGCCAAGTCAAAGCTCTACACGCACGACAAAGACTCTGCGGCATGAGACTAAGACCAACGAGGCTAATCTACTCCGTAACAGGTCAACCACTCAGAAATTAATGCCAGCGCAGAAAGAAAGGGAGTAGTAGTCACATAAAAACTTATATATAAGCACAAAAGATCAAACATTGTTCAAAGTACTTCTATTACCAATACTACAGATAATCTACAAAAATTAATTTGCAGGATCGCCACTACCAGAAGGGCCAGCCTCGTCAGTCTCAATGACGATGGGATTGATACATAAGCAGCTCGACCGTGCATATCAAAGTTGGGTTCAGTTTTTCATCAAGGTTACACCCAATGGGTGGAATTGAACACACAAACGACAACAAATCGATTTATTACTTCAGGGCAAGGAAAGCTAGAAGATTGCGGCGGGGATGGCTTATAATGGAATGAACCGTTCCTCCCGCGCGCGGCGCGATGCGTGTCTCGGGAACTCAACCGACGCAGGCACGTCCCGTCGCTTTGAATTCAAAGATGCGGTAGGGAGTCGCGATATCTCGCGATATTTCGCCTTCCGTAAAGCAACCGTTAGGGACGCAACGGACTTTGCGGAGTAATGGGCCTAAATGGGCTGAAATATAGCACGACCTTTCGGTTCTGTTACGATAATAAATCTGTGGGTTCCTGAGCTAGGGTTCAGGGGCAGAAACCACTCGGTCGTGAGGCTAAAATTAGTCGACGACCAGACTTGATTTTGCAATTAATATTGCGACCTCGCAACTGATTTTTTACGTAAGGCATGCGATACTATCGCTAAATTGACTCAGAAATTTGGGTCAAATGCTGACAAGTATAAGTCTTGTGAGAAGATGGCTTACCATATGGTCAAGCTGAGTCGTGGGACACGACTCGGAAGTCATGCCGAGTTCAAAGAACTTGATGACAAAATCCTTATAAAGGGGAAATAAAAAAGCCCTTGAAGGAAAAGACTATCTAAAATCCATGTCCAGAGGCATGGGGGCTGAAAAAATCAGTCGGAATTCATGGCTTTCAGAGTCTTGACACGATCATACTGAGTCGTAACAAGACTCGGGGGCTACACCCAATGGGTGCACCTGGAGGTGCACACCATTGATGGATCAAGTTCAAAAAGAGAATCATAATATTTATTTTTGACCCTCGACCAGAATATTCTATTCTGCTCAAGGCTCGGGGGCTACACCCAATGGGTGCACCTGGAGGTGCACACCATTGAAGATCAAGATACAGATGGATAAAAGTTGAAGACCTTTGGCCAATTTCATACTAAAATTGCCCAAAGTCCGGGGGCTAAGTGTATTCACTTCGCTGTCGCGTCGTGAAAAAGAGCACTCCTTCCCCTCATTTTGACTGTAATTAAAGAATTATTTTCAGGAACGTCCGAGTAGGCACTCGGATCTTTCTTGAAAGAACTCGGATCTTCCTCAAAACCACTCGGATCTTCTTCGAAATCACTCGGATGAGATCTTAGACAACTTGGAGCACTCGAATTATGCAAGAAAAGACGGAATAATTACAGCCAACGATCGGCCAAGAAGTGCTCGGGGGCTACTGTGGGGGATATAGTACCCGGGTACCTCACGAGCAAGCCTGGCAGCCCACCAAAAGGGGGCGGCCCAGCCCACCGTTCTGGACCTGAAGACGTGCGGGACAAGTCGGCGCGCGGAGGAAGGATCTGGAAGGAGAAGTCCTAGTTGGAATAAGAATTATTGTAAGGAAGGAAAGGATTCTTAGAGATAGGATCGGATACAAACCGACTTGTAACCCTGCCCCCCGATATATAAGGCGAGCAGGGACCCCCTCAAAAGCATCTCATAACTAGACACCACATCTCAACAAGCAATACAACACCCCAAAACAGGACGTAGGGTATTACGTCAAGTCGACGGCCCGAACCTGTATAAACCCTTGTGTCTGTCCATCCTAACCATCTTGCTTCCGATCTTTGCGATCTTCCCTACATTACAAATCACTTCCGTGGGCTACCCCGTGGAAGACTGCCGGAGATAATATCACCGACAATCCTAGTAGTTCCGGCTCTGTGGAGGCATCGGACACTGTGTATCCCTTCGGCAGATCGTCCAGGATTGAGGGTCCCAGTAGATCTAATCCGTAGGAGTCGCTCGCAGAGAAGTAATCATCCGTCTGGACGATGTCCTTCATCTTCTGCTTCCGAGCAAGCGCGCAAAAACCAGGGGTCTGGACAGTAATGACCTCAGAACTCTGGACGCGTGTTGGTTGAGCGTTTACGCTCTGCGATGATTCGGCGACGCGACTCTCAGGAGTCGGATCGGAACCGAGTGATTGTAGATCTGTTCCCGACTGGTCTGGCCTTGCGCTTTGCGATGGACTCAGCGGGGTAGATCCGGCACGATCAGATGCGATCGGACCGGACTGGGCCGTGATGGCCGAAGTCGGCGCCAGAGAGGAAACCTCCGTGGCGATCGTAGCTCCTGCCGCTTGGGTATCCAAGGCGGTGATGACGTCCCCGAACTGGATCTCGACTTCGTCGACGTCCGGGAGGTTGCAGCTGTCCAAGATCTTGACGCGATCCATCGAGCTTACCAGATTGATCTCGGCGATATCCCCTACCTGGCGCGCCACTGTCGGTGATATTATCTCCGGCAGTCTTCCACGGGGTAGCCCACGGAAGTGATTTGTAATGTAGGGAAGATCGCAAAGATCGGAAGCTAGATGGTTAGGATGGACAGACACAGGGGTTTATACAGGTTCGGGCCGTCGACTCGACGTAATACCCTACGTCCTGTTTTGGGGTGTTGTATTGCGTGTTGAGTTGTTGTCTGATGATTCGAGTTGGCTTGAGTTGTTTTGGAGGGGGTCCCTGCCCGCCTTATATATCGGGGGGCAGGGTTACGAGTCGGTTTGTATCCGATCCTATCTCTAAGAATCCTTTCCTTTTTTACAATAATTCCTATTCCAACTAGGACTTTTCCTTCCAGATCCTTCCTCCGTGCACCGACTTGTCCCGCACGTCTTCAGGTCCAGAACGATGGGTTGGGCCGCCCCCTTTTGGTGGGCTGCCAAGCTTGCTCGTGAGGTCAAGGGGCAACCAGACCCAACGATACAGACGAGATCAAGGGGCATGACCAGGGACAAGGGTCAGCTGACCGCCGACCAGTTCAACGCTCAAAACAGAGCCGAAGCTCTAAAAGAACAAATGCTCAGATACGAAGCCTTACAAGAAGAAATGACAAGAAGAAATGTAACATCCCTCCGGGCAGAAAATAGGGAAGAGGAACAGTATGAAGGCGTCCCCAAAAACCAGATGTGGCAGACCATTCAAAACATGCAGCGTCGCATTGATCAGTTGCAGAATAGATTGTTGGAGCAGCCGGAAAGAGCCCCACACAATTCACGTTTCCACACAGGTCACAGAAACACATTTCCTGATGTAGGGCCGCTATCCACAGAATTGGAGGCAGCCCCCTGGCCACTTCGATTCAACGCCACAACCTTGCCACAGTATGATGGTGAATCCGACCCCAAAGAATTCCTCATGAAATACGAGGCAGTGGTGGAATCAAACGGAGGAGATTCTTCGACAAAGGAAAAAGCTCTGGTCTTGTCACTCAAGGGGGCAGCCCAAATTCTGGTATACCAACCTCCCAAAGGGGCAAATAGCAACTTGGCATGAACTCAGAGGCCGGTTGATATCAAGCTTTCGGGGAATGCAGGCCGAGGGCCTGTCCTCAAACGACTTCATGATATCATGCGTCCAGGGTGACAAGGAATCTTTGCAGCAATACATGCAGCGAATCGTAAAGCTAGCAGCAAGAGCCCCAAGGGTGAAGGAAGATAGCATCATTGACTACACCATCGCTGGCCTTCGTATTGGCCCATGCCAAGATTATCTAGAAAGAGCAAGACCTGACACTGTTAGAGAACTATTCGAGATCATGCAGGAATACTGCAAGTCAGACGAGGGGCGCAGGAGAAGAATCGAACAGATGAACTCGCAGAAGAAACAGAGGGGGAATAATTATCAGCAAAGGCAGTGGCAATCAGAATCAGGTACGAGGCAGAACTCGAGACCAGTAAACAACGTCACAAATCAACCTCCCTGTCAGCAATCTGCACAGAGCAGTGGTCACAACGACAGTCAGCCATCAAACTCCAGAGGGGGAAGAAGCAATAGACGAAGAGGGGGAAGAGGAGGTCGAGGGGGTAAAACCCCATGGTGTTTCTTTCATGGCAAAGATATTGGCCACAGCACTCACGAATGTCCTCATGCTCTCCAGAAGAAGAAAGAATTCGAAGAGCAGCTGAAAAACCCGAAGGGTCACTCGCTTGACACATCGTCAGTACCGCAACCCCCTCAGCCTATCAACCGCTCGGTTTCGTATGTGTCACCGAACTTTGTCCCACCACATCACTCCTATTATTTTCCACCTCAGCAATACGCATACCCTTCAGCACCTCAAATGCCACAACTACCACCACCACCACCAATCCCGAGATATGACTCACTGGGTTATCACACAGAGATAAAGCCAAAATCAGAAAATGCCGGGCAAAGCAGCTCTGCGGGGGACATCGGAGACGACCCGCCAGGAATGGTCCATACCATAAATGCAATTTCTGGGGGCTCTAACGAGCCCGAACACATGACGAAGAGGCAAAGGAAAGATGAGGCACGAAGTGTGAACCAAATCTGCTCCGGGCAAGTTTTCCGAACCCCATGGTCCCACATACCCATAACTTTCAGTCAGGCTGATGTGAGACTCATGAAATACCCACATAATGACCCGCTCGTGATCCGAGCTAACATTGGGCGTAACTCTCAGCACAGACCGTACGGCAATGACGTCGGTAAAATTCTTGTGGACAATGGCAGTTCTGCAGACATTATCACCTGGAAATGTTTTCTGGAGATGGGATTCAAATCCGAAGACCTGAGGGATGCAAAAAATCCACTGTATGGTTTCGAAGGCAAGAGGGTAAACGTGTCGGTGATATTATCTCCGGCAGTCTTCCACGGGGTAGCCCACGGAAGTGATTTGTAATGCAGGGAAGATCGCAAAGATCGGAAGCAAGATGGTTAGGATGGACAGACACGGGGGTTTATACAGGTTCGGGCCGTCAACTCGACGTAATACCCTACGTCCTGTTTTGGGGTGTTGTATTGCGTGGATTTCGCTATGAGTTGATATGTGGTGAGTTGAGTTGGCTTGAGTTGTTTTGGAGGGGGTCCCTGCCCGCCTTATATATCGGGGGTAGGGTTACAAGTCGGTTTGTAGCCGATCCTATCTCTAAGAATCCTTTCCTTCTTTACAATAATTCCTATTCCAACTAGAATTTCTCCTTCCAGATCCTTCCTCCGTGCGCCGACTTGTCCCGCACGCCTTCAGGTCCAGAGCGGTGGACTGGGCCGCCCCCTTTTGGTGGGCTGCCAGGCTTGCTCGTGAGGTACCCGGGTACTATATCCCCCACAGTAGCCCCCGAGCACATCTTGGCCGATCGTTGGCTGTAATTGATCCGTCTTTTCTTGCATGATCCGAGTGCTCTCAAGTTGTTTAAGATCTCATCCGAGTGATTTCGAAGAAGATCCGAGTGGTTTCGAGGAAGATCTGAGTGCATGATCAAACGTTCCTGAAAACAATTCTTCAATTATGGCCATAGTGAGGGGAAGAAGTGCTCTTTTTCACAACGCGACAGCGAAGTGAATACACTTAGCCCCCGGGCTTTGGGCAATTTTAGTATGAAATTGGCCAAAGGTCTTCAACTTTTATCCATCTGTATCTTGATCTTCAATGGTGTGCACCTCCAGGTGCACCCATTGGGTGTAGCCCCCGAGCCTTGAGCAGAATAGAATATTCTGGCCGAGGGTCAAAAATAAAATATTATGAATCTCTTTTTGAACTTAATCCATCAATGGTGTGCACCTCTAGGTGCACCCATTGGGTGTAGCCCCCGAGTCTTGATACGACTCGGCACGATCGTGTCAAGACTCTGAAAGCCGTGGATCCTGACTGAATTTTTCAGCCCCCATGCCTCTGGGCATGGATTTCAGATAATTTTCTCCTTCTGGGGCTTTTTTGTTTCCCCTTTCTAAGGATTCTGTTCTCAAGTTCTTTGAGCTTGGCGTGACTCCCGAGTCGTGTCCCACGACCCAGCTTGACCATATGGTAAGCCACCTTCTCACAAGATTTATACTTGTCAGCACTTGACCCAGACTTCTGGGCGAATATAGCGATAGTATCGCATGCCTTACGTAAAAATCAATTGCAAGGATGCAATATTAATTGCAAAAACAAGTCTGGCCGTCGACTAATTTTAGCCTCACGACCGAGTGGTTTCTGCCCCTGAACACTAGCTCAGGAACCCACAAATTTGTTAGCGTAACAGAACCGAAAGGTCGTGCTACATTTCAGCCCATTTAGGCCCACTAATGCCGTAAAGTCCGTTGTTTCCTAAGGAACCTAACGGTTGCTTTACTGAAGGCAAAATATCGCGAGATATCGCGACTCCTTACCGCACCTTTGAATTCAAAGCGACGGGACGTGCCTGCGTCGGTTGAGTTCCCGAGACACGCATCGCGCCGCGCGCGGGAGGAACGGTTCATTCCATTATAAGCCATCCCCGCCGCAATCTTCTTCCTTTACTCGCCATTTGCCTCCCCAGCGCTCAAGTTCTCCTCCGCGCGCGAGAGCAAACCCTAGATCCACTCCCGCAGCTTTCATCCTCAATCCTCAGCCCCCGCTCGTTGCCATGGCGCCAAAGAGGAAGGAAGCCCCGAAGCGGAAGGAGAGGTCGCCGGGAAGGGCCCGGTCGGCCAAGACCAAGGCCGCCGTTGAAGTCGCCGTTGATCGCGCCGCCGAGTGGAGGGAGTCCATCACCACCACCAGGCGCCTCGAGCAGCACGTCGTCGACGGCATCCTCCCTGACCAGCAAACCGCCGAGTGGCGCGCAGCCTCCGGTGAGTCTTTCCCCACCCCAAATTCCTCTGATTTGGTGGTGTTCGAGTCCTTCGTTCTGCGCGGCTTTGGCGTGCCCGCGCATTCTTTCCTCCGCGGGCTGCTGCATTTTTATGGGATCAGTCTTTGTGCACTGAATCCCAACTCCATTCTTCATATCGCCATCTTCATCAACCTCTGTGAGGCCTATCTTGGGATAGAGCCTCACTTCAATCTTTTTCTTCATCTTTTTCTGTTGAAACCTTATCCCGGAACCGAGTGCCCGCGAGTAGTCGGAGGCGCCGGATTCCAACTCCGCGAGGGTCGAACCCGGGAGTATTTTGATATCCCTTTCCTTACCTCCAACAAAGGGTGGCAGTCCGAGTGGTTTTACGTAGGAAACCACTCGCCTGCCATCTCTCCTGAAATCGATTCACGTCCTGTTCCCTCCCAGTCCTGGACTGCTCTTCCCAAGGAGTGAGATGGACGAGGTTCAGGAACTGCTGGGTCTCATAGCCCAGTTGAAGGACAGAGGGTTGTCTGCCGTCGGAGTGGCAGCCAACTTCGTGCTGCGCCGGATCCAGCCCCTCAAACAGCGGGCTCATCCGGCGTATGAGTACTACGCCGAGGGGGACAACACGCGTGAAGCCCCCGAGCGTGTCGACAAAGTCCAAGCCGCAGCTCGGCTTGGCAAATTCTTCGTGACAGGGACTTCCCTGAGGACTACTGATTGTCCTCCGGCGTTCAACTTATCGAATCCACGCCCTGAGGTATTTAACCAGTCTGTTGCTGTTTTATGTTTCAATTCCACCCATTGGGTGTAATCTCAGTAAAGAACTGAACCCAACTTTTGCAGGGTCGAGCTGCCTTTGTATCCCTCCCTCCTTTGCCTGAGATGCCGAAGGGAGTGGATCAGCCGGCTCGGCGCAGAGCCGGTGGTACTGAAGAAGCAGTCGGAGGAAGTGAGAGTGACCTGCATGACTCTGATATCACTCTGTCATCCTCTCCTTCTCCGGACGTGCTGTCTCCGAGTGGTGGGAAGGCTGCCCCTGTCCCGAAGAAGCGAAAAATTTCAACGGGGATTGTGATTGGGGACGCGCCGAGCCGCCGCCAACTCCTCCTTTCTGAGTCATCTGACTCGGAAAAAGACGAAGCTAGCGGTGCCGAGTCGTCAATCCCGCCCCCAATAATCAGCTCGGAGCAGTCTCCCCTTGCAATAGTACCTCTGAGTGCTGCAAGTCCGAGGGACCTTCCTTCCCCCACTCGGAGAGGAAAGCGCCCGAGAATGCGCGTATCTACTCTGTAAGTATCATTGTCATCCTTTGATTGTCCTTTATGTTTTTCTATGACTAATCCATTTGTCCTTTATCCTGTAGCACACCGTCTGAGATCCCCTTTGCGGGTCCTGCGCCTCAGTCGGTCATTGAGACAGTGATCCCACCAATCCAAATGCCAGAGGTGTCGACCCACTCGGCTGATCTTCTCAGCGATCAGCCTTGTGGTCCGCCACCAGAGTCGCTGCGAGCACCAACCCCGCCTCCGCCGAGTCCTGCACCAGCGTCGCCGACTCTACTGCCTCAGGGCAGCCCCCAGCCTGCTCCTGTGGTTGAACAGACTGCTGTAGTGGAGGAACCCCAGGCTGCGGAGGTCGAAATCGCTTCTGCGGTGGTCGGCGCTCCAGGTGGTGGTGCTCCCATGACTCCTCTGGCGGAGTTCATGTCGCTCCATCTTCGTATGGGCCAGATAGCCAAGGTATTTCCTGAGCCACTTTCCTTGTCGAGGTCGAGTACCAAATGGTACGCCTATTTGTTTTGTCATCTGACTTGTCTTTGCAGGACTTAGCTGCTGATGCCGAGGCGAAATCCTCGGTGATTCAAGAACTTTCTTCTACAGTTGCTAAGGCCGACTCCTTGGCGGCCCGAGTGGCTGAACTCGAAGCTGCTGCGACCCAACACCAGGCTGAGTTGGAGGAAGCCCAGCGCACCACTCGCGATCTTCGCGGAGAGGTGGAGCAGGCTAGACTCAACGAAGCCCAGGCCGAGCACGAGCTTAGAGGTATGTTATTCCCTGTTTGTTTTCCTGTCAGACGTGGATATTTTATCCAGATCTAACTTTCTGTAGATTACCGGTACCGGATTATGTCCCAATTTTCAGAGCTCACTGCCAAGGTGGCTCGGCTGCAAGGCGAGGCGGAGGCACTGCGCACCGAGAGGATCGCGCTGGAGGACGCTATCCGAGTAGTGGCGGAGGAGATCGAGCCGGAGGCGTCATCATCTTCGGCTTCTATCCTCGACCGTTTCGGGCGCTTCCACGCTTCTTCCGGCGACAGCTTTGCTCCATCAGCCAGGGCAGCTGTGGTCATGTCCTGGCGGTGCTCAAGTCTGTGTTCCCGGCATCGGACCTGGAGCCACTCAGCCGGGGATACGCTGCTGGCACCTCCGAAGATGACGTGGGTAGACTGCTCCTTGAGGTCGAGCCTATCGCCAATGTCCTGTACAAGGATGTTGTTGATGACTCTGATGAAGCGGCCCCGTCTGGTGTTGGTGATCCTGCAGTTTAATTTACATAGAATATTTGTAGTATTTGGTAGAAGTAGTACTGTTGAACAATGTTTAAGCTTTTGCTATTGTATATAAGTTTTTATGGGATTACTACTCCCTTTCTTTCTGCGCTGGCCTTAATTTCTGAGTGGTTGACCTGTTACGGAGTAGATTAGCCTCGTTGGTCTCAATCTCATGCCGCAGAGTCTTTGTCGTACGTTTAGAGCTTTGACTTGGCGAGTACTTTCCCTCTCGATTTAAAGTTTGTTCCACTCATACTTTATGTGCGTGACGCGAAAGAGGAAATTCGAGTAGTAGAAATAGATGAAAGATGAAATCAACTTTATTGATAACTCATTATAAATCAGTCGAGTCGTGACTGGGGATGAATACCCTCTAAAATCACTCGGAAAAACAAATCTAAAAAAAAGATGAATACATAACTGAATCAGGCGTAGAAACGCTGTAAGTGCTCGATGTTCCATGGATTCATTGATGTAGGCATTCGAAGACCTTTGTCAGGTTCTCCATCACATCCTCATGGTTCATGATCACGATGTCACCTAGAATCAATCGACCCAGACGCGTTTGGATGGTCCTCTGGTAAGTTGCACCTGCGTTCTTCAGACCGAAGGCCATTGTGTTGTAACGAAAGGCGCCGAACGGCGTGATGGACGCGGTCTTTATCTGATCTTCCACCTTTAGGCCTATCTGGTGATAGCCTGAGTAGCAGAGCAGGGCGGAGCCTGCCGTGGAGTCAATGACTTGATCGATGTTCAGGGCAGTTGCCGCGTTGAGGGTCTCCTGTTCGCATGTGTAAGCGACTCGGATGTCCCCCAAGACGGTGATTACGCATTTAGGTTCTGGCATCTTGACCTGCAAGTAGACGTAGTGAGGGATCGCCATGAATTTTGTGAGCGCCGGCCTCCCGAGGATGGCGTGGTATGCAGTTTCAAAGTTCGCCACCGTGAACTGTATGTGCTCGGTCCGGTAGTTGTTCCGGTCTCCGAAGGTAACGGGCAATGTGATGTGCCCGAGTGGTTCCGCCCCCTCTCCCGGTATCAAACTGTAGAATGCGGATTGGGGGGGACTTAGGTCGAGAGTAGTCAGGCCGAGCTCCTTCAATGTGTTAGCAAAGAGGATGTTCAGGCCACTGCCACCGTCTACTAGTACCTTGGTGAGCCGAACGTTGCGGATCGTCGGGGCTACTACCAAGGCGTGGGACCCGGGCTTCGGTATGAAGTTTGGGTGGTCCTCCCGGGTGAAGGTGATCGGAACTTCCGACCACTTAAGGTACTCAGGTACCGGTGGTTCCCTTGCGTGCATGACCTGGCGATGGGTGAGCTTCTGCTGGCGCGTCGACTCGAACTCTGGTCCGCCATAGATCATGCGAACCACTCGGTCGGCTTCCTGGAAGTCGTCGCCGGGCTTGTCGTTCCGCCTGTCGTCTCGCGGGGAACCATCGTTCCTCTTTCTGTATGGAGGGCCTCTGTTGCCCCCAGTGAAGGCTCGCTTGAGCCCGTAGCACTCTCGTGCCGAATGCTTGTGCTTGTGGTAAGGACATTGCTCATCGAGCATGCGCTGGAAATCCTCTGGAGTTACCCGGCCTCTGGACTGGTCCAGGGCGGCGACCATATCTCCCTCGCTCTTCTTCTTACGAGGGTGGCTGTCGGTGCGCCGATGGTCGTCGTGTCGGTCTTCGTCCTCGCGGCGGTCGCGCTTGCGGGTTGTCTTGTTCTCTTCTTCCCAGCGGCTCCTGATCTCGCTGAGTTGTTCCTTTTCCGCGATCTCTGCGTCCGCCCACGTGCTAGCGATCCGGAACATGTCATTGACAGTCGCGGGTGGCTTCCGAGTCCACTTGTGAATCAGTCTCCCATCGGAGATGCCGTGCTGGAAGGCTGACATAACCTCCTGATCCGTCACGTCCGTGATGGAGTTTCGTTTCTCTGAGAACCTGCGCACGAAGTCGTGCAGGGTCTCGTTCTTGCGCTGCCTGATCTGACCGAGGAGCCGCTTGCTCCCGGGCCTTTCCCAGGTACCAAGATAGTTACCGACAAAGAGTTCGGTAAGCTGCTCCCAGTTGTCGATGGTGTCCTGCGGGAGTCCTGCCAACCAGTTGCGGCAGTCCTTGGTGAGCATGATGGGAAGGTAATTCGCCATCACGTCCTCGTCGCCGCCGGCCGCTTATACGGCGGTGTAGTAGATTTGAAGCCATTGAGATGGATCAGATTTCCCGTCGTACTTGTCGATGTCCGACAGCTTGAAGCCTCTGGGCCATGTCACGCTTCTCAAGCGCTCGGTGAACGACTGGAATCCGCCGATCCGACCTCTGGGGCGGGAACCGCTCGGACCCGATCCGTCTGTTGTTCTTGGGGGAGTGCTATCCCTCCTGCGATCTCGGTCCCTGGGCGGGGAACGGGTCCTCCGATAGTTTTGAGTCCTAGGTGGAGTTCGGTCCCGTCGGTAGGTCCTGCTGCGCGGTGGGGTTCGCTCCCTTGGCGGAGTCGGTTGCCTGGGTGGTGGAAGCGCTCGTCCTCGTGGCGGAGTGCGACCGCCGTTGTTGCCGCGCCTTGGACTACCGGAAGGGTCAGAGTAGTCTGACTCCGTCGAGTAGCCGCTCCTGTTGGAGTTACGACGGGGATTTCCATGATCCCGATCGTACTCTTCGCGCCGTCGGATTTCCTCACGATGGCGCTCTTCGGTGCTGTTGTTGATGACGTTCCTCGCGTCTCGATCGCTGTTGATCGTGGTGCGAAGGTCTTCATCACGATCCGATCCGCCGCTGGCCCGGTGTCGAGACGGACCGGGCTCAGGAGCGTCCGTGGTCGCTCTGCCCTACATCTGGTGAACCTGGACGGAGGCGGCCTGCACGAGAGCCCTTACCTTTTCCAGGCCTGGAGTGCTGGGTGGTAGCCGACTGATCTCCTCGTTGATGGTGACGAGGTTCTGGACTGGCGTCTCGTAGACGTCGTATCCGTTGAACTCGAACATGCCGTCGCGCATCAAGTTCTGGGTGCTCCTCCTGTTGTGCCGATCCCGTTGGCGACGATGATCTTCAGAGTGTGGTTCCTGGAGTCGAGCAGTGCCAGATCCTGACGCGGTGGCTCCGTGCGGTCATGCGGCTCTGCGAGTCGCCCGACTGGCGTTGCGTCCTCGACGCTGGTCCCTGGCTTCAGTCGTCTCCTCGGCCGGAGTGACCTCGTCTTCTGAGACAGGGTTGGTTGGCATTGCTGGCGCCACCATATAGCAGTATGACCCGACTCCTTCTTGCGCGAGGTAGTCTTCCTCGGACTCGGAGAAGTCGGATGTGGGCGTATAACGCTCCAAACTACTCGGAGTTAGTTCTCCGAGTGATCCTAGCAGTTCCGGTTCTGTAGAGGCGTCGGACACTGTGTATCCTTCCGGCAGATCGTCCAGGATTGAGGGTCCCTGTGGATCTAACTCATAGGAGTCGCTCCCAGAGATGTAATCATCCGCCTGGACGATGTTCTTAATCTTCTGCTTCTAAGCGAGCGCGCAAAAGCCAGGGGTCTGGACGGTGACGACCTCAGGGCTCGGAACGCGCGTCGGTTGAGCGTTTACGCTCTGGGATGACTCGGCGACGCGACTCTCAGGAGCCGGATCGGAACCGAGTGATTGTAGGTCTGTTCCCGACTGGTTGGGCCTCGCGTTCTGCGATGGACTCAGCAGGGTAGAACCGGCACGATCAGATGCGATCGGACCGGATTGGGCCGTGACGGCCGAAGTCGGCGCCAGAGAGGAAACCTCTGTGGCGACCGTAGCTCCTGCCGCTTGGGTATCCAAGGCGGCGGCGGTGATGTTCCCGAACTGGATCTCGAATCCGTCAACGTCCGGGAGATTGCAGCTGTCCAAGATCTTGACACGATCCATCAAGCTTACCAGATTGATCTCGGCGATATCCCCTACCTGGCGCGCCACTGTCGGTGATATTATCTCCGACAGTCTTCCACGGGGTAGCCCACGGAAGTGATTTGTAATGCAGGGAAGATCGCAAAGATCGGAAGCAAGATGGTTAGGATGGACAGACACGGGGGTTTATACAGGTTCGGGCCGTCAACTCGACGTAATACCCTACGTCCTGTTTTTGGGGTGTTGTATTGCGTGGATTTCGCTATGAGTTGATATGTGGTGAGTTGAGTTGGCTTGAGTTGTTTTGGAGGGGGTCCCTGCCCGCCTTATATATCGGGGGGTAGGGTTACAAGTCGGTTTGTAGCCGATCCTATCTCTAAGAATCCTTTCCTTCTTTACAATAATTCCTATTCCAACTAGAATTTCTCCTTCCAGATCCTTCCTCCGTGCGCCGACTTGTCCCGCACGCCTTCAGGTCCAGAGCGGTGGACTGGGCCGCCCCCTTTTGGTGGGCTGCCAGGCTTGCTCGTGAGGTACCCGGGTACTATATCCCCCACAGTAAACGCAAAAGGAAAACGTGACATTGATGTCACCTTCGGTTCTGGTTCTTCAAGGCGTGTCGAAACAATCACGTTTGACATCGTCGAAATCGACTACCCATACAATGCCATCTTCGGAAGAACAACCATAAATAAGTTCTCGGCAGTGATCCACCAGGACTACCTCTGCATGAAGGTTCCAACAAGTCAAGGCATAATTTCTGTGTATGGCAGTCAGGACGAAGCCCGAAGAGCTAAAAGAAACACAACTTTTGGTGTACAACATGTCCATGCAATCAATGATGAACCCGAGGAAGAAAACGAAGACCCGAGGAAATTCCTGAGGAACAAAAGAGAAAGCAAAATGCAGAGCGGGTAGCCCCTTTTGAGCACACAAAGAAAATACCATTATGTGAAGATGTGCCAGACAAAACAGTCATCATAGGCAAAGAACTTGATAGTGAGGAAGAAATCAGACTTATTGAGTTCCTTCGGAACAACCAAGATGTCTTTGCTTGGTCGTCAAACGACTTAACCGGAGTCAGCAGGAGTGTGATTGAACACGAACTTCGCCTAGACCCGAAGGCAAAGCCGAAAAAACAGAAACTCCATGTCATGTCCGAAGAACGAAAAAACGCAGCACAAGCAGAGGTGCAGAAATTGCTAGATGCTAGAGTCATACGTCCTGTCCAATTCTCCTTATGGTTGGCCAATGTAGTCATGGTTCCGAAGAAAAATGGACAGTGGAGAATGTGCATTGACTTCACCTGTCTGAACAAGGCCTGCCCAAAGGACGACTTCCCACTGCCACGAATAGATGTCCTCGTGGATCAGGCAGCTTGCTGTGAAATGCTTAGTTTTCTGGATTGTTTTTCTGGATACCATCAGATATGGATGAAGATGGAAGATGAAGAGGCAACCAGTTTCACCACCCCCTTCGGAACTTACTGTTTCATCAGAATGCCGGAAGGACTCAGAAATGCAGGGTGCACTTTCAGCAGAATGATCCAGAAAATTCTGGGGTCCCAGTTGAAAAGAAATGTTTCGGCATACGTTGATGATGTCGTTGTAAAAAGCAAACAGAGAGCAGACCACATCCAAGACCTTCGGGAAACTTTCTCAAACTTGAGAAGAAATGGCTTGAAACTGAACCCGGCAAAGTGTGTTTTCGGCATCACCAAAGGGAAACTTCTGAGCTGCCTAATCTCCAAGACAGGAATTGAGGCAAACCCCAATAAAGTTGAAGCAATCAGGCGGATGCAGCCGCCGAGGAACAGGAAAGATGTACAGAAACTAGCTGGGAAAAATTGCAGCACTGGGCAGGTTCATTTCAAAATCAGCGGAGAGAAGTCTGCCCTTCTTCAAGGCACTTCGGAATACAGCGAATTTCCAGTGGGGTCAAGAACAACAAAAAGCCTTCGAAGACCTCAAGCAATACATAGAGAACCTTGCCATCCTCTCAAGCCCAACAGCAGGGTCCCAGCTGATGCTTTACATTGCAGCCTTGGATACAGCGTTGAGTGCAGCTTTAGTAGAAGAAAGAGAAGTCAAAGGGGTGCTGATTCAGGTCCCAATATATTTTGTCTCGGAGGCTCTCTCGGGTTCGAAGCTATTTTACTCAGAGATGGAGAAAATGGCTTACACTGTAATCATGGCCAAAAGAAAGTTACGTCATTACTTCCTCAGCAACAAAATTCTTGTGCCAACCTCGTATCCATTACGAGATATGTTTGAAAACAAGGAATCCTTAGGAAGGGTCGGAAAATGGGCTGCGGAGTTGCAAGAGCATTTTGTCGATTTCGTTCCACGAGCAGCAATCAAATCACAAGTCCTGGCAGATTTTGTAGCAGATTGGACGCCTTCTAATGAGGCAATTTCCAGACCAATTCCAGAATCCTTATGGGAGATACAATGCGATGGAGCTTACTGTGACAGAGGATCAGGAGCATCCGCAATAATCCTGTCCCCGTCGGGAATCAAGCTCAGATATGCTATTCGGCTCGATTACGACAACTGCACAAATAACATTGCAGAATACGAGGGGCTACTGCTGGGGCTTCGGAATGCAAGAGCACTGGGGGCACGCAGAGTCTTCGTAAACACCGATTCTGAGCTGATTGCAGGGCACAAGGACAAGTCGTACAAAGCCAAGCATCCAGAGCTAATAAAATACTTGGCAGCTGTGAGGGCAATGGAAAAATACTTTTTCGGGTTCACAGTGAAAAACTACCCGAGGTCCAGAAATAAAGAGGCAGATGACCTAGCAAAAGCAGCAGCAAGCCAATCCCGATTACCTTCGGATGTATTCTATGAAGTGCTCAAACAGAAATCAGTTCTCGGCGACGAGCCCCTAGTAAGATATATAAATGCAATTCAGAGCGAAGACTGGAGAGCACCGCTGATGGCCTTCATAAGGAGGCATTTTGAACCAGAAGATGAGGCTGAAAAAACGAAGATGGAAGCCAAGGCCAGAAACTACTGTATAGTAGATGAAAAATTATACCGAAAAGGAGTCTGCGCACCATTGCTCAAATGCATCTCCGTCCAAGAAGGCAAGGAATTGCTCCAGGAAATTCACAGCGGAATGTGCTCATCACACATCAAAACAATAGCTCTGGTTCAGAAAGCTTTCAGGCAAGGTTTCTACTGGCCATCAGCGGTATCAGACGCAGATGAAGTGGTCAGAACCTGCAGCAGCTGTCGCATGCGTGCACCATACAAACATTTCCCCGCAAACGAAGTACAACTTATACCCCCAATTTGGCCGTTATCTAGATGGGGAATAGATATCGTGGGACCACTCCCGAAAGCCCAGGGGAATCTGACCTACGCAATAGTGGCAGTAGAGTATTTCACCAAGTGGATCGAGGCAAAGCCAGTGGAAAAGATCACATCTGCCTCAGTGCAAAAAATTTTCTGGCAAAACATTGTATGTCGATTCGGAGTACCCAAGGAAGTAACAGTCGACAATGGCAAACAATTTGACAGCGAGTCTTTTCGCAATTTCTGCCAAGGCCTCGGAACCAAGCTGTGCTTCGCTTCCGTGTATCACCCGCAGTCAAACGGGGCGGTTGAGAGAGCAAATGGAATCATTTTCTCCAGGTGTCAAGAAAAACATTACCGGCCTCCCGAAAGGAAAATGGGTAGACGAGCTGCCAAGAGTCATATGGTCCCATAACACCACAGAATCAAGAACAACAAAGTTCTCGCCATTCAGGCTGTTATATGGGGAAGAAGCCATGACACCAGAAGAAATCAAGCACGAGTCCGGAAGAACAGAATCAAATCAAGACGCAACCATGATGGAAGTAACAATTGACACCATGGAAATCCTAAGGGAAGAAGCCTCCAGAAACATCCAAGACTACCAAGAAGAAACCAAGAGGTGGAGAAACAAAAAGGTAAAACCGAGGGGCATCCAAACAGGAGACATGGTACTCAGAAAGGTCCCAAAGGGAAAATACAAAGGAAAGCTTAACCCGAAATGGGAAGGGCCTTTTCTCGTGTCAGAAACCTCAAGACCATCAGCATTCAGACTGCAGTCACTGGACGGGGTCGATGACCCGTACCCGTGGAATGCAACGTTATTACGTTTAGGGAGCCAGGGGCTCGAGAATTGTAACATAAAGCCCACTCTACAGTTCCCTCTTTTGTAATTTCTCGTTTACATTATGAAACGAGGACTCCGTACTCTTTTCCTCACAGGGGAAGCTTTCGAGTTGCAATTCATAAGCAATTCGGAGGTGTGAGGTTTTTAACGAGACGGATTTCCTGTGTAACCCCTTGTGTAATATAAGCAAGGTTCCCCAAGAAAACAAAATCCCGAAGCAACAAACCGCTCCGTAAACGAAGCGGAGTTGTCTTCGGAAAAACAGATGGTTCAAGAACCATTGTGAGTTAAGCCTCGGAGCGCAACAATGGCCCGAGCGCAGAAGTCTTAACTCATACGCGAAAAACGCGACGGAACATTCCGCAACGAACATAGGGGAAACACGCCCCTGGGCCCGAAAATTTCGAAAATGGTACCAAAAACCTAAAACTTCCGACAGGAAGGAATATGAACCATATCATTCAAAATCTGCATGCCCCTCGGAGTTCGACCTTTGAACTAACGGGGGGGAGGTGTTCTTCGAAACAGCTTAATTCAAACATCGAACTGCCCTTGGGGCTTTTATTGAGCAATTACATTGCAGAAAAATTTTCAGGTTTCACTCATTACAACATCACAAATTTCAGAAAGCAATTTATCTACAACGCCAGAAATGATGGCCTCAGCTTCACCTCTCAAGAACGCATTGAAAGTACCTGCGGGCGAGAAAACAAAGTTACAAAGCAGGGCTCGGAAAAATCTAACTGGGGAATTTATACATAAATTCCGCAGGTTCATATTCGCTATCATCTACGGGTTCCTCCTTCGGAGTTAACAAACCGAAGGGGGGCTCGAATCTAGCCCCAGAACTAATCTGGTCAAGTCGATTCATCTCACGGACGAAGAATCGAGTATGTAAAGTACGATCGTGTTCCACCATGTTCCGACAGAACACCGAGAAAAACAGTCGAGATTCGGCATTTCGAGCGTTATACTTCCGAAGCTTATACTCCCAAAACTGAGTCGAAACTTGCATCCGGATATTTCGCTCGGAACTTGGACCAAATGCAACCAGACATAAGAAAACCATCTTTGTACATCGTCAAAGGGAGCACACCTTCGGTTACCACAGCAGGATCCACACGGAGGACCTGCGTGGCAACCGAGCAGAGTTAGCAAAATATTCTCAAATTATTACAATGAACCCATGACCCATGAAATCACGACGCAAGCCTCACACCTCTCGCGCCTCAACATTCGGGTTGATTTCCGCCGGGGTAGCAGAAACCTCTTGGGTAGATGTCGCGGCGGCCGCACTAGAAGCTCCACCGGCCTCAGGTTCAATTTCTTCCTCGATGGTCTCCAGCTTCGAAGATTTAGCAGACTTTGAAGCGAGCCGAGCCTCGAGTGCTGAAGAAACCTTGTTCTCGATTTGAGCCCGGATCTGTAAAGAACAGCGAAAAAATCGTGAAAACGAAGCAAACACAGAAAAAAAGAAGAAGAAGAAAACAAACGAGAAAACCAACCTGCTCCTCAGTGCGACGAGACTCATCCCAAGCCAAAACCCCGCCGTGAAATTTGAAGAAAGTAAGCATGAAATTGTTGGCAATGTTCTTGGCAAGGGGGCTCAGAGCTCTTGGAGCCAAATCATCCACCGAAGGCCAAACGTAAGAAGGATCCTTCAGCAGGCGCAGCTCATTTTTCCCAATGTGCTTCGAATCAGCAGAAGCATCCGAAGGTAGCAACGAGCAAATGGCCTGGGCAAAAGCCCGAGAGGCAACCTTAGCATTCAATTCTCCCCACAAGCTGCTACCAATAGAAGCTATCTCCAGGCAAGAGAATATCCAATCATAAAACCCTTCGATGCTGCATTCGTTGACATCCAAGTCAGGGGGATAAGACCAAAAGGTGCGATAGCGCGAGCGAAACCAGTTTTGACTTCTTCAACACCTTCGGCATGAGCACGCATGTAATCTTCAAACTGCTTTTTCAGCTCGGAAAGGCTAACATCCTGGGTGCTCAAGTCTTGTTTCAACTTTTCGTTCTCCTCAATGAGTTCTTTGTTCCGCTTGGCAACCCGCCTTTCAATTTCCAGTTCGATTTTCATATCATCCACGATCTTTCTCAAATCTTCGTTCTACTTCACAAGAACTTGTTTCTCTAGGGCCAAATCTTCAGAGCGCCCTTTCTCCATCTGAAGACTCTCAAGAAGCGATTTCTTGTCTTCTTCTAGTGCAGCAACTTTTCCAGAGGCAACCTCGGAACTCTTCATGTACGGTCGAAGATCATCCATGTCTCGCTTATGCGTACGAGAAGCGCAACGAATTGAAAGATAAGTTTTTAAAGCCAGGTCCTCAGCCTGCTGCAGGACAGCCTCGGTGTTTTGCTGGCAAAGTCTGCTTTCCATCAGAGGCAAGCAAAAAGAGCGACCAGCTTCGGAAAGAAATTCATGCTCATGTCCTCCACTCTTAAAAGCAATCTTTCCTAACATCTGGCTGCCAATGAGCTTGCAGTCCTCGGAAAACCAAGCTTACGCGCAATTTCTTTAGGGTCCTCGGAGCTCACAAAGTAGCTGCTGCTGGTCTCTGTGTCATCAATGTCCACATCCGCATCTCCTTCATCCCCGGCTATCAGAGGTTGCAGTGGTACAAATTCTGTTCTGGTATCCGAAGTGCTGTCCGAAGATGGACTAGAATCTCTAGACGATCGTCGGGACGTGTCAGATCCAGAATCATGAGGGTCTGGAGAGCTTGCGCGTACATCACCAGCAACATCACCACCTTGGACGCCCCGCTCTTCCACCTCATCGGCTTTGTCGTCACTATCTGAAGCAGGGGGGCTATAAACAACACCAATACCAACAGAAGATGGCCCACTATCCAGAACCACTTCGGAAGTGACAAGTTTAACAGCTCGTTCCCCCACTGTCGGTGAAACCACGGGGGAATTAGTCCGAGGAACATCCAGAACACTGTCATGAGCTGGGGCTCCAGAAGGTCCAACCATATCACCCTCAAGCATGGATTCATCATCATCCATATCTCCAAAAACATCCTTGAGGACCTCCTTGGGATCAAGAATCTTAAGCTTTTTTGAGGCGTCACCAGAAGTTGAAGGTTTGCGTTTTGCTACGCTTTTCGGTCGAGAGCGCGGCGACTCCTGGACTCTGGTAGGAACAACACCACCACTACCAGAAGCCGCTTTCGAGGTAGCAAGCGCAGAAACATCCTTCTCGTCCTTCGAGGATTTCAGATCTCTCGCAATGCTCTTGTTAGTAGATTTACGAAGACCAGGAGACATCTTAAAAAACTCGAACACACGGTTCGACCTCTTCAATGATAACGTTTTCTTGCTCTCGCTGAATTCAGCTGGAGATTCTTTCCCAATCATACCGTTGACATCCTTTTCAACCCAGGAAGCGTTAATATCTTCGGAAAAAGGTAAAGCGTTAGTAATAGCCGCGAAAAGGAAAGAAAAACATACATTTCAAATAAGGAAAAAGCATCAGAAATATCCAACAAACCTTTGGCCGATAGTCCAAAGCACTTAGCGAAATCCGGCATCGGAATACCATCCTCAGGAGTTTCCTTCCAGAAATCTACACTCCATCCGGCTTGGACGGGAAAAACACGACACAGGCGGAACTCTTCAAAAAGATCGCGAACACTGTACTTCTGAGAGATTTTCCGGAGCATTTCAACAAACGCCACCCCTTCGGGGGCTGCCCCGGCAGATGAAGGCCAAGATCCCGAGAGATTGCCCAGAGGCGAAAACACGAGGGGGTAGTCTCCTCCATCGTCCTTGGCAATCACGTGGTACACCCAAGAAGTCCACCAGTTCTTCGGCCACTTATTCCGATAGGCCATAACAGGAAATAGAACGTGGGGTCTGTATACGAAATTGAGACAGCCAAATTGGCACTCCTTTTCGACGTCCCCCTTAGAAGGGTGAGCGTGGAGTTGAGTTTTAGATTTCCTATGCACCCGGTGGGCGTATAGGAAACCGTCCAAACTGGGCTTAATCTTCGTGGTTTTGCAAACCCACAAATACACGTTCAAGCGAACGAAAGCGTTCGGAGTAAGCTGATGCAGATAAACCCCACATCCCTTCAAGATTTCCACTACAACAGGATCCAGGGGAAATCGAACGCCAGACACGAAATGGTCCCGGAAAACAACAACCTCATTAGCTTTCGGCGAAGGTTTCGCCTTATCCTCTTCTGCAAGCCTGGCTTTCCCCGGTTCAATCATCTTGGAGGACTCCAGCAGCTGCAGATCAGTCTGCTTGAAAGTGCTAAAACCGAACATCAGAGTCGCTGGCTTCGACGACGGTTTATCAGAATCAATACCACCTTCATCGTCAATCCTCTTCCTTTTCGGAGCCATTGAAGCAGGAAAAAGAATAGCCCTACGAAAAAATCAAACCTAATCAAAACCAAAGACCTAGAGGAAAAACACAAGTCCTGGAAATTATTCAAAACTGATCAAGAACGAACTAGAAAAAATAATACAAAGGAAAAAAGACTAGAAAGCGAACAAGAGAACTTACCCGGAAAAGAAGCGCAGAAATAAAGGCTCCTCAAAATCAGCAAAAGCTTCGAAGCTCCATTAAAACCAGGGCAGAACAATAGAGACGAGTAGACGAGTACCGGTACGAGGTCCCTTATATAGCCACCAAAATAATAAATGGGCCTCACGAGTAACAAGAACAGGCCGAAACAAAGCCCAGGTGGGGGAGGTGTTCCGGGAAGTCTACGCCTTCCCCTCGCCGTTCCACTGCTCGGCGACGTGTCGACAGTTCAGGCCGCCACGTAGGCAGCCTCGAGGAGATGACGCGCATCCCTCACTGCCGAGGGGCTACTGTTGGGGGGTAGACTTCGAAAAGTAACCCCTCTCCACCTTTGGGGAGTCTTGACCGTGTTTTCAGCAGTCTTCATGCCTGATGAAGTTTCAGGGTCAGGAGCGGTCCAAGAGGCGGGCGCTGGATTCCCGAAGGTAAACCCGAGGGCATCCTCGGGTTCGATCCGGAGATGAAGACCGGCGAGTCGCGTCGGGGAAGACAGGCGCGGACTGGAAGACGGGCGCCGGATTCCCGAAGGCAAATCCGAGAGCGCCTTCGGATCCAAAGTCGGAGATGGTGTCCAGCGAGTCGCGAGGGGGGAACCCGAAAGTGCCCGCGGAAGAGCGGGCTGAGTTCCACTTCGACCGAAGACCGAAGATCGCGGCGGGGAGCGAGGCGAATTCTGGAGACCGAAAGCTCCCTCGTATTCTAAAATGGGCCCAGCTGACGGTAGCATCCCGTGAGGGGTAAAGTCTGTAATGTCCAAGAATATTCCGGGAATCTAGCAGTTACTAAGGGCAAGATTGTAATTGTACTTGGTGTCGGTTCGCCTTCCTATAAATAGAGAAGGTTTTTGTAACTAACGGGAGGAGGATCATTTTATTTTAGTTGGAATACATGATTTAAATATTTTGCATTGGAATCCAAAGAGTCGAAGTCGTGTCCACTTCCGAAGGGGGTTACATCCCTTGTTTTCCGTTCCCCTTTCGGTCCATTTTCTAGGCTGTTGGTGGCGGAGTCCACTCCGGGGCCGTCTTAAACCCAACAAGGCCCAACATTTATATTATATTATTGAATTTGTGAGATTTGCTGAGTATTCAACTCTGAATACTCACTCTTGCTTTCATTGTCATACAGGTTAGAACTCCAGGGCTGCGAGGTGCTACAGCACATTCCAACTGAGGAATGAGTGCTCGCCCGCGCTCCGCTAGTTTAAAACGGTATAAAGTTATTTTAACTTATACGTTATTTACCGCTTCCGACACTAACCTGTGTCGAAATCCGTATCAGCGTACTGATCCAGGGACTGATACGGATGGTCGAGGGACGTCCTGGTCAAGGGGTCCCAACAGGGTGGTATCAGAGCCGTAAATAAATTCTTAGCACCATATAAGACAGCCCACACGTATTAGGAAGCCTGAAACCTTCTATTCTTTTCATCTTTTTCGAAAATTGTCAAAAAATCCTCATTTCGTTTCCAAAATTCCCCTTACCTCGTGCTTAACGCCAAATGTTACTCTGACAGGTATGGATCATAAGAATGAAGTCTGGAAGATGATCCACAATATGGAAACTATGAGAAGAAGATTTGCCGAAAAGCAAATGCTGCCGGAGTAACTAGAAATCGAGTCTTGATAATAATGAGTCTTCTATAGGAAATAAGCCTACGACCATATAGTAACGTACTTCTGATTGAATAATGTTTTACTAAGCCCCGGATAATAGTTTCCCCCTTTCCATATAATAGATATGGATTTGATTGGTTGTTGATTGTAGAAATGCGTGGATAAAACCACTCTTTCCTAAAAACCTAAGGATTATCCATAGCCCTTGTCCCTCTAACGTCGTCAGTTCAAACCAAGATTCAGAAACAAAGAAAAGTTTCTGAAGAATAGTTCTAAATGTCTAATACGGAATACGGAGTCTAATCCTCTTAAGCGGGGTAGATTCCAACGTCATTAGGACATTATACTTGGGAAACCGCAGAAGAATCAGTTAACGTGAGCCACGACCTACAGATCTCAGGGAAATATGGAATAATCACAGGAATAGTATAAATCGAGTTTATACTATGAATGTGACAAGGACAAAATCCCTGTGTAGAATTTTGGAACGGAAATTTGTGAAAGCTGAAAAAAAAGAAGATATAAGGATCTCCGTTAGAAACCCTGACCCTAGGTTCTACAATCCCTGAATCCACCACCGACAAATTAACGTCTACTTTTATCAATCCCAAGGTCAACCCCATCCACCATAAATATCTCAGGATTGACCGACATCATTTCTTGAATCAGGACTGACAATATTCATATATTTCCGAAATCCCTGTCATTCCTGACACCATCTCTCCCTCGATTCCCCTCAGCTTCCAGAAAATCCTGTTCATCGACACCGTACCTTGAAAATCTTAATACCATTTTCATCGAGCCAACTCCCACGAAGATTTCCATAGGAATAACCAAACCTCCGCCTATTCCTCAAGATAATCGAATTCTTGATGAAACCAAGCCCCTTTAACCGCCACTCGTCCCTACCAACTCCTCGTAAGCTTTTCTTGGAGATCTAAGTTCATTTCTCCCGAGAACCAGCCAAACTCCGCCCCTCACCCAATAAAATGTCGACACACTAAGCGCGTCGACCATCTTTTCCGATCAGACCACGCCGTACAATTTCCTGAGAAAGCCTTCATCCAATTTCCCCCACACCGACATTACTAATCAATATGTCTACATTTCTTTCTCTAATAAACATTTCCCTTTCCAGCCCACAATCTCCTAGAAAATCATCGAGCCACCAAAAGAAATTTGTACGAGTCAATCATCAATCATCCCTGACTCGGTCTGTTTCCCTAAAATCCAAAGAAACCCACATAAGGCCACCGCTCCCATTATTCATGATCTCGGACTCCGCTCATTCCCCGTAATCCGAAGGAAAACCCTGTCTAACCCGCCCCAACATCACTTTCCAACGACTACCTCTCTTCCAAAATGTTCAAAGAAATCTACCAGTCAATCACCTTCTTTTCCACAGCATACTCATAGCTAAACCAATACTCTGCCGAAATACCTTGGCCATCATAAGAACCCACAACTTTTCCTTAACAGGAAATTATCATGTTTCCTGGCAGATCATTGAGGCATGCAAGTTTCTTTAAGAAAAATGCTCCTCAGTCACATTCTTTTCCTTCCATAACCAAGACCTCCCTAACTCCCCCTATGAATCGCCCCGTCACTATTTCTGGCAACTGCCACCACTCAACCATCTTCTCTTAGCCACCATAAACTACCCGAAGATATGTCTCAGACAAATCGCCTGTCATCTTGAGCCTCGCCATGACCTTCACCATACTCCAAAGGGAAACATGTTTTCCGATGTCCAGACAAACCATCTCGTCATATCTCATCAAAAGAATGATTGAACCCAACTTTTCCTTAGAAAAACCATTCCAGCCCTGACAGCCCAGAAACAAACCACCCAACCTTAGCCACTTCCCTAGAAATTCCAAAACAACCTTCTCCGGATAGAAGAAACATAAGGAATGAATCTTAGTGGAATAATTAGGTGATTTGACAGAAGAATCACCACATAAAGTTTGGAAACCAAAGTTCCACTAAGAATGGTTAGCAAACCCGACAACCCTAAAGACCACATCCACTCCAGGAAAAGACACTTCTCGAAAGACCCAGAAGAATCACCATACCAAATCTTCTGGTGAGAAGTGGTCACCAAAGTTTTCTACCTTGAATTTCTTTCCTCCACCTGGTAACCCCAGGATACTTACTAGACCCCCTTAGAAAACCCGACTATAGGTAACCCTGGAGCTCTTCCGAAGCCTGGACCACTTCTAGGACGACAGGGTTATTAGGAACTAAGTTAAGGACAAAGATGGCCCGGATAACTAAGGTAAAGCACAGCGAAGGTAGTACACTTCGAATAAGGACACAAGAAATCTTGGGGTAAAAATGGAAATCCCGGATAGGGGAAAGTCTAGATAACATTCTCCCGGGCAAAAGAAAAGTTAAGAACTAGTCCCTTCCTAGATGCCCGAAAAAATCCCCGTGAAAAGAAGTGGTCACCCGAATTCCCACCAGATTCCCCTAAAATAATCACCAGACTCCCGAAGCGAGGTGAAAGCTAATACAGATCCAATCCTAATAATCAAGATTAGGACATTTGAAGGAGTAGTAAGACCGAGCATGAATATGTCCAAGTAAAGGAAAACTTGGATAGGAGGTCTAAGCAGAAACCCCAAGAAGATATCGGAAATCCGAAGTCCCCATTTGAAAATGAAATTTGAGAGATCCACTTGGAATATGAAATCTCGGATCAGGATCAAAGGAAATCCTGAGTTGATCCTTTAAGTGGGGTAGTAACCCAAACAAAGGAAAAGGTTCTTGACCTCAAGAACTTGAGGATTAAAACAACTCAGGAAAAGTATTTCATCGAGTCACCCCAGGTCCGGCAAAAATTAATTTGGGAATAATGGAAACAAGTGTCAGTAATAAATTTCCCATCTATGGAAATGAGAAACAAATGGCTACAAGGAAAAAAAAGAGTTTCGAAAATTGAGAAGGAAGAAGAAATTCCTTTTAATAAATACCGGAAACCCTAATCGACGCCGTAAAGATGTTACAAGAAAATCCTAGGCCCTCTTTCTAGCCCTAAATCTCGGGACGAGATTTCTTTAAGTGGGGTAGCCCTGTAACACCCCGTCTATTTAAGAGCATTTAAAAATATATGTTTTCTATAATTCTGCATAATTAAATATAATTCTTTTCTCCTGAATATTTAAGATACATTTTTCTAAATAAAGCCATGCATTTAATTGGTCATTTGTGATGCATTTGAATGGTTTAGAAATCCTTTGCTAATCCTTAAGATTCCAGGAGATAGTAACCTCCCTCTCTCTCAAATCCTTGGAATTAATATTCAAATCTAATTTGAATATTAAATTTCAGTATCAAACTCCTCCGGTATATCCCGTATCTTTTTCCATCGTAAGCCCTCACTTCAAACCTCACTCGAATTTGAATTCATATTCAAATTTAATCTTCAAATCCCTTTAGAACAAAATAGAAAAGCTTCTTTTCCCTAGCAGGCCGCCAACCACCCTTCAGCCCAGCTCGCCCTCCCCTTCCGCGGCCCAAACGGCCCGCACCACCCCCCTCCCTCCACGCCGACGCCGGCCCGCACCACCTCCCTCTTTCCCCGCCGGCCTGGCTCGTCCCACACGGCCCACGCGCCCCCTGCGGCCCAGCTTTCCCGCGCGGCCTAGCGGCCCAGCCGCGCCCCTCCACCTCCCTCCGCCCAGTCACCTCCCGCCACCCTTCCTGGCCCGCGCGCCCCGCCGCCAGCAGGCCGCAGCCGAGCCCACGCGCGAGCGCGGCCTGGCCTGGCGCGGCCCAGCGCGCGGTCGCCTGGCCCACGCGGCCCAGCCGCCCCAACCCTACCTCCTTCCTCCAGTTTTCCCCGCCGCCGCCGCCAGAAGCCGCCGCCGCCGGCGTCTGCCGCCGCCGCCGCTCCGGTGGCCCTCTCCTCGCCGGAGCTCGTCGCCGGGATTCCCCTTGCCTTCCTCTTTCCATTCTACCCCTCCCCCATCCCTTCTGCGGCCGCGTCCGCATCACACCGCCGCCGCCCGGCCACCATGCCGCCATGTGCGCCGCTCGCCGGGTCGCCTGCATACAACGCCATGACTGCCACTGCCTGCGCGCCGTGGGGGCACGGCGACGCCGCCCTACCCCGCGCGCCACGCCGGCCGCGCGCTGCCCAGCTCTCCACGCCGCACGGCACCCGCCGGCCGAGCTCCAGCCTTGACGCCGCCGCTCGGTTTCCTGCTTGCCTGCACGCATTGAAGGCGGGATAGGGACACCTCATCTAGCCCGGCTACCCGTCCCGAAGTGCCGGCCGCAGGCCACCTCGACTCCCCCCCCCCCCCCCCCGTGCGTCACGCCCCCTGCTGCAATGCGCAGGCAACGGCGAGCAGCACCACGAGGGGCTCGCCCAGCAGTTGCGTCACCCCGCCAACCGCCTGTGGGCCGTCGCCTTCCCGCCACCTCGCCCTGCCCAGCTCGCGTAGGAAGCACGCAACGCCGGCCGGCGGCCTGGCCAGCCCCTTCGCTCGCGCCTATAAAAGGCTGAGAACGCCTTCGTTCCGTTCCTGCAAGAACACAGCACAGGAGCAGCCCAGCTCCTTGCACGAGAGCTCACAGCTCTCTAGCACATGCGATAGCGCATGCACGAGAGCGCAGCTCTCTACACACAGCGGAAGCGCTGCCCACATACACAGTAGAAAGGTGCGCCAATTGCTGCTCTGCTCTGTTCCCGGGTACGCTCGGAAACAGTTCAACCAGCGGCGTAGCTTTAGTCATACCACACTGCCCACGTACACGTAGGAAAAGGTGCGCCAACTGCTGCTCTATTCTGTTTTCGGGTGCGCTCGGAACAGTCTAACCAGCGGCGTAGCTTTAGCCATTTCGCCCAGCATTGTGGACGATGCCAGTTCGGCTGGCCGCACAATGCCCGACCCCCGCCGCTAAACCCATCGCAGCTCGCCGTTTCGCAACCCTAGCCAAGATGCTGCCCAAGTTTCCAGTCCAGTCAACCCTAGCCAAGATGCTGCCCGATTCCCCAGTTTCCAGGCCAGTCCACCCTAGCCGTTATAATGCCCGACCAAAACCTTGATCCTAGCCCACCTAGCAGTTATGCTGCCCAAATCCAAACCCCAGATATCTCCCGGTACAGCCGTTATGCCGCCCAACCAAAAACCCCGGCCGCTGAACCCTAGCTCCATACAGCCGTTGCGCCGCCCGAGTAAAACCCTAGGTAAAACCTAGCCCTCATGCTGCCCAACCCAAAATCCCAGATATTAGCAAACCCTAGCCGTTATGCCGCCCATAATATTCCCAGAAAATTATATTAATAATTTTCCAGAATATTAATAGAAATTCAATCCAATATCCTTAATTATTTAGAAATCTATTTCTAAATAATTAATATAATTATTCAGGAATTATTTAGATATCCAATAATTCCCAGAATAATTATCCCTAGCCCTTCTTCCACACTTAAAAAGCCATCCCACCGGCTAAACCCTTCCTAAGCCCCGTCGTCCTATCTATTGATTATTATTAAATAATTAATGGATAATCCATCAACGAATCCATCCGGATCCATAGGTACGTCCCGAAGTGTCTGTCTCCCCTTTCTCTTTCTAATCTATAGGCATTGATTGATGAATTGATGTTATTTTATGTGTTTTATTGTTCGATAGCTTGACCGGGCCCTGACGAGACGCCCAAGCTCCAGAAGGCCCGAAGCCCCGCCCGGTCAACATACAGACTACGCCCGCGTACGGAACGTCTAAGGACCGACAATGAAGGCAAGTCTCACCAATAATATCACCCAAATCACTAAAGTTTACCATTTCCTGCCGCATAAGCTATGAGGGGGCATCACGTGGGTGGATGCCCGGCCCCGCCGTAGAATGCTTTAAGATTGGGAGTGGAAGGATGGCCTCGCTAGGAGGGTCCTAAGAGCCGCTCTGATCTCAGCTAAGGACCGGTTCATGGGAGAGTCTTTCTAGTGCCCAGTACAACCCCGCATGCCAAAAAGGCACAGCCTACGGGAGTGCCTATTTATGTGAGGCCTTGATTCACACCCCACCAGCGGAACTTAGTAACCTAGCCCAAGGAGCCGTATGATTGGTGCAGAGTGCCGACCGACGAACTGGGTAGCGCCTGGTGCCGAGTCGGGCACGCACCAAGTCGGGAACGGGTATGCTGGAGACAGCCCCAGGCAGAGGACTGGGACTGGGCGGCACGGGTCGACTAGGATACAGGGCCAGAGACCCTGAGGGCCGAGGGCCCTAATTAATGCGCGCACAGACCCGGGTCGACATCCGCGAGGCGGATGATTAGTGGCCCCTGCTTAGCCCCCAGTATTACCTGTGGCTGGACCTAGGGAATGCTGACCAGCGATGGTCACCGGTGGGTACGAGTCTCGTAGGGCAGTACCTGCCTTGACGAAGGTAGGGACTGACCGAATGCGGGGTAGATAAGTACGACCTCTGCAGAGTGTAAAACCTATCTTGATAGCCGTGACTCCGGAATGAGTCCACTTAGTCAAAGCCCCCACTGATTAGATTTACTTTACTGCATGGAGAACCCGGACGGCAGGAGTGCCGATGACTGGGTTCTGGGGTTAATGTCGGGACTGGCAGGGAGGAAATACCCCTCCAGGCCCAACATTTATATTCTTTTAATTTATATTATATTATTGAATTTGTGAGATTTGCTGAGTATTCAACTCTGAATACTCACTCTTGCTTTCATTGTCATACAGGTTAGAACTCCAGGGCTGCGAGGTGCTACAGCACATTCCAACTGAGGAATGAGTGCTCGCCCGCGCTCCGCTAGTTTAAAACGGTATAAAGTATTTTAACTTATACGTTATTTACCGCTTCCGACACTAACCTGTGTCGAAATCCGTATCAGCGTACTGATCCAGGGACTGATACGGATGGTCGAGGGACGTCCTGGTCAAGGGGTCCCAACACTCTCCTTTGGAAGTTGTTTGTCTTTGGTGGAAACTTGGGAGAATCTGGAGTGGTGTCAAGCTTGTTCAATAGGTGGTTGGGTTTAGGTGAGAAGCTATTCTTTGGTAGAATTTTCTCTGATGGTGTTGGAGTATTTGTGGTGGAACTAGTTTGCTCTCTCTCTTTCTCACCACTACACTCATCAACTTTCTCAGAACCCAGACCACGACCATCAGCTCTCTTGAACCCAGCAATCAACATCTTAAGCTGTGGCTCGTGACCCGACAACCAACCCAAACATTGTCGCAACTCATCATTCTCATCTTGCAAACGATCAATACATTGTTCTAGCACAACATTCTTCAAAGCAACAAAATCACAAGCAGAACAAGAGTTTGCAATAGGAGATTTCAATTGAGCTTCAAGCGAACTAATCATGGTACGAGATTCAAGCAACTGACCATGTAAAGCAGGACAAGAAGTACAAGCACCTAGCAAGGAAGGTCTAGACTTCAACTCAGCAATCTCAACCCTAGCATCTTCTAGATCATCTAAGCATGTCATGTGTTTCTCCTTAAGAACAACCAGATCAGCAAGATGCACATCACAGAACGAGCATTCAATTTCATCAGACACAAGAGGAGCATCTTTCAACACAGCAATCTCTGACTCAAGCTTAGCTGCTCTCTCCCTAGACTCGCAAAGCAAAGACTCAAGGTCCATCGCCTTCTTTCCAGTCTCAGAAAGTAAGGCCTCAAGCTCAGCTATTCTATCCTTGGACTCTCCTAGCAAAGACCTAAACTCTCTCTTCTCCTTGTTGGTCTTCCTAAGCACATCATCACGGTTATCGACCAACTCCTCTAGTCTAGCAATTTCCTTACGCAAAGAGGTGGGATCGGTCAATACCTCATCCTCGGAGTCGGAGTCGTCCTTGCTCTTTACGGAGTCGTGCGCCATGGTGCAGTAGTCGACGGCGGCGAAGGAGATGCCGTTGAAGTTGCGGTTCACGTTCTTCTTCTCCTTGCGGTGGCCGCGGTCTTCATCTTCGCTGCTCGAGCTCGACGACGTGTTGGTGGAGCTTGTGTCGATGTCGCTCGCATCTGCCACCATCGCTCGAGATCGGTTCTTCTTGTGTCCACCGTGCTTGTTCTTCGACCTTCTCTCTTCCTTGTTCTTGTGCTTGGAGCGGTACTCGCCCTTGGGACGGTGCTTGTGGTCATCTCGCGGGTGGTGCTTGCGGTTGTAGTCGTTCTTGATCTCCTCAGGGCACTCGGCGATGAAGTGGCCCATCTTCCCGCATCTGTAGCACGTACTCCCGGCATGCCTCGAACCTTTCCGGTTCTGGTACATCCGCTCGAACCTCCTCGTGAGCAACGCGAGATCCTCCTCGCTCAGCACCTCATATTCCTCATCTGGAAGAGACACAAGAGAGGACAAAGCAAAGTGTCTGGGAGTGTTAGCATGTCCATAACCAGAGCCACCGACTAGAGTCAGACTATGGGGATCAGTCGGACTCTTAGCCTTGGCAAGCAGCTGTCTATCAACCTCAGAAGACTTCAACTTCGAGAAAAGCTCATCGACAGACAAAAGTTTCATAGTTAGCCGACTCCATGATCGCCTCAACCTTGGCACCCCACACGGATCTATCAAGTGCTTGCAAGAGCTTGATAGCTCTGTCATGATCCGAGTATGGGAGTACGATAATGTTGGCTTTCATGTTGTTGACTATGGAAGTGAAACGCTGAAACAAAGCATCAACAGACTCTCCAGGCAAGTGAGCAAAATTCTCATAATCTCTGCGATACATCGAGAAAAGCCTAGCCTTCACATGGCTATCACCACCGTGGGCTACCTTGAGCTTCTGCCAGATCTGGCTAGCTAGGTCCTCGCCCAAAACTCGCTCAAACTCCTCGGCAGACAAAGCACGGAACAAGTAATCGACAGCTCTAGCGTTTGCCTCAAGCTTATCTTTCGCATCCTGGGCATCTAAGTTGGTGGGATTGACATAGTTTTCATCTTTGGTCACATCCCACAACAACTTTCCTTTGCCTCGCAAGAAAGCACCCAAACGCGCAACCCAGTTCGGATAGTTCTTCCCATCGAAGTGCGGAGGCCCGGAACCCCGATCTTGGTACGCCATCTTTGGATCTTAGACTGGTTAGAGTCGCAAAGACCCGTAACCGGCTCTGATACCAATTGAAGGGCTGAAACGGCGACCAGAGAGGGGGGAGTGAATGGGAGCCGATAAAAATTCTTTCCAACCAATCCGGCTATTCTCCCAAAACAACTCCGACGCCTCCGAAAGCGATCTTGCCAAGATCACGTAGCCACTATCAAGCTACTGACCCTAGGAACAAGATCATAGCAGCGGAAACTAACTCTAGCAAATCGAATCGAAATCGAACCGAAATGAGGCAAAACCTTCTCTACCCAGCCAGAGGTGGTTTAACCTCCCTAGGGGCTGTTTAACCGCATGGGGGCGGTTTAACCGGCCTGGCCTGGGAGCTCTCGGGAAAAAGTCAACTCGTGAATCGATCTCCCAAACGGCTTGAGCTCTTGAGACGAAACTTTGGGGAGATGATGTACACCTTCAGTGGAGTATATTCCCCAAAAATCTCGGCCTCAAACACAATAGAACTTCCAGAATCTCAGATCTCGTGAAGAACACATCCACCCCGAGTTCATCCCGAAAACTTCAAATCCAAAGCGATTCTCGGCGTTTGGGGGCAATAGATCACCAGCAAAAGAGGCATAAGGCACTCATACGTGAATCCCCTAAAGAAATCCGATAGAAATCACCCAAGGAAGTGAAGAACAAAAATCCCCCAAAAATAGCTCCGAAAATACCTCCGAAAATAAGAAAAGCAAAGGGAGCTCGTGGATTCAAATCATGGCACAAAGATGAACAGAACAAGCTCAATCAACAAACCATGAATTCACCTATACAAACTACGAATGATTCCAAATAGTTCTAGGTGGAGGGGATGAAGGGGAAAACTAGTTCAAAGAGAAACCAAAGAGAACTAAAGAGATAACTAGCAGAGATAACAGCCACCAAGCCCTAGGGGGCCTATTAGTAGTCCAAGTGGTGGTGCTCTAAATACTAAACTACCCCTAAGTGATACATACCCCTTAGGGGCAAATTTGACATTTGGTTTTAGATATTTTCCGGCTGGGACACCTTGCACCGCAAGCTAGCTTCCCTCCAACGCAAGCCTTGTGAAGGACCGAAACGGCGACCAGAGAGGGGGGGAGTGAATGGGAGCCGATAAAAATTCTTTCCAACCGATCCGGCTATTCTCCCAAAACAACTCCGAAACCTCCGAGAGCAATCTTGCCAAGATCACGTAGCCACTGTCAAGCTACTGACCCTAGGAACAAGAAACGAGCAGCGGAACTCGAACCAATCGAAACGAACACCAAAACGACCTGAAACACGACTCGATCCAACACACCCAGGGGGGCGGTTAAACCGGGTATGAGGGGCGGTTAAACCGCCCAGGCCTAGGAGCCTCGGGAAAAAGTCAAAACAAATGTGGATCTCCCAAACCGCTTGAGCTCTTGAGGCGAGATTTTGGTCAGATGATCTAGACCTCCAGTGGAGTGTTTTCCCAAAAGATCTTGGCCTCTAACTCAGTACAACTTCCGGAATCGCAGATCTCGCGAAGAACACCATGACCTCGAGTTCATCCCGAAAATCTCAAATCCTGAGCGATTCTCGGCGTTTGGGGGCAAAGGATCACCAGCAAAAGAGGCACAAGGCACTCATACGTGAATCCCCCAAAGAAATCCGAGAGAAAACGCCCTAGAATAAGAAGAACGAAAATCCCCCAAAAATAGCTCCGAAAATACCCACGAAAATAGAAAAGGAAGAAGGAGCTCGGGAAATCAAATCATGGCACAAAGATGAGCAGCACAAACTCCATCACATAACCATGAATTCACCTATACAAAACTAAGAAAGATTCGAAGTAGTTCTAGGTGGAGGAGATGAAGGGAAAACTAGTTCAAAGGAAAACTAAAAGGATAACTAGAGAATAACCAAAGAGATGGCAGCCACCAGCCCTGGGAGGGGCTATTAGTAGTCCAAGTGGTGGTGCTCTAAAGACTAAACTACCCCTAAGTGATACATACCCCTCAGGGGCAAATTTGACATTTGATCTTCAGATATTTTCCGGCTCGGGCACCTTCCACTGCAAGCTAGCTTCCCTCCGACGCAAGCCTTGCAGTCACGCCGCGTGTCCTCCGGATCGAAGCTCCTCGACGCCGTTCTTGGGCCGGCCCAGGGGGAGGCAGTTAAACCGCCCCTGGCAGCCACTCTGGCCCAGCCGCCCAAATTCGCCTCGTCGAGTCCTCGGTCCTTGGTTTTGAGGCCCAAACCAAGGGAAACCGTCCACCGATGATTTTGTGGCCAAATCACCAAACCCCGCGCGCAAACTTCGGTTGTTAGCCGCCACATTGCGCCGGCTTCTCGTCCGCGTACGAGCTTCGGTTGTGAGCCGCTACCTCGCACCGGAACCACGTCGCCTTGCTCGTTCTTGCCAGCATGTGAACCGCACTTGATCCACCGGCCACCGGGTCCCTCGAACCAAGCCTACTTGTCTCTCCGCTCCTCGGAGGCCGCCATGGCTAAGACCTTTCGCGCCTGTTCTTCACCTGCACCAATGCAACCAAGCCGCATTCTACACCTGCAATACTTGAGCCAAGGGAAACGTCAATCCACACCACGTTGTCAATCACTCATCACACCAGGAAGCGACCATCCACCGGTCCTCGGACACACCAGGTCCTCACCTTGCAGTCACGCAGCGTGTCCTCCGGATCGAAGCTCCTCGACGCCAAACTTGGGCCTGCCTAGGGGGGCGGTTAAACCGGCCCTGGGGGGCGGCTAAACCGCCCCTGCCAGCCACACTTGGCCCAGCAGCCCAAACTTGCCTCATCGAGTCCTCGGCCTTGGTTTTGAGGCCCAAACCAAGGGAAACCGTCCACCGATGATTTTGTGGCCAAATCACCAAACCCTGCGTACAAGCTTCGGTCGTTAGCCGCCACCTTGCACCGGCTTCACGTCCGCGTACGAGCTTCGGTTGTGAGCAGCTACCTCGCACCGGAACCACGTCCCCTTGCTCATTCTTGCCAGCATGTGAACCGCACTTGATCCATCTGGCCACCGGGTCCCTCGAACCAAGCCTACTTGTCTCTCCGCTCCTCGGAGGCCGCCATGGCTAAGACCTTTTGCGCCTGTTCTTCACCTGCACCAATGCAACCAAGCCGCATTCTACACCTGCAATACTTGAGCCAAGGGAAACGTCAATCCACACCACGTTGTCAATCACTCATCACACCAGGAAGTGACCATCCACCGGTCCTCGGACACACCGGGTCCTCAGGTGGATTACGGCTCGATTCTTCTTACATAAGTTGTACGTAGTATGTAGAGTGTAGACAACGGTAAGAAGTTCCTCATGAGTGCTCGATTCTTCATAGGGATGACCTCCAACCCTCTTTAATTCAAATATTCATTCTACATGGAGATGTTCCTAAGAGTCACCAATTTGCAACTCTAATTATTCGAGCTAGTGGACTATCAAGTTTTATATCACTTGTTCGCTACATTCTGAATTGTTGATCAAATGAAACATGATATTACAATCTAGTTCCACCATGGCATTATTGATCAAATGAAACATGATATTGCTCCCTACGTACTTAAATAAATATATGTTGTTTAGGATAAGCCATTTAATTTAAAATGAACTAGTTTAATTGTCTTAAACGACATATATTCGAGAACGGAGGGAGTATAATCTAGATCCACCTTGGCATTATTGATCTTTACCTAATAGTAAAGCGAGAAACGTCTCTGCCTGATTAACGGTCCGTCCCTCTCACTGTATACGGTGAAATCCGAAATAAAAATCGGCAACATCAACTGAACCGGAACTGGCGTTAAATCGAGTGGTGCGCCAAAAAAATCTCTACCACTATTAAAACAGTACAGTCATCATAACCACCTGTCATCGTAACCACCTCTCTGTGCCCTCGCCTCCCCGTGCCCCCGCTCGTGCCCTCACCTCGCCTCCCCGTGCCCCGCCCGTGCTGTGCCCCCATCCACCGACCTTTCTCTAGCCAATGAAAGGGCGAGATTCAAAATTCAAATCGCTCCCACACAATATAAAACACTCCTAACTCGATTCAAGCGTCACACAACATCCTCCACCCCCTTGCGTTCCTCCTCGCCCACACCTCCAGCACACGGAATCGCCGGCAGACAGAATCAGGGAGGAGGACATCCTCCACCCGCGACAATGGCAACAACCGCGTCGCCAGTAAGCCTACTCGATTAAACTCATTCTCAATCCACGGAAAGGAGGGGGAATCAACACCATAGCTCGATTAAACTCATTCTCAATCCGCAGAAAGGAGGGGGAATCAACACCGTAGCAACAGTTTCAATTAAAAATGAGGGAGAGAAGAAGGGGATCAACACCGTAGCACAAAATCGACTAAAAATGAACTCGGTAGCAACAAAATCAACTCGAGAAACCAATGAAATCCCAAAATCGATCCCCAAATCCCCGAATCAACTCTACCGTTGCAGCCTGGTGCGAGCCGCACCACCTCCCCATGCACTGTTGCTGAGTTCCTCGACGGAGCCACGTGCGAGCCGCGCGCGCTGCGGCGAGGAACTCTCCAGCGGCGATGCAACCCCGGCGGCCTTAATTCTCCGGCACGAAGCTTCACCTATGGGGTGTAAGAGGAGCGACGAAGCCTTGAGTGAGGGAGGGGGAACTGGTCGCGCGGCAGCAGGAGGGTGGGAGGGGTCGCCACCGCGTCGCGGGTGGAGCGAGAAAGGCAGAGGGGGGAACTAGTCTCGCGGCAGCGGTTCTGGCGCGTGGAAATCACGTGGAGGCAGGGATAGGAGGGGTCGCCGCCGCCGCCGTGTCGAGGGTGGAGCGATAAAGGCGGATTAGGGGAGAGAGGAACGACGCTAGGGTTTGGACCCGAGCCAACAAAGTTTTGTGGGGGAACTCAGCGCGGTGGGCTGAAGGGTCGTTGCGGCCCGATTAATTTTCACGGGCTGGGCTGGATGTGGCCTAGGGAGGGATGTCATTGGGAGGTACTCCGGGCCGAAATAGTTTATGGGCCACGGTTGTTAATCCGGGTATTGTTTTGTACTTTTGAGAGTGGCAAATCTCTACCGCTCTAAAAACCGTAGTGTCATCGTCGCCACCCACGATGGCTCCGCGCTCCGCATGCCCTCGCCCCCGCGCGGCTCGGCCTCTACCCCTTCCCTCCCCTCACATGGTGGGCCCCATATCAAAGTCGTTCCCCTCTCATCTCTCTGGATTTCTCCCTCCTTCCACGCTCTGCCGGCGGATTTTGATCCGGTGCCTTTGCTCAGCAAAGGCCCGCGGTGCCTTTGGGCTCTCTCCAGACCATCCGATCGAGAATCAAGGGATAGACTAGCATGAACAGTATCAGCTACAGTACAAAGTGTACAGGATCCGCACAGAGCTCGTGCTACAGTATCGGCTACAGTGCTCATCGCTATAGTGTCGCGCTGTCGTTTTTGAACCAGCGGCAAAGGTGCGCGGTGCCTTGCTTAAGCAAAGGCACTGGATCACGGCCTCCCCCCGTCGGCTCCCTTCCGATTCCCCACGTCCCATGGCCGTGACGCGTGTAGCCCAAGCGCCACCGGAACCTCGCGCAACCGAGGAGAACGGTATCAGTGGAGAGGCGGCGGAGGAGCGCGTAGAGGCGAGAAGGTGGAGGTGGCAGCCATAGAAGAAGAACTTCATCAGCCACGATCAGCTCGCCTCCCTGCAAGCCACCAAGACCCATCACCGGGGATCCGCCTCCCCGCACAGGCCCGACCTCCAGCTCGGCGTGCTCGGCGTGGAGTCGATCCGGCGGTGGCCCCCATCGTGCGATAGGAGCAGGTGAAGGCAGCGGCGACGGGTCTCATCCCTAGACTCGCACAAGGGCGGCGACGGAGACGGAGAGAGATAGGAGATTGGAGAGGAATTGAAAGAGATTGGTACAAACCTGGCAATAGCCCTGCCGCCCTCCACTGTCTAACTCTGTACTGGCACAGATTGGAGAGAAACATTGTTGCCCGCCGCCGCAACATGCGCTACATACAATTCGCAGCTACGCAGCTCTGCTCCACCTGCCGTCCTACTTGAGCCCTGCTCCTCCCACACCAGCCATGGCAGCCAGCAGCACAACACCATGTCCTCCCTACTCCGGCCGAGATCAAGCCAAGGTCACCGCTTCCCCCGACGATGGGGAGAGGCGCCGCCTGGCCCCTGCACCTCAGGCCTGCTGTCTTGCCGTGACATGGGATAGGGAGCGTCGATTCAGAGCAGAGAGATAACAAAGAAGAGAGAAACGAGAGACAGAGAGAGCATAGGAAAAAGAGAGCAGCGAGAGCAGACCAGACAGAGAGACTTTCCGGCTGAGAGAGTTAGCAGACACTGCGGGGCGCGGTGGCAAGAGCTTGGGCGAGGATGGAGCAGCTGTAGACCGCTGATGGAGAGCACACAAATTAATCAAGCGGGCATGAGCTAGCAGAGTAAGAAGAGGGAAAAGACAGCAACTAGCAGGACGAGATGGATAAGCACGGACGGAGGCCTCATTGGTGTTTTTGTCCGGTTATTTTTCTCATGTGGGTCATGAGCATAGTACCAAATCAGAGCCACTGATATTTGTTCCCAATTATTTTAATTTTTTAAACACAGTATTTCCACCCAGGTTCACTAAAAAACGGTGTCTATGTGTATGTGTTGTCATGGGGCCTTTGGCACGACTTATGAAGTACTACCTCCGTTCTAAATTATAGTTCGTTTTGACTTTTTTAGTTCATTATTTTTGTTATGTACCTAGATAAATACTATGTCTAGATTTATAACAAAATCTATGAACCTAAAAAGCTAAAACGAACTATAATTTGAAACGGAGGAAGTAGCGAAGTAGCATAAGCTGGTGCTTACGAAGATGTATAAGGAGCAGTTTGAAAATGGCTTATGTCAAAAGCTCTCAAAAGCCATCATCGGAGATGAATGGGGGCGCCGCAAGCAAGAAAATGTAGCTTTTAAAGTTTTTATTTCATCGCGTCATCCATGTATGTGAATGGAAGCCCTTCAAGTTGGCTGGTATTATACAAAATTGTCACGGCCTACTCTCCCTCAGATATTCTATACCGGTTCGCTCTAATCCCCCGTCTCAAAATAAATGCATTTTTAGGTTTCAAATTAGTGAATTAATAGTAAAGTTAAATTACATTTATACCCTTATAAAGTTGCAATCATTACACCTCGAGAAGAGAGAAAGTAGAAAAAGACAAATAAAGTTGGTTTGTCTTATGTATAGATGTGCACTTATTTTAGGACAAATTTTAAACTCTTTAGGGTTTGTTCGTTTTGAGTCGCATTGAGGGGGATTAGATCGTATTGGAACGTATTAAATCTCTAACAAGTCAAAATACCTCTCAATACACTCCAATACCTCTCAATGCCTCCGAGGAAAGTATTAACCGAACAAGGCCTAAATGTACTTATTATGGGACGGAGGGAGTACGTCGCTCTCCCACGCAACCGTTTCTCCCTCTCACGCGCGACTCCAACGGGCGGAAGGACGTTGAGATGGATAGATGCGGCGGGGGCCATCCTGATTCAGCACCTCGATGGTCTGGAGGTACGTCCTCGTCGCATCCTGTCGAGTGCCAACAATACTTCACCTTAGGCTACTGATGCCGCCTCACCTTAGGGCGGCGGCGCGAGTGCCATAGATAAGACTAGAGGCGATGGCGCGACCCATGGCGCGACTGGCGTGGGTTGGGAGGCCCCACGGCATCGCGGCCCTAGCCTTGCCTTGGGCGATGGTGCTCGAAGCGGCCCGGCGACGTTTCTCGCTGCCACGACCGTGACGTAGATGGACACTCAAAAAAGCTAGAATGATAGCACACGATAATAAACCAAAGTCAGTAAAAGCTACCTTTTCAAAAAAGCTAGAGCCAAAGATATTTTTCATAAGCTAGAGCCCTAACAAACGAGCACTAAGTGTTACTTATGCCTGTGTCTCTATCATGCTTGAATATTTTTCGATTCCCGTGATATTGCATGAAAAAATACCGATGAAATGAGAAAGCACCGCAAACATAAAACATATAAAAGAACAATAGCACACGATAATCCTATGTTTTATGATTGATTAGGCTTACAAATAAAAATTTTCAAAGTGTTGTAGCATTCTCATGCCAAAAGAATTGTACTCGAATCTAACAAGTTATTTGGCATACTGGATACCCATCTAACAAGTTATTTGGCATACTGGATACCCATTATCTTTACTTTGTATTACTTTTTTCATGATTTTTAGAATAATTATTATTTCGCTTAAATTTTCTATGCCCGTAGCAACGCACGGGCTATATTAGCCAAGTCAAGAAAAAGGGCGTAAGAAGCAAGGTCGAACTCGCGACCAAGGCGCTCCCAATGAGACTTCCCATCAACTGGGCTAAGCCATATTTGCGGGACAGAGTCATATGTTTATCTAATCATACCTTTCTATATTACTACCATTTGATGGTCCCAGGAAGTAACCCCTGCTCTGGTCGTACCAGGTGCTCATTTGATTGCTTCGGCCCCTTTATTTCCTTCCTTTGCATTTTGGTTTCCATCAAACTAAAAATATATAATTTAATCTTGTCCCAAACTATTTAATTTGCATAGTTAGTAGATGATTAAAAAACAAAAAGAGTAACCGTGGTTTGTCACTATGTGCATCTAACTACCATGTCTTGCATGATACTCCATTCTAGTAAATAAGCGTATATATAGGAGTAAAAGGTAGAGAGTGCACCGGAAACGATCAGGGATAGAGGAGGAGAGAGAGATTGTATTGAAAAATGAGATGGACAATTATATAGGACAAATTTTGAATTTTAAAATAACACTATTTGTGAACGGAGGGAGTATGGTTTAAGCCTCAACGCATATGATTCCCGTGCTATTTTCGCTAGGAAATCGGTAGCAGCTGCTGGTCATGCATGCCTCATATATTGATGCGGGGTTACTAGCACCAGCCTCGCATGCACAGTGATGCTTGCCAGGGTCAGTCCATCTATAAAAATAAGTCTTTGCCTTCAGACCGGAGATTATAATTACAGACGAGGTCATGTTCTGTCATATAATGTAGTAGTGGCTATATTTGTCTTTAGAAACTCTGTTGCTAAAAATTTAAAAAGTTACTGATGAGAGTGAAAAGAATTATATAAGTTCAATCAAAATAGATGCGCTTCCAAACACAAATGTAGAGATCGTTTAAGTGCAATGATAGAAATTAAAAATGAGTTTCAGAAAGCAAATACTACGAGTTATCAGTATTTCTACATAACTTGTTTGTTAATGAAAATTGAAAAGTTGGTGAACCTAGCAAGTGCTATATGAATGATGAATTTGATGCTATCTACTTAGAATGTTAATGAGCCAATGCAATCTATATAACCTATATAGAAGCACCCCACTAAGAGTCTTCTCTCAACATGCAAATTGTCCAAGTCATCATTCACTAAACTTCTCTCAACATACAAGCTGTCCACGTCACCATCCACTAGAACCATCAATTTATGTCTTCTACCGATAATTTATGGCTAATAGGTTCCATGCATGATTCGCAAGTTGTCCTCTGTCAGTATAATGAACATGTTGTCGTATAGTGTTGTTTGCAAATGAATGTTACTATGCAATCACCGTACTCTCAAATTTCATCTTCAACCATCCACAACCCACTAGAAATCACCACATATGACAGGAATTTCTCAATAATACTCCAAGTAATTAAAATGTTTATTTTCTCAAAAATTTGAAATTTCATTCCATATATAATCATAATTGAACTATACCCAAGTAGCCCTTAATTAAATAATTTGATGTCATATAATAACAAAATTGTTAAGTTTGTACTATTTTTGATATCATCCTATAATAATTGTTAAAAAATTATAACAAACATCCCACGACAACGCGTGGGAAATCACCTTGTAACATATATAGATGATCCCCACTAACTATTTCTTTTAACATGCAAGTTATCCACTTCGTTTAAAAATCCACTACATCAGATGTCACGTCACCATCCACTAAAATCTTCTATTTATGTCTTCCATCGACTAATAACATTTATACGTGCAACTTATTAGTCTTTGTGAGTATCACGCTATAAAATTCACACAGCAGACAAACATGGAGGATCAATCATTCAAGAGTCGTTATCTCTCAACAAAATGAACATGTTTTCATGTATAATGTCATTTGTAAAAGAATGTTGTCATGCAATCACCTTAGTATTTCTACTTTCAAATTAACTTAAAAATTTGTTTAAAAACTCCTGCAGCAACGCGCGGGTATCACCTAGTTATTATATATTTCAATGTAGCAACCCACATGCATCCTTTAATAGGAATAATTTTTTTAATAAATAAAATATATGAGATATTATATAAGTAGCAACGCACGCGCATTTACGCTGGTCACATAAAACACGATATTATCGTAGGCCCTTTGCCCAGGTCTGCTTTTTCCACCGGACGGGGTGCGACATAGGTGCTAATACTATATGGAAGTAACGGGGAAGTTTTTTCTTTTATAAAAGAAAAATAATAGGGAAGTTGAAACATTTTTCTATAAAACATAAGTATATGAGCTTTTATGTAATCCGTTGAGCCTCATCTTTTTACAGCTACTAGCGGAAGTGCATGTGCCACAGGCACGTGTTTTGAAAAGAAATTACTTGCAACTTATACATTTTATAATGACCTAGTGGCATGTGTTTTGCAAAGGAATTATGCCTTATTTGGATCCTCTAGAGCTAAACTTTAGCTGCAGCTAAACTCTGCGAGGTGGCGGAGAAGTAGGAGACGGCGACAACATGAAGGTGGGGGAGCGAGCGATGGCACGGAGTGTGCACACCGGCGAAGAGCGAGCAGTTGCCGGCCGTGGACGCCAAAGAGCAGGTGATGCCATGATTGTGTGATCGTGAATATGAGGCCGTTAGCTTCTGGTCCGCCTCTCCCTCTTCCAACGATGATGTCTTGCGTCGGCGAGAGCTCTAGTGGGCGATGATATATTACGGCACCCAGCGTGAGGAGGAATCGGAAGGATCATAAATGCCGGTATGGAAGGTACAATTACGACATGAACCGTGGCTGATCTGTTGATGCAAGGAACCACTTTATCCAGGCACAGGGACCAGGAACAAAGTACAATCGTATCAGGGCTGCATTATTGCATCAAGCTTTATATGCTTTTAAGTTTTAATTAGTGAGTGGTAGCGTTAAGCAACACTTACGTGCTATAACTTCTAAAACTTAAGGAATCGTTGAAGTATATAGTTTCGAGATCTAATCATTCATGCCCTTTTGAATTATTATTAGTTGAAGTCATGCCGCAGCCATATGGCTGCCCCCCTTTATGTCTTTGGATCATCTTAAAGTGGTTCTCATATGTGATTCATCATATTTGAAATCCGGTGGATTAAGCAATTTGCTATTTACTTATCAAGTGGTTCTATTTTAGGTGAGGAGGGGTACGGTGAATTGTCATTTACAAATAAAGAGAGATAAAAAAGAATTTTGCGGTGGGACTCTTTAGATTAATCTAGAGCGTTATATCATCATAAAATCCAACGGTGTAGGAGTAATATAATCAACATGGACTCTTTAAATTAATTTAGAGCATCCAATCGTCATCATAAAATCCGACGGTGTTGTAGGGTAAGAGTAACCGCTGGTACGAAAATTTCGTCGTCCTTTATAAGTATTGATGAACATTTGAACCTTATCCCTTTGCCAGCTGCCGTCAGGCAGGCGCATTGCCTTGCCTTGAGCTGGGCACCACCGCTCATCAGCCTGTGGCAGGGCAGCAGCTGGCCAGTCGTCGCCGCCCGCCGATTGCTCGGGCTCCAGTACTGCCTCCGCCGCTGTCGGCTCGCCCTCATCAGTCTGCTCGCTCACTTGCTCGGGTTTTGGGGGAAGGCGGCCGGTGCCGTGGGTCCTGTTGTTCTGGACCTTTTCTTGCGCTGGCGAAGGACGAGCTGGTCCCAGTTGACCAGCGGCTTCCAGCCGGTGGCGGCCAGGCTGGCGGCCTAGAGCGGGGCAGCAGGCTTCGCCGAATCGCAGCACGCTCGAGGGCATCCGGCGACTGCCTTTCTTGCGGGATTTGGAATCCCCGGCCGATCAGAGGCCTGAGAAGGGCGAGAAGGCGTTGGGGGTGAGGCCAGCTAGGTGGAGGAGCCATGGGTGTGGACGATTTGAAGATGGCGATCAGTGTTGGTTGGATTTGGTTGGCGAAGGCTCGGCTCGTTTTGCTTCTGCCTGAGAAGAAAAGAAAGTGAGAGAGGGGAAGAAGAGACCAGAGGTCATGGGAGGAAGGAGGAGGGGACAGATGCGAGGCCAACAACGCCTTGAAGGAGGCTGCGAGGAGAGGGGAGCGCGCCCACGGAGGAGCAGTGGGATGGCCGGATGGTGTGGCCGTGTGGGGGAAGCGGGAGCAGACGACAGCGGGAAGAGAAGCGAAAGATGCCGAGAATATTCCTTCAGAGCGGAGGTGGCTTTGGACGACAGAGAATGGCTATCGCTGAGGATCGAACGGCTGAGGTGACGCTTGTGACGTGGACGAACGAAAGAAAAGATTCTTGGTGACGGTTCGTTCTATAGAGATTTGGTTCGGTCTATAGAGATTTGTAAAACACAGCTACAGTATCCTTCAATTGACACCTTGCCTTGGAGGCATTTGATCGAGCAGCTGCTGGATGTTGCTCATGTCGACGGCCACTCCAGCTGCGGGGTGTTGTGCTAGCCCATGCACTTTACATTGTGAGACTAGAACAGTTGGCGCGCTTTGCGCACCCCCCTATCATCAGCCAAAGAGTCCGGCATTAGACACCTGAATTTATACAATAGACAATGAAAGCAGGAATCATTTGTTCTATCCATCTCAGATGATAAGCTACCAGATTTTTTCAATTGTTATACACAAGGATTCCTCACAAAACAATCGCACAATCATTTCTTTTATTTATAATAAAAACATGTATCAAATGGTGATGGTACAAATTCAAGCTACATCAATCTGAATGTCATTATCTGAAACATTTCGTCCGTCGCAGCACAAGTTGTACTGAAAGATAGATGAATTTGGGTTTATTCAGTGATAATCTGATCTCAAAATGGCCAATGAGTATGATAGCAACTAAGCTAAGAAACATTCTGGGCTACACTTTTAGCCTCTCTTGCAAGCAGTTTTTTTAGCAAATACTCAGCAGCATCAGTTTTATTACATGAGAGCACCCCAGCCTAAGCCGACAAGGAAGTTGTCCGGCTTGATATCACAGTGAAGAAAACCCCTCTTGTGTATGTACTCTAGCCTTACTATCTGTATGAGAACAATGGAAGGAGATTAATTAAAAAAAATGGAAGACAATATTCATTGACATCTTTTTTTTTCATAGGTATGCTGCCATACAGATCGCAAAAATTAATAACAAAATGGAAGACACCATAAGAGAAACTTACCATATGATCAGCTAGCATAGATACCGTTTAAGAGAGAATCTTCTGTGGCGCGCTAAGTGATATCAGTGCTCCCAAAAAGCTCTCGGCTGTCATAGTAAATCACTTCTCAGTGTGGTCTCTGATCCTAGATTCTCCAGTAGCTCCCTTGCTGTGCATTTGAATAGATGTCATCGATACATGTTTTAGACAGGCCCCCACACTCAGGTCCATTGCTGCCTCCTGATTTCTGTGTGGTACACATCCTTGAAAGAACAGGATTGTCTTGTAGCATCTCCTCACAAACCTAACAGACATCAGAGTTCCTTTCTCATCCTATCAATCTATCCATTGGAAGAGAAACAGGATTCCTGCACCCACAAAATATCTATTTTAAGACAGACTTCAAGTCCATTGCAAGCAAAAGACAGCAACAGAGAGTTGTGAAGACTGGGTAGGACTTAGGAGGCTCCCTGAAACATGTCCAATGATGCTATTTCCAGAGCACAATCTTTTTTGTTGGAATGGTAATATATGCTGAAAAGGCAGATCTACAAAAAAAAACATGGGAATATAAAGGATTTGGAGTTTTTTTTTCTAAAAATAACAAACAAGTTTGTCAACTGTGAGTGTCGCTGCTGGCTGTGAATTTCAAAATTCGAAAGAAAAAAGCAACATGTGACTACTATAGAAACTCTAAATGGAACACACAAAGTCGAGATTGGTGAAAATAAAGTTTGGAGATTGCTTGAAAATGCTTTAAGCACGCCATGTTCTTTTTGTTTCATTTAACTAAAACATATAAAGACCACAAGTTAAGAAAAATATAATAGATACTTAGAAGAGCACTATGTTTGTGACCAATACTGGAGCAAACAATGCTATGCAAGTCAGACTGGCTTTCGAGAGTAACTCACAACACATTTTCTAAGCATTATTCTGTGCATTAAGAAACATGGCATTATTTAGTGTAGCAACCTTACATGTACCTCTAAAATTTCCAAAGGTGATATTTTCTGCAGCTATGTAGATGAAATTTAATTTAAAATATTCAAGAACTTAGTTTTTCTATCTAACATAATTAGCTCATGGTGTCAGATTATACCTGTATCCAAGGTCCCTGGTGCTATCAGGGCCATCTTTCATGAGAGCCGCATTTCCATTCTTCCAGTAACTCAGCTAATCCCAATCTGCATTTTCATTGTAGACCAACCTCTTCTTTCCTGTGTAATAATGGTTCATTCCAATCAAATTATCGTGAACCTTTTTGTTGTGGAACTCCATCTCATAGAGTGACATGATTTCTTATCAGGCCCAACAAATAAATTTCAATAGTTGAAACCTTTATGGTCACAAAGTTCAGAAAGCTTACACTTTGCTATTGCAATCGCCAGAGCTGTGTGAGGCATCACCAAGAATGAAAGCATTTGCGGGTGAGCAATCTGCAGCATATAATATGTTCTAAACAATCAATGAGCCAGATTCTGAAACATTCACGATCAACATGTGGAGAGATCTTCAACATGTGGAGCTATTATCGTGGCATCATCGATGCTTCGTTCACGATTGTGCTCCTCTCCTCCAACAGCCCATGGAATCACTGCCTCCATCTGCACCTCTCTCTCTCCAAGACCCCAACCACGCTCGCCGCTTGCAGGGGAGGAGCCACGGTGTCCGCGCCGGCGCCGCACAAGGCATGCAAGACAAGCAGCGTCATTGCTGCACAGCTCCCTCATGGCCCCATCCGACATCGGGGTTTCTTAAAGGCTGCTGGCCCTTCCTCGTCTCTCCGCGCTTCGCGGCTCCGCTCGACCCTTCGCGTGTGGCCACGTCGCCCCAGGGGGGAGAGCACGCGAGCGATGGGCGCGCTAGAGCGCAGCAATTGGAGGGGGATGCAGTGGACCCCACCTTATCCTCTCCCCGCCGGACCCAAGCGCTCCTCTCTCTCTCGCTCCTTCACTCCCTCCTCCCGAACGTCCTCCCCTCCCTGCTCTCCGCCCCTGTGCCGCCCCGCGCTTGGATCTGGAGCGACGCACAGCTCTGGTGCGAGGGCACGACGGTGGGCTGGCTCGCCCGCCAGCACTTGGTCTGGCGCAGCGCGGCTGCCGGCGCCCTGGTGCAGGAGAGCGACACTTGCCCTACCGTCGTCCGCCCGTGCTGGCATCCGCCTGCCCGCGCGACCGGCGGACGACCTCGCCGGCGGCAGATACGGAGGAAGCTCGTCCGGTCGCCGTCCTCCTTGTCTGTGTGCCTCCCACGAAGTTGCCCAAGGTGTGAGCCCCCTTGCCCCATAGATCGAAGAATCACACATCTTCGCCTTCCGATCTGGCTGAGTCCGTGACCGTGGCTGCCGTGAAGCGCCGGGGGCTTTCGTCTCCTCCGCTGAGTCCTTGATCGTAGCTACCGTGAAGCGCCGGCAAGGGAGCTCCCGTGAGCAGCTGGCTGGGATCCTTTATGAGCCGCAATGGTCAGCCTCCCTCCAAATCCGTCAGGACGCCCCTTCTCTAGGTCTGTATGGCAGTGGAGGAGAAGCCTCTGAAAATCTGCTCGCCTGCCCTTGATTGTGGCCAACTTTTTTTACCTACTGAATGCATCAATCTCTGGCTCATTGATTGTTTAAAACATATTATATGCTGCAGATTGCTCACCCGCAAATGCTTTCATTCTTGGTGATGCCTCACACAGCTCTGGCGATTGCAATAGCAAAGTGTAAGCTTTCTGAACTTTGTGACCATAAAGGTTTCAACTATTGAAATTTATTTGTTGGGCCTGATAAGAAATCATGTCACTCTATGAGATGGAGTTTCACAACAAAAAGGTTCACGATAATTTGATTGGAATGAACCATTATTACACAGGAAAGAAGAGGTTGGTCTACAATGAAAATGCAGATTGGGATTAGCTGAGTTACTGGAAGAATGGAAATGCGGCTCTCATGAAAGATCTCTCCACATGTTGTTGATGCTTCTTTGTGATCAATCAAGTCCAGTCATGCCGTTGCTATTGTCAGGATTCGACATGTCATAATTTTCTGGTTCTGCTAAAAGATAATGAAATTATTCAGTTAGTCGTCTCTACGATATTGATGTTGTTTGATTCAAGGCCTTGTGTTTCTCAGTCTCGTTTGGGTGCTAGCTTGAATCATTGACCCTACGGGGGTAAAAACTCTAGTAATCTGCCGAGATGGTCCGATGTTTATGCACTGGGGTTCGCCTCGGGTCGAAAAAAAAATTGTCTTTCCCGAAAGAAAGATGTGGACTCCAATTGATGAATTATTGGTCAGGCGTGCTAGCGCCTGGACGTCCGATAGAAGTAAAAATCTCAGACGGTACTGTAGCATTAAAAAAAGTTTTTTGCAACATCTAAAATGTGTATTTGCAACATTAAGAATGTGTGCTTGCAACATGAAAAGTTAATAGTTACAACATCAAAAATGCGTACAGAAATGCTATCGAAAACCTCATCGATCGAATAGCATCCAGTAAAAATTCCCGCCGCAACATCAGGTAATGTTGCATGAAACATGTAAAGTTTTTTGCAACATTAAAACAAACCTATTGCAACATCAAAGAACAGTTTCTGAAACATGGAAAGTCGTCGTTTGCAAACACTGAAAACAACGTGCTCCCAACTCTTAGCCACTCGCTGACGCAGTCAAAACCTCTCGATGAAAATGCAACATCCGGATAAAACACTTGCAACATACGTGTGAAACATATGCAACATTCGCAACATCTCGATCTATTTTTTTGCAACATTCGCATAAAATAGTTGCAACATTCTTCTGAAAGATATGAAACACGTGAAACATATGCTTACAACATGAGAAAAACCTAGCACAGGGTAGCAGCAGGAAGAGAAGGAGGAGGATGACGAGCAGGGAGCTCAACCCCAGCCATGACGAGCGGAGCTCAACCCCAGCCATGGGAGGATAAAGGAAGAGGAGCTCGTGCGCCGGCCATGGGGCAGAGGGAGAGGAGCTCGTGCCGCTCCGCGGCTTCCCGATGCTCACACGCCATGGCTGCAGCTCGGAGGTCCTTCTCTGCGGCTCCTCGAAGCTCCTGATAGAGCTGAAGTGTCCGATCTTTCGATGACTGGAGGTAATTTCTATTTGGTGGAAGTTGACCCTCACGATCCGACTACGACGAGCGAACTCGAAGCGCCAATGCAATCGCTGAACCAACTCCCTGGGTTGCCGAACCTGTTGCAATCAAGATCAGTAACTTCCTGTATGTAATCGAAGAACGAACCAGAAAAAGAAGGCGAGCAATCTTAATATCACTCGAAGGTGGAGTTCTGAATCACACGAGGAAAGCACGTATTTGTGCGGTGTCGAATGTAGCTAAAGCTAGATGTAAAACAAAACTCAAGCCCTAATGTGGCGGCGGGTACTGAATATATGAGCTATGAGGACGTCCTCCTAGGGTTGGGGGTGACCATGGGGTCGGCCACAACTTGGGCTTAAGGCCCGACACGATACAGAGCCAACTTAGCCCGCAGCACTTTGACAGATTCTGAATGTCCACTTGTTTCTGCGATTTCCGTCGACTCAGATGGAATTTGGGACTGAAGCCAGTGCCATTGGAAGCTCTATGAAAATCTCGTTCCATCCATATATAGAACGTCCAAAACGGACTCTGTATGCGGCCTGGGCGTCAATTTTAGTACGCGCTGTTCCTGGACTCCGAAGTGGACTCGAAACTTGAGTTCCTATGGGCCTCCACCTTGGTGACTCGAATTGGATTAGCCTTGAGCCTCCCTCATAACTTGGACAACCTTGTTGGACTCCTCTTTCACTAATGCGTGACCCAATCATGGTCGTATGCATGTGTGTCATGTCCTCATCATCCTCCCCTTCTTGACGAAAAGCCGTCCTCGGCGTCGATTGTACATGAAACCGATCTTGCACAACACAAAGGAGAACGGGGTTGCGAAAACAAAGGAAACCAAAACTATTGAGAGGAGGATTGTCACCACGTTTGTGATTGGCGAATGTGTCATCTCGCATAGACATTTTAGCAAGCATGTAGGTTTCATGATCGGACGACACACAATGTTTGTCAACATGATCCTGCACAAGATTAGTACCAACAAAAGACAAAGCAGGCACTGTTTGTGACCAGCAATGCTCCCCTTCTTGGGAGTAAACTTGGTGCACCAAAATAGAGCTAAAGGAATATGGAAGAATATTTGTAGTATTGCTGCCCTCTAGTGGATTAAAATTTTGCACAATGAAAGGATAATTCAGATTTGCACAAATGTACACTCGATGTATCATATATGCTCCCTTGTTGCTATATTTGCAAATAATATGATATGTATGTCTAGAAAAGCATGACAAATTAGCATATTTAAAAAGTCTCGCTTCTAAACAATCTAGATTACACAAATCATGAAATTCAATGTAACCCAAAGTATGTAAAGAAGACAACAGTTTTAGCTCATCATTGGCACTAGCAATATGCATAACATGTTTATGTGCAGCAGAAATATTTGGTTCCAAAAAATGTAACACTGCTGCATTATCAAACGATTCATCTTTATCAAAAGAAACAGCAAGCACATCATGCGACAAAGATAAATCAAGAGATGGTTCCACTAACAATTGCTCTATGGTAGCATGGGTTGTGCAAAAATTCAGCACATCAGAAGAAGTCTCACCAGCCGTGAGTGGAGCACCTTGAGCAGTACCTTTGCTCTCAATTTCAATAAGAGAAATAGGTGCATTGTGAAGTGATGGTTCTGAATTTGCACATGAGGTTATGGAAGAAGCACTGCCTGTGATCGAGAGAGCTGCAGGTTTGGTCGTCCTCTCGTGCGGTGTAGTGCTAGCCGTGGATGGCGCGGGGAGAGTAGGAGCTGCGATGGATGCCGGGGTTCGTCCTGCAAAAGAGTTAGCATATGTCTTCGAGCGGCGTCCCTGCACTTCACGTTCAGCTTGTTGGAGGTACGACCATGGGCCCACAGGGACACATGGATTCTCCAGTCAGAGTCGTACCAGGCGTGAAGAACACGAGTAGAGTACTGCAAGGACTCTTCTCGATATGGAAACTAGTCGTATGACTTGTAAACTACTCGGATTGCCTTGTAAAGCACTCTCCGAGTAGTAATTGGTTAGGATTCTATCCGAGGCCGACCTTGTAACCCTGCCCGCTGTGTATATAAGGCTGGGCAGGGACCCTCTCCAAACAACACGATCTCATCAATACCAATCACCACACAGGATGTAGGGTATTACGCCTTCTAAGCAGCCCGAACCTGTCTAAAATCCTGAGTCTCTTTGCCTTTGCGTTCCTGATCTCGGCGAAACCCACCTGAAACTCTACTACCTCGGGATACCCTTCGGTAGGATCGACGGTAGAACACCGACATCTGGCGCGCCAGGTAGGGGTTTTCCTCGAAGATCCCGTGGAGAACGCAATGGTGACCTACATTCAAGCTGAAGCGCCTCAGGAGGGCACAACGTTCCACTTTGGCTCGTGGGTCTATGTCGCCAACGGCTCGGGTGGCTTCTACAGCTACTACGAGACACCTGTGGAGCTGAAGCAGGAGCAAGCGCCCATCGTGGAAGATTTGGCCGAACAACTCGGCGAGATCACACTCGCGGACCTCATCCGCGGGCAAGAGTCCGAGTCGATCACGACTACGGAGAAGCAAACAACCCTCCCACCCCAATTCCCGTTTGGACTCCGTAATTCGACCCACGCATACTGTGAGGCGTTACGGAGCCAGTTCGAGTCCGTCATGGACTCGAAGCGGGACGTTCCAGTCCGAGTCATGGCAGGACACGCCAACTCTCTGAGCCAAGCGGTCCCCGAATGCCACTCGGACTCGGACGATGAGTCACTACAAGACGATGGCGAACATGACCTCGTGATCTATGCCACGCCTGAAGGAAGATCAGTCTACCAAAGAGACAGGATCCCACGGGACGTCTACGAGTCCCGCCAGATCTTTGTACTCTTTGGGTTTGATCCTGGATGGCCTGAAGAAGCGACTGTACGAACACGACAAGAAATATGGAGGCAAGTGGATTTACAAGTTGCCACAAGTAGTCTGGGGGCTTCGAACTCAGCCTTGCAAGCCAACCTGCCACTCTCCATATTTTCTGGTATATGGATCTGAAGCTATCCTGCCAGTAGACTTTTTCTACAAATCCTCAAGAATCGAGCAATACGACGAAGGAGTTGCTGATGACACAAGACGACTGGAGCTCGACTTGATCAAGGAAGAACGCTGTGGAGCTTTGTTAAAATCCACTTGATATCTCCAGGGAGTTCGGCGCTATCATGACAGAAACGTCCAAGAGCGCTCGTTCAACGTCGGCGACTTAGTATTGCGAAGGATACAGAAGACCATGGGTATGCACAAGCTTATGACCCGCTGGGAAAGACCTTTCATCGTACACAAGGTGATAGGACCCGGGTCGTATCGATTGAAGAACAGTGAAGGAGTCGAAGAGAAAGATTTATGGAGCATCGAGCATCTACACAAGTTCTATGCTTAGGATCTTTGTCTGAGTACATCAAGAGTCTGTACAATACTTTGAAAATTTCATCAATAAAGTGCAGTATTCTCAGCAATTGATCCGCAATCTCTGGGCTTCATTCATACTTTGGTGTCTTATAAGACTACCTTAGCTCCTAATACTTCCGGAGTTCCCTTTGATACTTGTTGATTCAACAAGGTATACATCGGCCAAAATCCGAAGAGTAGATCACATGACTACTTTCCAGGATCCCTGAGTACTTAGATGTAACTAAGACCAGGCTGAACAACTGTAGAGGCCAGCTAGCCTTATAAAGCAACTACCCACAAGTGGTAATTTCAAATCTTTGAGTACTTATTTGAAAGTACTACAGAGTCTACTCGGCAAGAAGAGTAGCAATTTTAAATCTTTGAGTACTTATTTGAAAGTACTACAGAGTCTACTCGGCAAGAAGAGTAGTGATTTCAAATCTTTGAGTACTTATTTGAAAGTACTACAGAGTCTACTCCATAATAAGAGTAGTGATTTCAAAATCTCTGAGTACTTACTTGAAAGTACTCTAGAGTCTACTCCACAGTATGAGTAGTGATCTTCAAGTACCAGTTATCAAGTGCTTTGAAGAATAACTCGCAAAATGAGTACAACTTGCTGGGGGCTTCCTAAATACACTGCAAGAGTGGTTTGGATGACTCTTCGGGCGCATCATGATCAATGGAATTCATCAATATGGTGGTCGCCTCAACCCGTGACAAGTTATCAAGTCAAAGTTCAACTTTAGCTTGTGCCGCGGTACTGCCGCATCATCAATATGCTCGTGATGAACTCAAACTAAGTTGGAATCAACTCTGACTAGTCCGCTTCATCGACAAGCAACAACAAACAAGCTAAGTTACTTGTTTCAATTATTTTTATTTTATTCTAACAAGATTGGCCAAGCGCCGAGTACTTTGTTTGGATGAAAACTTTCTAGGCTGCACAGCATGCTACCATATCTTCGCCAGCTTCCAGGCTCGGGGGCTGACGCTAAAATCACAACTCGGTTAGCCACCAGGCTTACCTAGTTGTCTTTCTCCAGCATATTTGAGTCGCCAAGTACCAATGATGGGACATCGACTACATTGACACCTGACTCCTGATTTTGGGTAGATCGCGGCGCGACAAGTCAACCACGACCTCCTCTGTTCTGCTACTCTATTGATGGTGGCTACTTCGACTACATACTACTCGATGCATCTCCACTGGCTCCTATGCTCGGGGGCTGGGTGCAAGAAAACCACTCGGATGATGATCTCCAAGATGATTCGATGTGACCATTATTTCTGGGTGCAAATTACCACTCGGATGATGATCTCCAAAATGATTTGAAGAACCCTAAAGCTTGCTGGACCCTTGAATTGATCATTCTGAATCGTTTCAAGGCTCGGGGGCTGATAGGCGATATACATCGAGTGCTGATTTTTTTTTCTGAAGACTAAAGACTTAAATCAAGACCCTCGCCTTGATTCTTTGATTCAACCCAAGGCTCGGGGGCTACTTGATATCAAGTGCAATTTTTCCAAAATTGCACATTTCAAGAACAAGATGAAGATTCAAGATTCTGTGGACCCTCAACCTGATTCTTCGATTCAACTTAAGGCTCGGGGGCTACTCCATATGGAGTGCGATTTTTATCGCACACCGTATAATATTTTGAAGACTACTGATTTAATCAGAATAAATGGGGCTTAAGCACCTCATGGCCCCGTGACAACCAAGACTTGTCCAAGACTGATCAAGCACTCGAAGAACTCGAAAAAGCACTCGATTGGCTTGGCAAGCACTCGGTTGACGATACTCGACGATGAAGCGCTTGGGGGCTTGTTGGAGGTACGACCATGGGCCCACAGGGACACATGGATTCTCCAGTCAGAGTCGTACCAGGCGTGAAGAACACGAGTAGAGTACTGCAAGGACTCTTCTCGATATGGAAACTAGTCGTATGACTTGTAAACTACTCGGATTGCCTTGTAAAGCACTCTCCGAGTAGTAATTGGTTAGGATTCTATCCGAGGCCGACCTTGTAACTCTGCCCGCCGTGTATATAAGGCTGGGCAGGGACCCTCTCCAAACAACATGATCTCATCAATACCTATCACCACACAGGACGTAGGGTATTACGCCTTCTAAGCGGCCCGAACCAGTCCAAAATCCTGAGTCTCTTTGCCATTGCGTTCCTGATCTCGACGAAACCCACCTGAAACTCTACTACCTCAGGATACTCTTCGGTAGGATCGACGGTAGAACACCGACACAGCTCGCCAAGCATATTCAAACAATGTGGTCATATCAGCATAACTTATATAATCAAGTATGTCCTGAATTTCGCGGTTCAAACCACCACGAAAACGTGCCATAGCAGCATCGTCCGTCTCACATAAATCACAACAAATCATACCCTTTTGTAATTCCTGATAATATTCCTCAACAGATTGTGAACCTTGCTAACAACGCTTAAGTTTATTGAGCAAATCATGGGCATAATAGGAAGGAACAAATCTATGTCGCATAGCAGTTTTTAATTGAGCCCAAGTGGTGGGAATGGCAGTGGGGTGTCTTTGTTTATAATCACGCGACCAAATTAAAGCAATATCAGTAAATGCACTAATAGCAGCTGTAACTTGTGCACTAGCAGGAATATCATGGCATGAAAAATTCTGTTGGACCTCTAATTCCCAATCAAGATATGCAGCGGGATCATATTTGCCATTATAAGAGGGTATATGAAATTTAACCGTAGCAAATGTGTCAATGTGTGGAGGACATACCACACGGCGGGCACAACTGTGGTGATCTCCATCGTCTAGCTCCATGTCACTGTCATAGTCCTTGTGCAACGCCGTAACCGATGTGGACCACGCATCGAATCGTGCCATGATGCCGTTGACGTTTCCTGACATGATTAGCGCAAACACAAAAACAAATCCTACAGCAACAAAGGTGTGGATGGAATGCTCACAAAGATGCTGCGATCAAGTTCTTATCCGTTCTTACCAAGCAACAGGGGCGACCTGCAAGCAACAAGTAGCACCTGCAAAAGATTGGAGCAGCGATTGCCTGGAGAAACAAAGTCGGCTCGTCGTAGGAGTATGTGTAGTTCTGGGTAGGCTGCACTCAAGTCAAGGATTAGCACAATCAAACAATAATGCAAAGCTGAATTATAGTGCTAAACACGTAATCAAGTTGCTGGAAACGAAGTGCAACGGTGGAAACAAAGCGAGGGGGGTGATGACCAAGGGAGACAAAACTGTGTCAGTTTTGGTTAGCGGCAAAACAAAAACAGGAGGTATTGGCCTTGGGTGGGAAAGACACACGGTGTCCAAAAAATTTCGGTTGGGGGGCCCAAAAAAAAGGGCTATCAGGTTTCGGCCTGTGGGAGAGGGGCCGACGGTTTAAGTCGATCTCGGTTTGGGGATGGCAATCTGAGTTGGGCTGACGACAGCAAAAAAAAAGTTGGTGTCAGTTTTTTTTATAGAAGATACCGATCCTAGATCGGTTCGGTGTGTACCAATAAAAACCGAAAGGGAAACGCGCTGGTGATCAGGGAGCGATGCCAGGAAAAAACTGAAACTGGCTCGGTTCGGTAGCTGTCCTTTCCTTTTTTTTCTTCGTTGGAACTTTCCTTTTTTTGTTTCGTTCCTTTTTTTACTTTCTTTTTTTTGAACTTGCCCAACAAGAAAAAGGAAGGAGATGAAACGGTTTTTGGCAGGGGAGTGTGCATGGGAAAACACCGACGCTGGTGGTGGGGCGTGAGGGAAGGGGGGCGTGCGTGAGGGGGAAGGGGCGTGCGTGAGGGGGCGATCCATGGAGATCGGCGCGATCAGGGTTTGGGGATGAAAACGAGATACAAAGATGAAACACCAAGTAACCAGCAACAATTGAACACGTAAGCACACAAACTCAACAACGCAAATTATGGAAAGAGAGTGCAAGGCTAAAAAGGGTGCTGGGACAAGGATCTAACCTGATAAACTTTTGTTTTGGTTTTGTGAACTGTAGGTAATGAAAAACACTCGATAAACTCACCGATTGAGGACCCAGTGTGTCCGAGAACCGGTGGATGGTCGCTTCCTGGTGTGATGAGTGATTGACAACGTGGTGTGGATTGACGTTTCCCTTGGCTCAAGTATTGCAGTTGTAGGATGCGGCTTGATTGCATTGGTGCAGGTGAAGAACAGGCGCAAAAGGTCTTAGCCATGGCGGCCTCCGAGGAGCGGAGAGACAAGTAGGCTTGGTTCGAGGGACCCGATGGCCGGTGGATCAAGTGCGGTTCACATGCTGGCAAGAACGAGCAAGGGGACGTGGTTCCAGTGCGAGGTAGCGGCTCAAAACCGAAGCTCGTACGCGGACGAGAAGCTAGTGCAAGGTGGCGGCTAACAACCGAAGTTTGCGCGCGGGGTTTGGTGATTTGGCCACAAAATCATCGGTGGACGGTTTCCCTTGGTTTGGGCCTCAAAACCAAGGACCGAGGACTCGACGTGGCGGAGATGGGCTGCTGGGCCGAGTGTGGCTGGCAGGGGCGGTTTAACCGCCCCCCAGGTCCGGTTTAACCGCCCCCCTGGGCTGGCCCATAACCGGCGTCGAGGAGCTTCGATCCGGAGGACACGCGGCGTGACTGCAAGGCTTGCGTCGGAGGGAAGCTAGCTTGCAGTGGAAGGTGCCCGAGCCGGAAAATATCTGAGAACCAAATGTCAAATTTGCCCCTGAGGGGTATGTATCACTTAGGGGTAGTTTAGTCTTTAGAGCACCACCACTTGGACTACTAATAGCCCCTCCCAGGGCTGGTGGCTGCCATCTCTTTGGCTATGTCTCTAGTTATCTCTTTAGTTTTTCCTTTGAACTAGTTTCCCCTTCATCCCCTCCACCTAGAACTACTTCGAATCTTTCCTAGTTTTTGTATAGGTGAATTCATGGTTATGTGATGGAGTTTGTGCTGCTCATCTTTTGCCATGATTTGATTCCACGAGCTCCTTCTTCCTTTTCTATTTTCGTGGGTATTTTCGGAGCTATTTTTGGGGGATTTTCGTTCTTCTCTTTCTAGGGCGTTTTCTCTCGGATTTCTTTGGGGGATTCACGTATGAGTGCCTTGTGCCTCTTTTGCTGGTGATCCTTTGCCCCCAAACGCCGGGAATCGCTCTGGATTTGAAGTTTTCGGGATGAACTCGAGGTCATGGTGTTCATCACGAGATCTGAGATTCCAGGGAGTTGTACTGAGTTAGAGGCTGAGATCTTTTGGGAAAACACTCCACTGGAGGTCTAGATCATCTGACCAAAATCTCGCCTCAAGAGCTCAAGCGGTTTGGGAGATCCACTTCTGGTTGACTTTTGCCCGAGCTTCCCAGGCCTGGGCGGTTTAACCGCCCCCTGACCCAGTTTAACCGCCCCCCTGGGTGTGTTAGATCGAGTCTTGTTTCAGGTTGTTTTGTGTTCCTTTCGATCGAATCGAGTTCCGCTGCGTATTTCTTGTTCCTAGGGTCAGTAGCTTGACAGTGGCTACGTGATCTTGGCAAGATCGCTCTCGGAGGTTTCGGAGTTGGTTTGGGAAAATAGCCGGATCGGTTGGAAAGAATTTTTATCGGCTCCCATTCACTCCCCCCCTCTTTGGTCGCCGTTTCGGTCCTTCAATTGGTATCAGAGCCGGTTACGGGTCTTTGCGACTCTAACCAGTCTAAGATCCAAAGATGGCGTACCAAGATCGGGGTTCCGGGCCTCCACACTTCGATGGGAAGAACTACCCGAACTGGGTTGCGCGTATGGGCGCTTTCTTGCGAGGCAAAGGAAAGTTGCTGTGGGATGTGACGAAAGATGAAAACTATGTCAATCCCACCAACTTAGATGCCCAGGATGCAAAGGATAAGTTTGAGGCGAATGCTAGAGCTGTTGACTACTTGTTCCGTGCTTTGTCTGCCGAGGAGTTTGAGCGTGTTTTGGGCGAGGACCTAGCTAGCCAGATCTGGCAGAAGCTCAAGGTAGCCCACGGTGGTGATAGCCATGTCAAGGCTAGGCTTTTCTCGATGTATAGGAGAGAATATGAGAATTTCGCTCATTTGCCTGGAGAGTCGGTTGATGCTTTGTTTCAGCATTACACTTCTATTGTCAACAACATGAAAGCTAACATTACCGTACTCCCATACTCGGATCATGATCGAGCTATCAAGCTACTGCAAGCACTTGATAGATCCGTGTGGGGTGCCAAGGTTGAGGCGATCATGGAGTCGGCAAACTATGAAGCTTTGTCTGTCGATGAGCTTTTCTCGAAGTTGAAGTCTTCTGAGGTTGACAGACAGCTGCTTGCCAAGGCTAAGAGTCCGACTGATCCCCATAGTCTGGCTCTAGTCGGTGGCTCTGGATATGGACATGCTAACACTCCTAGACACTTTGCTTTGTCTTCTCTTGTGTCTCTTCCAGATGAAGAATATGAGGTGCTGAGCGAGGAGGATCTCGCGTTGCTCACAAGGAGGTTCGAGCGGATGTACTAGAACCGGAAGGGTTCGAGGCGTGCCGGGAGTACGTGCTACAGATGCGGGAAGATGGGCCACTTCATCGCCGAGTGCCCCGAGGAGATCAAGAACGACTACAACCGCAAGCACCGCCCGCGAGACGACCACAAGCACCGTCCCAAGGACGAGTACCGCTCCAAGCACAAGAACAAGGACGAGAGAAGATCGAAGAACAAGCACGGTGGACACAAGAAGAACAGATCTCGAGCGATGGTGGCAGATGCGAGCGACATCGACACAAGCTCCACCAACATGTCGTCAAGCTCAAGCAGTGAAGATGAAGACCGCGGCCACCGCAAGGAGAAGAAGAGCTTGAACTGCAACTTCAACGGCATCTCCTTCGCCGCCGTCGACTACTGCACCATGGCGCACGACTCCGTGAAGAGCAAGGACGACTCCGACTCCGAGGATGAGGTATTGACCGATCCCACCTCTTTGCGTCAGGAGATTGCTGGATTAGAGCAGTTGGTCGATAACCGCAATGATGTGCTTAGGAAGACCAACAAGGAGAAGAGGGAGTTTAGGTCTTTGCTAGGAGAGTCCAAGGATAGAGTGGCTGAGCTTGAGACCTTGCTTTCTGAGACTGGAAAGAAGGCTATGGAGTTTGAGTCTTTGCTTTGCGAGTCTAGGGAGAGAGCACCTAAGATTGAGTCAGAGATTGCTGTGTTGAAAGATGCTCCTCTTGTGTCTGATGAAGTTGAATGCTCGTTTTGTGATGTGCATATTGCTGATCTGGTTGTGCTTAAGGAGAAACACATGACTTGCTTAGATGAGCTAGAGGGTGCTAGGGTTGAGCTTGCTGAGTTGAAGTCTAGATCATCTTTGCTAGGTGCTTGTACTTCTTGTCCTGCTTTGCATGCTCAGTTGCTTGAATCACGCACCATGATTAGTTCACTTGAAGCACAACTAAAATCTCCCATTGCAAATTCATGTTCTGCTTGTGATGTTGTTGCATTGAAGAATGTTGAGCTAGAGCAGTGTGTGAATCGCCTGCAAGATGAGAATGATGAGTTGCGACAGTGTTTGGGTTGGTTGTCGGGTCGTGAGCCTCAGCTCAAGATGTTGATTGCTGGTTTTAAGAGAGCTGATGGTCGTGGTCTTGGTTCTGAGAAGGTTGGTGAGACCAGTGGTGAGAGAGAGAGAGAACCTGAGAGTTCCACCACAAACATTCCCACAAACCCACCAAAAGCCATTCTCAAGAACACCTTCACACCCAAACCAAACCACCTGCTAAACAAGCTTGACACCACTCCAGATCCTCCCAAGTTTCCACCGAAGGCAGATAACTTTCAGAGGAGAGTGACCTTTGTGACGAGTGGGGTTTACCAGCCGAGAGAGAGGGCACAGCCGAGAGAAGCCCCAAAGCCAAAGCCAGTCTGCTTCCATTGTGAGCATTGTGGAAGGGATGGACACCTTGAGGAGTTCTGTTGGAGGAAGAAGAGGGAGGTGAGAAGAGAGAAGGAGGTGGGGAACAGGGACAGGTACTACTCTTCTCGTAGTGTGCCTGTGTCTCGTTCACCCTGGCCGAGAGGCGACGCCTTTGTGCGCACAGTTCCTGTGGTTGGCAGTCGTGGTGTTCCAGCTAGTCGTGAGTTTGCTAGGCGGCCTCTGCTTCGTGGTCAGTTTGGCTCAGGGAGGTTCGACCGTAGCTTTGAGGCTAGGAGAGAGTCTAGGCCACGTTTTCCCCCGCGTGGTGCTAGAGGTCCGATGGTGAGAGACGAGAGGGTTTCACGTGGTAGAGTTGATTTTGCTAACCCCTCTTTTGAGCAGATGGCCCGATACTGGTTTGACTCGTTTTGTGCTAACCCCACTGTCGAGTCATTCGCTCATTCTCGTTCTCGTTTCTGATTGTGCAGGTGGGAGGCTTGGAGAACTTTTGGTTGATGGATTCTGGCTGCTCGAGACACATGACAGGTAATGGGAAGTGGTTCTCCAGTCTCACCCCGGTGGTGTCCAGGCAGTACATCACTTTCGGGGATAAGGGTAGAGGTAGAGTGTTGTCTGAGGGTGCTATTCAGGTTAGTGACAATTTCATGTTGAAGCGGGTTGCTCTTGTCAAGAATCTTGGTATCAATTTGCTTTCAGTTTCTCAGCTTCTTGATGAGGGTTATGAGGTTCGATTTAGGCGTGGTGATTCTAAAATTCTTGATTCTCGAGGTGACCTTGTGTGTATGATCATTCCCGAGGGACAGATTTTTCGTGCTGATTTTTCTCGATCTTTTGGTCCTTCACGGTGTTTGATCGCTGGTACTTCTTCTGAGCTTTGGAAGTGGCATAGGATATTGGGTCATGTGAGCTTTGATCTACTCACACGCTTGAGTGCTCTTGACCTTATCCGAGGATTGCCCAAGCTCAAGTTCGAGAAAGATTTGGTTTGTGCACCTTGTAGGCATGGTAAAATGGTTGCTGCTTCCCACCCACCTTTGACAGATGTTATGACTGAGCGTCCAGGGGAGCTTTTGCACATGGACTTGGTTGGCCCCGCTCGTGTTCGTTCAGTTGGTGGGAAGTGGTATGTGCTTGTGATTGTGGATGACTTTTCTCGGTATGCTTGGGTGTTCTTTCTGGCGTCGAAGGATGAGACATTTGATTTTGTTCGAGATCTGATTTTGAGGTTGAAAAACGAGAGTAATGGTGGTGCCATGAGAGCTATACGTAGTGACAATGGTACGGAATTTAAGAACACTCGTTTTGATGCCTTGTGTCGTGATCTTGGTCTCGAACATCAATACTCTTCGCCATATGTTGCTTGTTAGAATGGTGTTGTTGAGAGGAAAAATCGAACACTTTGTGAGATGGTTAGGACGATGCTAGATCAGCATAGGACTCCTAGGAAATATTGGGCAGAAGCGGTGAACACAGCTTGCTATGTTTCAAATTGGATTTTCCTTCGTGCTTTCAAGAAGAAAACTTGCTATGAGCTTTTCCATGGTCGTTCCCCCCGTGTGAGTCACTTTCGGGTCTTTGGTTGCAAGAGTCTCGTTCGATGGAAGGAATTTTTCTTGGTTATGCTAATCATTCTCGAGCATATCGTGTGCTCAATCTTGAAACTAACCAAATCATGGAGACTTGCGAAGTCACCTTCGATGAGACCATTCCGTGTAGCTCTTCTGTTTTTGAGTGTGCAGGTGATGATGATTTGGGACAGCCCATCTTTGAGGAAGAACAGCCTGATGATGAAGATGATGAAGAGTTTCATGCACCGTGTGGAGATCGTGTACCTTCTACTTCCACTACTACCACGACGTTCGACGACGGCCCCTCTGCTACACCTTCGTCGAGTCGCGCTCCAGATAGAGTTCAAGTGGAAGCTAATGTTGAGGGGGAGGCAATCTCGAGGCGAGAAGCTCCCCGGCTGGTACAGAGGGATCATCCACCTTCGAAGATCATCGGGAACTTGGATGAACGCACTACACGGTCGAGGTCACAGAACATCTCTCATTATGCTCATTCTGCTTTTGTCGCGTCTTTTGAGCCCAAAAATGTTGGACACGCTTTATCTGATTCTGATTGGGTCAATGCCATGCATGAAGAGCTTGAGAACTTTGAGAGAAATCAGGTGTGGAAGTTAGTAGAACCACCTCCAAATTGCCATCCTATAGGAACCAAGTGGGTGTTCAAGAATAAGAGGGATGAGAGTGGTAAGATTGTGAGAAACAAAGCGAGGTTGGTTGCTCAGGGGTTTTCGCAGCAGGAGGGGATAGATTATGAGGAGACATTTGCTCCTGTTGCCCGTTTGGAGGCAATTCGGATCCTTCTAGCATTTGCAGTTGCTAAAGGGTTCAAATTGTACCAAATGGACGTGAAGAGTGCCTTCTTGAATGGGGTGATCGAGGAAGAAGTGTATGTGAGGCAGCCCATGTTCCACTTCTTTGTGATAGCACCAGTGCCATAAGCGTAGCTAAAAATCCCGTGCTTCATTCCAAAACCAAACACATAGAAGTGAGGTACCACTTTCTGAGAGATCATGTGAAAAAAGGAGATATTGAGCTTGCCCATGTTTCTACCCAAAACCAGCTTGCAGACATTTTCACTAAGCCACTTGACCAAGTTACCTTCACCCGCTTGCGAGGAGAACTTGGTGTGTGTGCGGTTTTCTGAGCTGAGTTTTGGAGGCTTCTCTTGTAGCATATGTATACTATTGTACCATCTTTGTATCTTGATGTACATTTTTCTTGCTTTTGTATCTTGATTTCATCTTTTGTATCATATCTTAGGATGAGCTTCTCCTATATGCAGTGATTGGTACAACTTGCTACATTTTAGAGTTTAGGCAGGCTGGCTAGGGATTGCTTGTATGGATGGCTATGCTCTTGATGGTTTTGATATATATTCTATTGGGATAGTCTCTCTTTGAAGTAAAATGACAAACTGAACTTAAATCCTTCACCCATGAGTAAATGCCTTTGCATGTCTTGTTTGAGCCGAAATGGCTATATCTTGCTTAAGACCATGCTAGGATGTGATATTCTTTTCAATTGGGTCAAAGACCTTTGTCATTGTAAATGTTTAGCCCATGCTTTATCTTGTGGAGGAGCATAAGCTTCTTTTTGTTGCAAAGACATTTCATGTACCATGCTTAATTTGAAAAACTTGAAAAATGAGATGTCTATGCATGAAAGAAGAAAGATGAGAAAAAGATATATTTGCTGAAATTTATGCTCATGTCTCTATGCCTTCACCATTGCACACACTTGCACACATGGGTGCTAAGCGGTTGCATGTTGTTTGCCGGAGAAGTCTCCCATGAGAAGTGAACACATGGCTCCGTGCTTTGACATGACATGAGGTAGAACTTGGGCGTTTATGATGATCTTTTGTCAGGAATGCTTGTCCTTTCATGCTTTTGGTGAGATGAAGTTCATTTTTGCTTGAACAATCCATGGTTAGGACTTTGCTCATGTGGTGACATTTTTGATAAAAACTACACAACTTGCTCATGGCTTTGTCAATTGGATATATGTCTTCACCTTCTTGATGGAATGCCCGTGTGACATGATGAACTATCTTGTTTGCCTCTTCTCTAACTTGTAGCATTTTGTATTGCTCATTGTATATTTGAGAAGCTTGTAGTTGCATTTTGTACATTTTGCCTTGATGTGTGCATTGTCAACAAGGGGGAGAATTTCTGGAGCTTTTTGCAAGGGGGAGATGTTGCTGAATCTATGAGAAAGCTTTTGCTCTAGATTTTGTCGGATTTGCGTGAGAAGTGAGAGTTTTTGCCAAAATGATAATTTCTGAAAATTTGTGAAGTTTCTGAGAGTTTGAGCATTGGAATATCTTGCTGGGCATATTTGGAAGGTTTTCAAGTTGGAACGACATCGTTGCAAGTTTGTTTGTGCAATTTTGGCACTTTTGGCCTTGGTCATCTGCCAGGGGCGGTTTAACCGCCCCTGTGCTGAGTGCACAAGATTTGTGGAGATTTGAGCCATTTTCGAGTGTTTTTCGCACGCACAAGTTCACTTGTTCAGGGGGAGTTGCATCTTTGCAGGGGGAGTGCTTTGAGTGTTCTGAAAAGTGAGTTGGAGATTTGTGATTTGTGCTTTGTGCTTTTGCTCTTTTGCCGATGGTGTTGAGCCCCTTCGCTTCTTCTTGAAGGGTCGGCGTTTCTGGAGCTTTCTCTTGCGAAGTGACTTTGTTCTCAGCTTGTTCTTGCTTTTAGTCACTTGCTTGAGTTTTGTTTTCGATTTCTTTTATATTTTCTTTATCTAAATGGTTACTATGTGTGTTGTCAATGCACTCATCAAGGGGGAGATTGAGGACCCAGTGTGTCTGAGGACCGGTGGATGGTCGCTTCCTGGTGTGATGAGTGATTGACAACGTGGTGTGGATTGACGTTTCCCTTGGCTCAAGTATTGCAGGTGTAGGATGCGGCTTGATTGCATTGGTGCAGGTGAAGAACAGGCGCGAAAGGTCTTAGCCATGGCGGCCTCCGAGGAGCGGAGAGACAAGTAGGCTTGGTTCGAGGGACCCGGTGGCCGGTGGATCAAGTGCGGTTCACATGCTGGCAAGAACGAGCAAGGGGACGTGGTTCCGGTGCGAGGTAGCGGCTCACAACCGAAGCTCGTACTGCGGACGAGAAGCGGCGCAAGGTGGCGGCTAACAACCGAAGTTTGCGCGCGGGGTTTGGTGATTTGGCCACAAAATCATCGGTGGTAGGGGGACGCGCGCAACGCGTGTCACCCCCTCGGCCCTCCACCGCTCCCCAAGCGCGGCGCCGACCGTGCCCCGCAGCTCCGCAGGGAGCTCGCCGGGGGGGCACGCGTCGCCACCCAGCTCGCCGGCGCGCCACGCGTCCGGCCACGGAGAGCACCGGGGGAGCTCCGGGAGCTCACCCCCGGGCTATAAATAGCCCCGGGCGCAACCCCTTAGAACTCCATCCCCGCTCATTTGCTCCCGCGCCACACACGCGAGCTCGCCGGCGCCGGCCGAGCGCGAGTTGCCCCGCCGCCGCAAGCAACGAGCTGAAGCTCTGCCGGAGGCCGCGCCACCGCACTCCGGTAAGCCTCCCCGCGCCACAACCTCGCCGCTGCCTCCCTCTTCCCTCCACCTGCGCCGCAGGCCGAGCACCACAGGACCCCGCGCGCCGCCGCACTCCGGCGACCCGCTGGGAGGCCCTGGCCGCCCGCCGCCGCGCCTGAGCACGCCGCCGTGCTCAGTGCATCGCCAGCCGCGTTCCCGCCGCCCTGCAAAACCCGAAATCCCTCTACCCGCGCTTTCCCCTTTGCGCCGCCCGCCGCTCGAACTCCGGCGAGCGTGCGTCACCGCTACGAGCCCTGCCGCTCCGCCATAACATGCCCAGCCTCACCGCCGTATTCCCCTCTCGCTCCCTGCCAAACCCCAGCCCTCCTCGCGGCCCGGCGTGGCCGGGGCGCTCAACTCCAGCGAGCACCCCTGCCACCGCCGCCGTGCGCTGCCGCCCCCTCCTCCCCTCTACCGAGCTAGCGCCGCGTGGCAGTCACGCTGGCCGCGGGCCCGCAGGCCAGCGGCACAGCCCGCCAACGCGGCGGCCACCTCACCCCTGGTCCCCTCCCTGCACCCGGTCTTCGTGGACCGCTGACCCAAGGAGGTCGCGGGTCCACGGGCCGCAGTCCACGGCCCACAGCACAGTGATGAGCGCGGGCCGCGCCCCGCCTGTCTGTCTCTTTCTTCCCTGGTTAATTGCTAGGTACACCCGGCCAAATGCACACAAGAAGTTAATTCTCCACCTTAGAGCTTTCCAAAAATTCCCAAAAATTCACCAAAAATCCTAGAATAATTCTTAAGCCTAGAAATACATTTCTTTCCCAAAAATCTCACCCACAACCTCCAGAATAAATAGTCACCTCTTTTTAGATTTAAATCCCTTTTACAGAAATCGCCGTTAACCCTTGATTGATGTATTGATTTGTGTGACTAACTTCAGACTCTGACCCGGAGAACAACGCCAAGGATCCAGATTACGAAGAGGAAGCAGGGGACGACCCCGACGCTGGACAAGGCAAGTCCCGCCCATATTAATAATTATGAAGCTACTTTTGCATGTTCAATAATTAAAACTGGAGAACCGGAACCTGGTTACACAGTCTTTACTTTAGACCGGGAAGTGGAAGGAAGATCCCAAGGAAGGGGATTCTGTCCTAAGAGCCACTTCGGGTCGCCACTAAGGACCGGTTCGCGGGAGAATCTTTCCATTGCCTAGTACAGTCCCGCATGCCAAAAAAGCATGGCCTTCGGGAATGCTTATTTATGTGAGGCCTTGATCCGCACCCCACTAGCCAGCTTTAGTAAACTGTCCCAAGGGGCCACGGTGGGCAACGGAACTCTTGGAGACAGACCCCGACAGAGGGCTGGGTCTGGCCGGTACGAGTCGTAGGTGACAGGGTCGGGAGAACCCAGTGGCAGAATGCCACGACATATATTTTCTTGATGCATCAAGAATCTTTCCCTGGGAAGGTCCCTGTGTGGACGTGCGCGACTCCTACTTAGGCCCCAACAGTTTCTGTGGACAGAGCTAGGGAGTGGCTGTCTAGCGATAGACGCTCGTGGGAATAGATCTCGTAGGGCAGTACCGCCAAAGTACACGGTACGGGCTGACCGAATGCAGGACAGGAAAGTACGAACCTATCTGGATAGCCGTGACTCCGGCAAGAGTCCAATTGGTAAAAGTCCCCGTCGATTAGATCACTAAAATGAGCATGACCCGCGGATTTCCCTTACCGCAGGTTGATATACCTCTGTTCACTAACCGGGACTGGTAGGGAGGTTATGCCCCTCCAGGACCAAACTTAATCTATTAAATTACTTTGGGACTTGCTGAGTACCCCTGACAGGAGTGCTCACCCTTGCTTCCACTTCATACCAGAGGACTTCACCGAAGACGGCGCAGGCGACGAAGGCTCGGAATGGTGACGTGCTCCACCGCGATGCTGAGGCGCTACATAGTACTGGTAGTTTTATATTTTCTGAATAAGCGGAGGCCTTGAGGCCCGCTCGTAGCTTTGTACAGACTCTAAGCTGTACATTGATGTAAATTATGAATAAAAGGTTATTCGATGATGGTTTTCGATACCGCTTGTGAAGAACTACTTGCATTAGGACTTCTAGGGCTAATGCAGGTACTTGGGGAGCTCCATTTCACGGGCATGCCCCACACGGAGAGACAAGTAGGCTTGGTTCGAGGGACCCGGTGGCCAGATGGATCAAGTGCAGTTCACATGGTGCAAGAACGAGCAAGGGGACGTGGTTCTGGTGCGAGGTAGCGGCTCACAATCGAAGCTGGTACGCGGACATGAAGCCGGTGCAAGGTAGCAGGCTAACGACCGAAGCTTGTACACGGGGTTTGGTGATTTGGCCACAAAATCATCAGGAGGACGGTTTCTTGGTTTGGGCCTCAAAACCAAGCCCGAGTACTCAACGAGGCGAAGTCTGGGCAGCTGGGCCGAGGTGACCAGCCAGGCCCAAGTTCAGCGTCGAGGAGCTTCGATCCAGAGGACACGCGGCATGACCGCAAGGCTTGCATCGGAGGGAAGCTAGCTTGCGGTGGAAGGTGTCCCAGCCGGAAAATATCTGAAACCAAATGTCAAATTTGCCCCTGAGGGGTATGTATCACTTAGGGGTAGTTTAGTCTTTAGAGCACCACCACTTGGACTATATAATAGACCCCCTAGGGGTGGTGGCTGCCATCTCTTTGCATCCTCTCTAGTTATCTCTCTAGTTTTCCTTTGGACTTGTATTTCCCTTTCATCCTTTCCACCTAGAACTATTTCGAATCATTCGTAGTTTGTATAGGTGAATTCATGGTTGGTTGATTGAGTTTGTGCTGCTCATCTTTGTGCCATGATTTGAATCCACGAGCTCTTTTTCTTTTCCTTATTTTCGGAGGTATTTTCGGAGCTATTTTTGGGTGATTTCCGTTCTTCACTTCCTTGGGCGTTTTCTCTCGGATTTCTTTGGGGGATTTACGTATGAGTGCCTTGTGCCTCTTTTGCTGGTGATCTCTTGCTCTGTTAACTTCAAGATACCATGATGCAAAAGAACTAAAAACGCCCTCACAAAATACCAAGAAGCCTTGGCGTACGTAGTTAGTTGCCGGTGGCGAGGCACAATATACGTCTCTCCCTATAATAGCTAGTCGTTACTCAGACCATCGCAACCCTAGTCGAATGGAGTCAGTGTACCTGCAAGAAAACCATGAACCTTCTGTGCCAGCACGCCACGGAAGCGTCCCCATTCATTACCGTTCATTTATAAAAACGGTATCCATGCGTTCAACACTGCATGGACAGTGCATCTAGTCTAGGCCGTACGCTCCTTTTGAATAGAGCACACAACCCTTCACATAACTCGTGATGCGGCATCGTGCACATGTCTCGAACATGGCGAACAACCAGGATGATAGGCTCATTTGAATTAGAACCATACCATCAAGACCTTGCTCACATATAAAACATGTGGCGACTCATACACAACCGTAATGATAGGTTCCTTAGAATGGAGATCCTATCACCCTTCGTGCACGCGGGGCACGGAAACCAGCGCACGTATAAAACACAGTGGGCAAGGTGTGCTGGGCAGGTTAGTCAAATATAGCATAATTAGCAAGCCACCTGAAACAACCCGAAATTCCCTCTAGGGCTTCACGGTCTAGTTAATCCTTAGCGATCCAACGAGTTTTCACAAAGTACTAGTTGGTCAAGTTTTATTCCGAAACAAGTGTGGGACCGTGTGAACCTCTGGTGTACGACTTTTCGCTCTGATACCAGCTGTGGCAGAACCGCTCAAATCAATTCGGCTTAAGTGCGCTAACCTTCCATTGGTCGTCACGCAATTAAATCGGAGTAATCTGACAGTCTGTCGGGTCGAGCCCGATGCAACCACGAACAGTTACCTCGATCGAAACAAGTCATACAAATACCCACTCGAAGGTGGATCCCAGAGATTACAACAATCCACAAGTATTAAATAGGTCCCACTTGAGGTAATTTATTACAAACCAAGTTCAATGCATAAAGCAACTGTTAAATCAGAGTTTTCGAAAGCAGCGGAAATGAATTAATTATTCGAAAGCGGTAGTAACATCACGTGAAGCCGTCGTGACGTCACTCAGAAGCATCCTCGTCCCAAACAACAGTCCAACCAGGAGGAAGGGTGGTTGGCCAGGTAAGACCTACAACCATCTCCTTAAGAGCGCTACCTGAAAACAATTCCACAAGCAAGGCTAAGTATACTAATACTCAGCAAGACTTAACCGTCGGGTGTTAGCTACAACACCAACTTCTAGACATGCAAGGCTTTTGGCTGGTGGGTTTGTTTTGCCAAATAGCGACTAATAGTGGATCCTTACTTTCAATATTTTAGCATCAAGTTCTAGTTAAGTTAACCATTCTAGGTAAGCAACCTGTACTAACCCAAGCAAGTGGAGCAAACATTTAAGCAAGTAGCAAGTTTATCATCATCATGTTCCACTTTCATTACTCGGTGCGGCAAGAGATCAAGTAGTCTCATTAGCTGCAAGAAATAGACAGTTTGAACCGATTTTAACCTTGCAAGGTGGATACTAAACACACGGAAAAGCACCAACCCCGAGGGTCGACGCTAACCAGGCCGTTCGCATGTCTTCTGGGTTTGTTAATCCGAGCCCACTCCCCTTGGACACAAGCCTTAGCCGGTCATACTTCGCGGCCGTAGCCGGCCGGCCCTGGTCTTGAGCCACGTGTCAGCGACAGGGGGATAAATCCAAGGGCAAGCAGGACAAGGCCACGCCCCCTTCCGAACAGGTACTAAACTTACCGGTCCCATACCGAAACAAGTGCTTAGTGCTTTCAAACACTTGACCAACATCGCCGGCACACTTCGACCTTAGCAACTTTCATAAACAGACGGGGCATCTACATGACCAAAAACCCCCGTCCGTCATCCTTATGATTCCAACATAAGTAAAGCAGTTGATTCCTATATCTCGCAAGTGACAGGAAATCACTCGACTTTTACCGGGTCCTTATAGCGGGGCAGCTATCGACCTATCATACTAGTATTGCATAGCACAGGTACCTAGGATCATGCAACTAGGGTTTCAATTCAACTCCTGACCATAAATGCACAAACATAAACTTAGCAAAACATAGTTGCATGTATTTGAAACATAGGACATGCTCCTGGGGCTTGCCTTCGGGCACAGTGTTAGCTTGGGAGTCCTCGGCAGCAACATTCGGGTCTTGCTCGACCTGGACGACGTTCACCTCGCCTTCAGCTTGGCCTTCTCCTTCCGCGGGGACCAGCTCGTAGTTTCCGTCAGCGAGGGCAGGTTCTACACGAATGCATATGCAATAAGAATATGATCTTATGTCGAGTCGTCACTGTTGCACAATGATGAACCCGGGTGTATTTAGCGACACATTCACCTGGACAAAAATTTGTCTGATCTTCCCTTTCTTTACCAAAGGTTGTAATTACTCATTAAAGTATATGGGTTTGTCGATGGTGATTGTGTACACATAAATTATTTATCTTCTATTTTATCACAAGACAGCAAGGGTGTGTGTGTGTGATGTTTTCAGTTTATTTAACCATTTATTAAAATAACTTATTCTTATTTAACTCCCTTCTTAGCAATGAAACTTTCATAAATTATTCTGGCAGTTCGGTTCACTATTATAATGTGAGAAAATTACTGTATGCTCTTTGTGGTTTACTTGATTTGCTGACCAAAACTTAGGCCAAGATCATGCATACATTTACCACAACAAATAAACAAGAACAGCACACTATCATCAAGAATAAATCCTAAGAAATCACACTATCATCCAAGGTCCTTAGAATTTTACCAGAGCCTAATTTAACCTAAACAAGCTCACATGCCAAAGGATAGCTCCAAAAGATCTAAAGATCCTGCTGTTTGGAATTTCTAAAGTTTAAACTGGTATGAATTAGAAGTGCCAGTTACCACAAGACTTCTGTGACAAGATTGAACTCAGAAGCTTCACAGATTAATTATTAAAAATGTTGAACCAATCGTGCATTGCCAGCCTAAACAATTAACAACTCAAGATCTAGTGTGTAACTTTGTGCGAACTTTCTACAGCAGCCTAGATACTTCACCAGCTACAACATACTCAAAAACTAGCATAAACAAGCCAATGGATTTCAAACTGTGCACAAAATAGAGTTTGAACAGATTTGAATCTAATTCAAAAATGAAGCAGAAAACACCTATACAAGCTTTCTAGGAAAAGTAGAACACAGCACCAGCAGTACAATAAAATTGGGTTTGCATTTTTCTGATTTTCTATGATTTTTAATCGATTTTCAAAGTTTCAGGATTTGGATCCTAGATCTGAACAATCTATTTACAGATTAGCCCCTGGAAACTTGCGCTAAGGCCCCTGGAAAGATTTGTGGCTTTGCAATGTGGTCCCTGGGCCATGGCCGGCGGCGGGTCAGGCCGGATTCCGGCGAAGTGGGGCCACGGGGCTCAACAATAACCAGTCGAGGGTGCTCAGGGGTGCTCACCGCCTCACCTCGAGTGGTTTCCGAGTAGTTTGGGCGGCCGAGGTGGTGTGGCGGCGGCGGACGGCGGAGCTGGGCGGCAGCGGCTCTGTTCGAGCTTGCTTCGGCGGCTAGAGTGGCAATGGCGCTCGACTGAGGGCTGGGGAGCTCGAGAGGTGTGCTGCAGGTGCGCTCGAGTGGTTTGCTGCAGGTGCAGCGGCGTGCGAGGATGGCGGCGGAGCGGAGCTGAGGAGGGGAATCGACGGCAGGGCAGAGAGTGGCAGCTAGGGCTCTGGGAAGCTGGGGCAAGGGCGTGGCGAGTGCTGGTGGTGAAGAACGGCGGCGGAGCAGCGCGCACGGCGGAGAGCGGCGGAGCGGCAGCCTGGCGGCGACAATGGCGAGCGACGGAGGGGGCTCGCGTGCAGGGGGGTGCGGGGCCTTTTATAGGCAGTCGAGGCGAGGACTCGACTGCGGCTCGGAGCGGCGAAGCTGCCATGTGGAGCTCTGGGCGGTGCGTTGCTGGCTGCCGCGGCGGACATGGCTCGCCGGTCGGCGTCCTGTCGCGGCGGGGCGGCGTTGGGCTTGGCGGTCGGTGGCCGGTCGGGGCGAGCTCGTGCGCGGGTTGGCGACGTGCTGGGGCCTCACGACGACTGGTTTGCCGGCCTTGGTCGGGGCAGCGGCGCTGCAGCCTGCCGGCGGGTCGACTGCGACCACGTGGCGCGCGCCGGGCGCCCGTCGCGTCTGGTCGGAACGGCGCGGGGGACAGAGCGGCTCTGTCGGGCGGACCACGGGGGACAGCCGCGGCACATTTAAGGCGCGGGCGCAGCCTCGGCGTCCGTGTCAGAGTCCGGCCGCCGCGTGGCGGCGCTGTCGGGCGCGGGAACGCGCGGCGCCGGAGAGCGTCGGCAATTCGTCGAACACATGCCGGGCGTCCATTCAAACCAAATTTTCTACGAAATTTTGAACTGAAGTTCAAAATCTCCAAAAAGCAAAGTTGTGTTCCAGGTTACCAGCTACAACTTTTGTAAAGGTTGACCTATGAAAAAGTGTATAGATCAACGGGAAAAATTGCAGAGAAAGCAGCATGAACTCGGGTGCCAGCCTGCGGTGAACTTCTGTGTTTGACTGACTTTGACTGAGATTTAAGGTGCCTTCCACTCAAAATCTCGAAACGAGCCAATTGACAAAAATGTGTCCCGTTAAAAACTGAAGAACTTTTGTATTGGTCGATTTTCAAGTTCTTAAGTGAAATTTCGAATTCAAACCATGCCAACCGTGAAAGGTCAAAAGTTCACCGAGGTGCAAGGGAATTTTTGGTAGGATTCCTTAAGTGAAAATCTAGGTGGAGCCAAATTAAACTTAATTAGGCTAAGACAAAAGGTTTAGCAGGTGATTAAGTTAATTAACACCTAGATTGTCACAGCCTACCCCACTTAAACAGAATCTCGACCCGAGATTCGAGTGTAGAAAGAACTAGGGTGTGCAAGAATGCTTACGATCATGTAGTAGAAGAAACCCGGAAATTTGGTGTTCAGAATAATTCTCCGTCTCCCATGTGGCTTCTTCCTCCGTGTGATGATTCCACTGTATCTTGTACATTTTAATGATCTTCCTTCTTGTTCCCCTTTCTTTGCGGTCGAGAATCCGGAGAGGGTGTTCCACGAGAGCCAGGTCGGGTTCCAACCATGCCAAGTCTTGATCGACAATCTCAACCTCGGGAACTCGAACGCACTTCTTAAGTTGAGATACGTGGAAAACATTGTGGACAGCCGACAGCCTCTCGGGGAGTTGTACTCGGTATGCTACTGGTCCACAGACTTCTATGATCTCATATGGCCCAATGTAACGAGGTGCCAATTTTCCTTTTACTCCGAACCTTAGTACTCCCTTAGTGGGTGAGACTCGAAGGTAAACGTGTTCTCCCACAGAGAACTGTAGGGGCTTCTTCCTTTTATCAAAATAACTCTTTTGTCGGGATTGGGCAGCCTTCAGGTTAGCCTGAATCACTTTCACTTTCTCCTCTGCCTCGGCCACTAGGTCCGTGCCGAACATCGATCTCTCGCCGGTTTGGGACCAACTCAACGGAGTTCGACATCTTCGGCCATACAGCGCCTCAAAAGGTGCCATCTTTAAACTCGCTTGGTAGCTGTTGTTATATGAGAACTCAGCGAGGGGCAAACATTTATCCCAATTCTTGTCAAAGTGTATTACACAAGCTCTCAGCATATCTTCCACTATCTGATTAACCCTTTCGGTTTGGCCATCTGTTTGGGGTGGTATGCGGAACTGTGGATTAACTTGGTTCCTAGTGATTTATGCAAGTGCGCCCAGAAGCGGGATACGAACTGAGGACCTCTGTCGGATATGATTGTTTTGGGCGTGCCATGAAGACGATAGATTTGGCTGAAATAAATGTCAGCATACTCCTTGGCGGTGTAGGTGCTGTGGACTGGAATAAAATGTGCGGTCTTGGTAAGTCGATCGACAATAACCCATATAGAATCATGCTTCTGGGAAGTGAGGGGCAATCCAACTATGAAATCCATGCTTATATCCTCCCATTTCCAGGAAGGTATTGGAAGGGGTTGTAACATTCCCGCTACCTTAAGGTGACTGGCCTTAATTCTTTGGCAAGTATCGCACTCTGAGACGTACGTGGCAATGTCCCTCTTCATTCTTGTCCACCAAAAATTTTGTTTCAAATCTTGGTACATTTTGCTGCTCCCCGGGTGAATGGAAAATTTAGAGAGGTGAGCCTCATCTAAAATTTCCTTTCGGAGTTCCAGGTGTTTAGGTACTACTAGACGTTCCCCAAAATGTACGACCTCTTTTTGATCTAATCTAAACAACGATACTTCTCATCTCCGGCAGAGAGCCTTTCTTTAATGATCTTGATGCATTTATCTTGAGATTGAGCGGCAGCGATTTTGTCGTAGAGAGTCGGTTCTAAGGAAATGTTATTGAGTGAGCCATGAGGAACAATCTCCAAGCTAAGCTTCCTCATCTCAGCACATAGGGTCTGGCTATAGGTGTCTGCGGTGAGACAGTTGCAATGTGCCTTCCGACTCAACGCATCAGCTACCACGTTGGCTTTTCCCGGATGATAAAGTATTTCCAAGTCATAATCCTTGACCAATTCCAACCATCTACGTTGCCTCATATTCAGATCTGCCTGCGTAAGGATGTACTTGAGACTTTTGTGATCGGTGTACACTTTACACTGTGCTCCCATGAGGTGGTGTCTCCAAAGTTTTAGAGCATGGATCACGGCTGCTAATTCAAGATCGTGAGTAGGGTAATTCAGCTCATGCGGGCGAAGGGCTCGAGAAGCATAAGCAATGACTCTGTTATCTTGCATGAGAACACATCCCAACCCGGTGCCTGAAGCATCGCAGTAGATGTCATAAGGCTTCGTGTTGTCAGGCTGTGCTAGAACGGGGGCCGAAGTAAGGAGTCGTCTCAAGGTGTGAAAAGCTTCTTCACATTTTTCCGTCCATTTGAACTTAGCTCCCTTCTTAAGTAGTTCAGTCATAGGCTTAGCTATCTTGGAGAAGTCAGGAATAAAGCGACGGTAGTACCCTGCTAGTCCAAGGAAACTACGGATTTGGTGAACAGACGTGGGAGTTTCCCAATCCATGACCTCTTGTACTTTCCCGGGGTCCACTGAAATACCTTCATCAGAAATTGTGTGCCCGAGAAACTTGACACTGTTGAGCCAGAATTCACATTTAGAGAACTTGGCATAAAGCTGATGATCTCTAAGTGTTTGCAGAACAATGCGAAGATGCTCAGCATGTTCTTCCTCATTTTTAGAGTAGATCAGAATATCGTCAATGAAGACCACGACGAATTTGTCAAGATAGGGCATGAAGACCGAATTCATGAGATACATAAAGTAAGCCGGTGCGTTGGTGAGTCCAAAAGACATGACCAGATACTCATACAAACCGTACCTAGTAGAGAAGGCGGTTTTTGGAATGTCGCAAGGGCGGATCTTGATTTGATGGTACCCAGAACGAAGATCAATTTTTGAGAAGATTTTAGCACCAGCTAGCTGATCGAAAAGAATGTCAATGCGGGGTAAGGGGTATTTGTTCTTGACAGTCACTGCATTGAGAGGGCGATAGTCCACGCATAACCTCAAGCTTTTGTCCTTCTTTTTAGCGAAGTGGGCCGAACATCCCCAAGGTGAGGTGCTAGGTCGGATAAAGCCTTTTTCAAGCAACTCTTGCAATTGCGTTTTCAACTCTGCCAACTCTATGGGTGACATCCTATACGGTCGCTTGGATACAGGAGCAGTACCCGGTTGTAGCTCAATAACGAACTCATTGTCCCGGTCAGGGGGCATGCCTGGCAAGTCCTCTGGAAAGACATCAGGGAACTCGCAAACCACTGGAATATCCTCAAGCCTAAGCTCAGCCAATGAGCACAGATGGGAACTGGCGTAGGCCTTGTGTGGCAGATAGAGATCGGTGTGGCCTAAGAGTGGTGAGTGTATTTCCACTACCCTTTCGGGAATATCAAGTATGACCCGGTGTTTAGTCATCCAATCCATTCCCAGAATGATATCCATCCCCTCCAACTTCACATTTATCAAGTGAGTCTTAAAATTTTTACTGCCCAACATTATGGGTACTTGCTGTGCGATTAAGTTTGTTGAAATTTTTCCACCCGACTGGTGATCAAGTATGGGGTGGCAGTACCAGAAAGATTCAACCCACATCTTTCACTGAACTTCGCACTTATAAAACTATGCGTTGCACCGGAATCAAAAAGTATAACTGCAGGTTGATTGTGGACAGAAAAGGTACCCGTCATCACTGGCGCCTCCTCGGGAAGATCCGTGAGAGTGGTGAAGTTGATTCTTCCCTGACGGACTTGTACCGTCTGCCTTCTTCCCTTGCCCTGATTCTGCGCCCGTCCTTGGTTCCGCTGTTTGTTCTGGGGGCAGTCCTTGTAATAGTGACCCGTCTGTCCGCACTTGAAACAAGCATTCCCATTGCTTGGACGAGCGGGGACTTGGTAGTTGGGGCGTGGGGCAACGAGCTGCTGAGGAGCAGGGAAACGATTCTGACTCTGCTGGGGTGGCCTGATGGTCCAACGTCCTTGTTGTCCTGGCCTCTGGGGGTTGGAGGTAGGAGTGTTCTGAACAATCCGGAACCTCTGATTTGATGGAGCAGCCTGAGTCATAGGGGCCTTTCTCTTCTTCTCGGCTTTAAGGGCAGCAATGGCATCTTCTTGAGTAATGGCTAGGTTGACTAGCTCGTTGTAGGTAGCAGTCCGGATAGGGTTCAGACGTTCCTTGAGCTTGGCACTGAGGCCTCTGCGAAAGCGGTCCATTTTCTTTTGATCCGTGTCAGCGTGGGTACCAGCGTATTGGCAGAGATTGTTGAAGGTCTGGGCATACTGGGACACAGACCTGTTGCCTTGGGTGAGAGCCAGGAACTCATTAAGCTTTCTCTCAATTAAACCCTCAGGAATATGGTGAGCTCTGAAGGCGGTCTTGAAATCAGCCCAAGTTATCACAGTGTTTTCTGGAAGGGTGGCCAGGTGATTCTCCCACCAGATGAGGGCGGGTCCTCTGAGTAACTGGGCAGCAAACCTAGCCTTGCTCTCCTCGGAGCATGGTAGGGCAAGTACCGAGAACTTTGATTCCACAGCACGAATCCAAGCATCAGCATTCAGTGGTTCGGTTGCTTCATGGAAGGTCAGTGGCTGAGTACTCAGGAAGTGTTCATAGCGAGCAACATGGGGCTGAGCATCATGGTGTCCCCCTGGGCGTTGCTGCATCAGCTGTCGCTGCACATCAAGCATCTCCCGCATCATTTTAGTTTGGGTGACGAAAAACGCCTCCATCGGATTTTGCGGGGGCTGCGGCAGCGGTGGCTGGTTTGCTTGGGCGCCACTGTTTTGCCCGGCGGTGAAGTTGGTGCGGCGGGTTGAATCAACCATCTGCAAAAATCATTTACCATCAGCCACATGATTTGAAACTCGTATACCAGGTAAACAAGGCAATCATGTGCGAAATTAGTAAACATTCACTGCAGAGTTTTGCTGATCAGCAAGGCTGTCAGAGGAGAAAATTCATATCTCCCAGGTTACACGCCCAAAAATTATGAATTTTTGCCAGAAGATAGAGAATTTAGAGAGCTACAACTTTCGTGTTACGCTCCAGGCCTAATTCGCACTCTAGCTAGGGCGAAAAATTCGAAGTTCACGTTTCTGTTTTTGCGGTTTTCAGAACGGCCGAGGCTCACCTAATTGTACATAACTCTCGCAATTCTTAACCAAAAGGGCTGAAATTTTGCGAGCATCTTCCTTATGAAATTCCTCATAACTTTGGTATTCATCATTTAGCCCAGAAATGAGAAATTCATGCATAAAAATTCAAATCACACTCAGCTGCAGAGTTTAGCTGTTACATCCACATCGAAGCAACAAACTCTAGGGTCACTCCTACCCTAAGGTACATCATGGTCAAGCTGCACAAAAGACATACTCAACTCGAAGCTAGCCTATTACATCACTGTCCAAAAGTAGGCTACGCTGAGGAGTAACACTTCCAAACATCTAGAAATCGTCGAGGTTGTTGACCGAAGCCTCACTCTCGGCGGGTGAACCGGGTGTCGTGGGTAGAGGTGGCAAGTCACTAAGGGTATCCGTGCCGGACATGCCCTGAACCTCCTCGGGGTCTATCTCTATCTCCATAGGCTCCTCCTCCTCCTCATCGACCATCTCCACGTCCTGCTCAAGAGGAACCTGTTGCTGAAGTATCCCTATGTGCTAGTGAGCGTCCTCAACGTCAAGGTGGAGGTCCGTGAACCTCGTCCTCTAGCTCTCCAACACGGTCAACGAGCCCAACCCGCTCGTTATGCAGCGAGTCTATCTCCTCCTACATCGCCTCGATCTGGCCTAGGTGGGTAGCACGCTCCTCCTGCATCTCGGCCTATCTGTGCCAAGTGAGTCTCTCGCTCCTGCTGAAGGGCGGTGACATGTCCAAGTAAGTCGCCAATCTGAGCCTAGAAGTTGGCCATAGCCATGTCTGTGTCGGCTGCCTCCAGGGTCAGAGTGGTGTAGTCGTACTGAAGCTGTCGGAAGGACCGGTATGAAGCCATGCTGTACTCAACCGAGTCAGCCAGTCCTCCCTGAAGCAAAGGAGAAAATGAAGCAAAGGAAGACACAGGATAGGAGAGATTCCCCTAGAACAGAAGATGACCACCATGAGAACCATGACCGGCCAGAGATGGCCAAGATACAATGTTCGGCAACGATACTTGAGATGACAACAGCGGCAACCCGTAGAGCTTGCAAAAATAACGCCTAAAATAGGGAGGAGAAAAAAGGCCAAGGCTTTCACCTAAAAAGCTCAATGGGGAGGAGAGAAGAGAGGATTGAATGACGCCTTCAAGAAGGTAAGCGGCGCCCGAGAACGTCGCCATCATTGGCCTGCATGCAGGCACAAGGCTTTCTCCTTCACCTCATTCCCTCCCCAGAAATCATCACCACTACCAGGAACACGGGGACGCCAGGCACGGAGAAGCCAAGGAATGTTGCCAATCGAAGCTAGAACCCCCACCAACAGATGCAGACCACCCTGAAAGTTCATCTAGTCCCTTAAGTGGGTTTTGGTGAATTGAGTGACAAAATGATTAAAGGACTAACATGTTTTGTAAAGTTTATGAGCATGATTTAATTTGTATACTTGTGATACATGTGTGTTCATTGGTGAAACACATGGTATATGGCTCATAAGCGAGAAGTGATGGTTCTCATTGTGTTAAAACGTGATGAACAACAAGGAAATGATAAACAAATAAAGAGACTTGGTCTCTAACTCTATAAAGACTTGTTGACATGCACATGGGACATCATGAACATGGTTGGATAAAATTGTTAATAATTACAAGTCATGATTGAAAAGAAGAAAGGGCATGTTGAGAAGGATTATGACTAGGTCTATGATTAATAGTTGGCTTGTATATAAGACATGATGGTCTTCAAGACAAGGAAAGATGAAATATAGTGGATAAATTGCAAATCAAGAATTGGTTTTCATAGATGATACAAGCCTAGGTGAAGCTATGTGTGAAGCATGGACGAAAGGTTGGATTTCGGGATGGTGTTTCTAGGGACTAAGCATTTTGTGATCAAGTTGCGGCTTGAGTCATGGATTCTTTGCTACGGGTGACGAAACTTTCTACGGATCAACTTGATGGATCATGATCACATGTGGTGCTCATATTGGCGAGTATCAATCTTCATTAAAGAAGGGTGACTTGTCTAGAAATGGACTTCATTCTAAGTCAAAAGTTCAAATCACTATCTCAAGATGGTTTTGCTCAAGCTCAAACAATGTGAACAGCCCTCAAGAAGAAGAATTGATCATGTGCGGCCTAATTGAAGACACTCAAGCTCAAGCAAATAATTCAGTTCTATATTTATTCTTGAGTATAGGTGTGCCATACTATCAAGAGGGATGTCACATTGAATGATTGACTATACACCATAACAGTGCTCAATAGTTGACCTAAGTGAGATAGCCTTAAGAGTTAACTGAAAAGTGAGCAAGTGGGAGCTCACTGACCCAGGTCAGTTTAACTGCTCCTCAGGGCTGGTTTAACCACCCCTGACCCCTCTGACAGCTCCAACGACAAGTTTTTTTTGAACAGGCGGTTTAACCGGCCCTTGGTGGCGGTTTAACCGGCCAGAGCATATCTCTAATGGCTAGTTTTTGTTAGTTGGAGCATTTATACTCCTTAGCCCTCTCCTTTGAGGGTTGCTGGTTCTGTGTGATTTCTAAGCCTACTTCAGACATTCTAACAGCAGAAAAGCTCTCCCCAACCACTCTTTGTGAGTTTGCTTGATTTGGCAAAAATTCTTGAGTTGGGGTTAAGAGAAGAATTTGTGTGTGAGCTTGAGAGCTTTGTGAGCTCAGAGATCTTGTGAGAGCACTAGTGAGCAAATCCATAGGTTGAGCACTTGTGGTTGGCGTCAAAAGTTCATTGTGCATTCGTTACTCTTGGAGCTTGGCTCCTAGACGGCTAGGCGTCGCCGGTGAGCTCCCATTCGTGTGGTCAGCTGTCGGAAGTTTGTAAAGGCTGGTCTTGCCTCCTTCGTGGAAAAGGACCATCTTAGTGGAGGGCTAAGGTGTGGCATGTATACACCTTGGCGAGGCAACCTTGTGGGGTTCCTCAAACGGAGACTAGGAACCACTGAACTAGCTTGGTGCTTGCAGCGGGTCTGAACTTCGGGAAACACCTAGGCCGACCGGCCCCACTTGTCATTTTTCTATGGCCAGATCACAGCAGCAAGAAGCAGGCACATGTGCATGGGCACGACACAAAAGGATACAGGAAATTGGGCAGCAACCAAGGCCGAGCGGCTCCACTCAGGCCGATCGGCCTCCCTCCACCGTCGTCGTCCCATCCTCACCTACCAGGGCACATTGCATAGCGTTCTGACCACCGACGCATGAGATGGGCAGCAGCCGTGCCAGATGAGGGCCGATCGGCCCCATCCAGGGCGGTCGGCCTGCCCCCGACGCCCCTCTATAAAAGCCGGCACCCAGCTCAGGAGCAGCTCGCCCCAAGTGCAGGTATGCAAGCATCCTGAGCACTTCCCTTCTCCCTCGTGCTAAATTTCAAAAATCTCTAAGCAAGGTTAAAGTTTGAACCACAAGAAAATTCTGCTAAAATCCATCCCTGAATTCTTGTGAGAACGAACCCCTGCTGGTAGAACGAGTACGTTTGTGGTGGTTCTTACCCCACAAGAATGCCTAAATTCTGACTGCCTAACCCCTGATTTCCTTCGGGTATTGTGAGACTAACCTTTTGCAGGAATCATGTGGTCAAGGGCGCGTCAGACGGCACGTGGAGTCGTGACCAAGCTCAGCTCCTCAAGCTCCCGCTGATCTCAGAGATCGTCTGCCTCCCGAGACACTATGTCTATTGACTCTGCTCAACAAGACACAGAGTCCCAGGAGGAGGAGAGGCAAGAAGTGCCCCGGAACAGGCTCCGCATCCGGATCATGACCCGGATTGAGCACATCATTGCCAGGACCGAAGAGGAGAGAACGGTGCTTGCCAAGCTCCAGACCCGCGACTACACGCATGCCAAGTACTTCGACCCCATGTTGCTGATTAGGACCAGTCTCGGAGGAGACATGGAATGGGCTTTCAACAACACTGGATGGCAAAACTTCTACCCGTCTCGGAAACAGGTTCGCACTTTCTTACCATGGAGTTTTTGATGAGCTTAAAAATTGAAGTTCTTCCCAACGAGACAAACATTTGCTTTCGGTTTTTCAACGAGGATTTTACCTTGACCCCGAAACAGCTCAGTGAGGCTCTTGGTTTCAACAAGAGATGCATCATTGACGCTAACCTTTTGGTGACTAACCACCGGTACAACCGTGCCGCATGGTGGGATAGCATCACAAGTGAGCCGTCCTCTAGGAAAAACAGCATCGCAGCCATCCATAACCCCACTCTTCGCTTTCTGGCGAAATGGATCGCTATGGTGGTTCACCCACGAGCTGATTTGCGTCTTTGCCTTTTGCCTGATTTGGAGTGCCTTTATGCCATGGTCAAGAAAATTCGTTTCTCGCCTGTCATGAGCATGCTTGATGATTGGCAAAGGTTAGTCACTAGCCGAGCCATGATTGACATAACCTCGCTAGTCACCTGCATTGTGAGGACCCGGTGTGTCCGAGGACCGGTGGATGGTCGCTTCCTGGTGTGATGAGTGATTGACAACGTGGTGTGGATTGACGTTTCCCTTGGCTCAAGTATTGCAGGTGTAGAATGCGGCTTGATTGCATTGGTGCAGGTGAAGAACAGGCGTGAAAGGTCTTAGCCATGGCGGCCTCCGAGGAGCGGAGAGACAAATAGGCTTGGTTCGAGGGACCCGGTGGCCGGATGGATCAAGTGCGGTTCACATGCTGGCAAGAACGAGCAAGGGGACGTGGTTCCGGTGCGAGGTAGCGGCTTACAACTGAAGCTCGTACGTGGACGAGAAGCCGGTGCAAGGTGGCGGCTAACGACCGAAGCTTGCGCGCGGGGTTTGGTGATTTGGCCACAAAATCATCGGTGGACGGTTTCCCTTGGTTTGGGCCTCAAAACCAAGGACCGAGGACTCGACGTAGCGACGGCCCGGCCTGCCAGCCAGGGGCGGTCCAACCGCCCCCCAGGGGCGGTGTGACCGGTCCCACCTGGGCAGGTCGCCCGTGAGCGTCGAGGAGCTTCGATCCGGAGGACACGCGGCGTGATCGCAAGGCTTGCGTCGGAGGGAAGCTAGCTTGCGGTGGAAGGTGTCCCAGCCGGAAAAATCTTCGCGGAAAATGTCATATTCGCCCCTGAGGGGTATGTATTGCTTAGGGGTAGTTTAGTCTTTCGAGCACCACCATTTGGACTATTTAATAGACCCCCTAGGGGTGGTGGCTGTTATCTCTCTAGTCATCTCTTCTAGTTTTCTCTTTGGTTTTCCTTTGAACTAGTTTTCCCCTCATCCCCTTCACCTAGAACTACTTCTAATCTTTCCTAGTTTTGTATAGATGAATTCATGGTTATGTGATGGAGTTTGTGCTGCTCATCTTTGTGCCATGATTTGATTTCCCGAGCTCCTTTTCGTTTTTCCATTTTCGGAGGTATTTTCGGAGCCATTTTTGGGGGATTTTCGTTCTTCACTTTCTAGCCCGTTTTCTCTCGGATTTCTTTGGGGGAATCACGTATGAGTGCCTTGTGCCTCTTTTGCTGGTGATCCCTTGCCCCCAAACGCCGGGAATCGGATTGGATTTGAAGTTTTCGGGATGAACTCGTGGAGGGTGTGTTCTTCGCTAGATTTGAAATCCCCGGAGTTCTAGGGAGTTAGAGGCCGAGATTTTTGGGACATAGCCTCTCCTTGAGGTGTATATCATCTACCCAAAGTTTCGTCTCAAAACTCTAAGCCGTTTGGGAGATCCGTTCTCGAGTTGACCTTCTTCCCGTGCTGTCTGGCAAGACCGGTGCGACCGCCCTCGGATACCGGTGTGACCGCCCCTGGCAAGCAAGGGCGGTGCAACCGCCCCTGGCTGAGAGTTGGTGATTCGTGTGGTTTTCGTTCGATTCGTGTTGGTTTTGTTCGATTCGTGTTCCGCTGTGTTGATCTTGTTCCTAGGGTCAGTAGCCTCACAGTAGCTACGTGATCTTGGCAAGATCGGTTGGTAGGCTTTGGAGTTGGTTTGGGAGTAGCCGGATTCGTGAGAGAAATTTTTATCGGCTCCCATTCACTCCCCCCCTCTCTGGTCGCCTAATCGGTCCTTCAATTGGTATCAGAGCCGGTTACGGGTCTTTGCGACTCTAACCAGTCTAAGATCCAAAGATGGCGTACCAAGATCGGGGTTCCGGGCCTCCACACTTCGATGGGAAGAACTACCCGAACTGGGTTGCGCGTATGGGCGCTTTCTTGCGAGGCAAAGGAAAGTTGTTGTGGGATGTGACCAAAGATGAGAACTATGTCAATCCCACCAACTTAGATGCCCAGGATGCAAAGGATAGGTTTGAGGCAAACGCTAGAGCTGTTGACTACTTGTTCCGTGCTTTGTCTGCCGAGGAGTTTGAGCGTGTTTTGGGCGAGGACCTAGCTAGCCAGATCTGGCAGAAGCTCAAGGTAGCCCACGGTGGTGATAGCCATGTCAAGGCTAGGCTTTTCTCGATGTACCGGAGAGAGTATGAGAATTTTGCTCATTTGCCAGGAGAGTCTGTTGATGCTTTGTTTCAGCGTTTCACTTCGATTGTCAACAACATGAAAGCCAACATTACCGTGCTCCCATACTCGGATCATGACCGAGCTATCAAGCTCCTGCAAGCACTTGATAGATCCGTGTGGGGTGCCAAGGTTGAGGCGATCATGGAGTCGGCAAACTATGAGACTCTTTCTGTTGATGAGCTTTTCTCGAAGTTGAAGTCCTCTGAGGTTGACAGGCAGTTGCTTGCCAAGGCTAAGAGTCCGACTGATCCCCATAGTCTGGCTCTAGTCGGTGGCTCTGGATATGGACATGCTAACACTCCTAGACACTTTGCTTTGTCTTCTCTTGTGTCCCTTCCAGATGAAGAGTATGAGGTGCTGAGCGAGGAGGATCTCGCGTTGCTCACGAGGAGGTTCGAGCGGATGTACCAGAACCGCAAGGGTTCGAGGCGTGCGGGGAGTACGTGCTACAGATGCGGAAAGATGGGCCACTTCATCGCCGAGTGCCCCGAGGAGATCAAGAACGACTACAACCGCAAGCACCGCCCGCGAGACGACCACAAGCATCGTCCCAAGGACGAGTACCGCTCCAAGCAGAAGAACAAGGACGAGAGAAGATCCAAGAACAAGCACGGTGGACACAAGAAGCACAGATCTCGAGCGATGGTGGCAGATGCGAGCGACATCGACACAAGCTCCACCAACACCTCGTCAAGCTCAAGCAGTGAAGATGAAGGCTGCGGCCACCGCAAGGAGAAGAAGAGCTTGAACCGCAACTTCAACGGCATCTCCTTCGCCGCCGTCGACTACTGCACCATGGCGCACGACTCCGTGAAGAGCAAGGACGACTCCGACTCCGACTCCGAGGATGAGGTATTGACAGATCCCACCTCTTTGCGTCAGGAGATTGCTAGGCTAGAGCAGTTGGTCGATAACCGCGATGATGTGCTTAGAAAGACCAACAAGGAAAAGAGGGAGTTTAGGTCCTTGCTAGGAGAGTCCAAGGATAGAGTGGCTGAGCTTGAGACCTTACTTTCTGAGACTGGAAAGAAGGCTATGGAGTTTGAGTCTTTGCTTTGCGAGTCTAGGGAGAGAGCAGCTAAGCTAGAGTCTGAGATTGCTGTTTTGAAAGATGCTCCTCTTGTGTCTGATGAGGTTGAATGCTCGTTCTGTGATGTGCATATTGCTGATCTTGTTGTGCTTAAGGAGAAACACATGACTTGCTTGGATGAACTAGAGGGTGCTAGGGTTGAGCTTGCTGAGTTGAAGTCTAGGTCATCTTTGCTAGGTGCTTGTACTTCTTGTCCTGCTTTGCATGCTCAGTTGCTTGAATCACGCACCATGATTAGTTCACTTGAAGCACAACTTAAATCTCCCATTGCGAATTCATGTTCTGCTTGTGATGTTGTTGCATTGAAAAATGTTGAGTTAGAGCAGTGTGTGAATCGCTTGCAAGATGAGAATGATGAGCTGAGACAGTGTTTGGGTTGGTTGTCTGGTCGCGAGCCTCAGCTCAAGATGTTGATTGCTAGTTTTAAGAGAGCTGATGGTTGTGGTCTTGGTTCTGAGAAGGTTGGTGAGAGTAGTGGTGAGAGAGAGAGAGATCCAGAGAGCTCCACCGCAAACATTCCCACAAAACCACCAAAAACCATTCTCAAGAACACTTTCACACCCAAACCAAACCACCTGCTGAACAAGCTTGACACCACTCCAGATCCTCCCAAGTTTCCACCTAAGTCAGAGAACTTTCAGAGGAGAGTGACCTTTGTGAGGAGTGGGGTTTACCAGCCGAGAGAGAGGGCACAGCCGAGAGAAACCCCAAAGCCAAAGCCAGTCCGCTTCCATTGTGAGCATTGTGGAAGGGATGGTCACCTTGAGGAGTTTTGTTGGAGGAAGAAGAGGGAGGTGAGAAGAGAGAAGGAGGTGGGGAACAGGGACAGGTACTACTCTTCTCGTAGTGTGCCTGTGTCTCGTTCACCCTGGCCGAGAGGCGACGCCTTTGTGCGTACAGTTCCTGTGGTTGCTAGTCGTGGTGGTCCAGTTGTTCGTGAGTTTGCTAGGCGGCCTCCGTTTCGCGGTCAGTTTGGTTCAGGGAGGTTCGACCGTAGCTTTGAGGCTAGGAGAGAGTCTAGGCCACGTTTTCCCCCGCGTGGTGCTAGAGGTCCGATGGTGAGAGACGAGAGGGTGTCACGCGGTAGAGTTGATCTTGCTAACCCTTCTTTTGAGCAGATGGCCCGACACTGGTTTGACTCGTTCTGTGCTAACCCCAGTGTCGAGTCATTTGCTCATTCTCGTTCTCGGTTCTGATTGTGCAGGTGGGAGGCTTGGAGAACTTTTGGTTGATGGATTCTGGCTGTTCGAGACATATGACAGGTAATGGTAAGTGGTTCTCCAGTCTCACCCCGGTGGTGTCCAGGCAGTACATCACTTTCGGGGATAAGGGTAGAGGTAGAGTGTTGTCAGAGGGTGCTATTCAGGTGAGCGACACTTTCATGTTGAAGCGGGTTGCTCTTGTCAAGAATCTTGGTTTCAATTTGCTCTCAGTTTCTCAGCTTCTTGATGAGGGTTATGAGGTTCGCTTTAAGCGTGGTGATTCGAAAATTCTTGATTCTCGAGGTGACCTTGTGTGTATGATCATTCCTGAGGGACAGATTTTTCGTGCTGATTTTTCTCGATTTTTTGGTCCTTCACGGTGTTTGATCGCTGGTACTTCTTCTGAGCTTTGGAAGTGGCATAGGAGATTGGGTCATGTGAGCTTTGATTTACTCACACGCTTGAGTGCTCTTGACCTTATCCGAGGATTGCCCAAGCTCAAGTTCGAGAAAGATTTGGTTTGTGCACCTTGTAGGCATGGAAAAATGGTTGCTGCTTCTCACCCACCTTTGACAGATGTTATGACTGAGCGTCCAGGGGAGCTTTTGCACATGGATTTGGTTGGCCCCGCTCGAGTTCGTTCAGTTGGTGGGAAGTGGTATGTTCTTGTGGTTGTTGATGACTTTTCTCGGTATGCGTGGGTGTTCTTTCTGGCGTCGAAGGATGAGACTTTTGATTTTGTTCGAGATCTGATTTTGAGGTTGAAAAACGAGAGTAATGGTGGTGCCATGAGAGCTATTCGTAGCGACAATGGTACGGAATTTAAGAACACTCGTTTTGATGCCTTCTGTCGTGATCTTGGTCTTGAACATCAATACTCGTCGCCATATGTTGCTTGTCAGAATGGTGTTGTTGAGAGAAAGAATAGAACACTTTGTGAGATGGCTAGGACGATGCTAGATGAGCATAGGACTCCTAGGAAGTATTGGGCAGAAGCGGTGAACACAGCTTGCTATGTTTCAAATCGGATTTTCCTTCGTGCTTTCAAGAAGAAAACTTGCTATGAGCTTTTCCATGGTCGTTCCCCCCGTGTGAGTCACTTTCGGGTTTTTGGTTGCAAGTGTTTCATCTTGAAGAAAGGAAATTTGGACAAGTTTGAGTCTCGTTCGATGGATGGAATTTTTCTTGGTTATGCTAATCACTCTCGAGCATATCGTGTGCTCAATCTTGAAACTAACCAAATCATGGAGACTTGCGAAGTCACCTTTGACGAGACCATTCCGTGTAGCTCTTCTGCTTTTGAGTGTGCAGGTGATGATGATTTGGGACAGCCCATCTTTGAGGAAGAACAGCCTGATGATGAAGATGATGAGGAATTTCAGGCACCGTGTGGAGATCGTGTACCTTCTACTTCCACTACTACCACAACGTTCGACGATGGCCCTTCTGCTACACCTTCGTCGAGTCGCGCTCCAGATCGAGTTCAAGTGGAAGCTGATGTTGAGGGGGAGGCAATCTCGAGGCGAGAAGCTCCCCGGCTGGTACAGAGAGATCATCCCCCTTCGAAGATCATCGGGAACATGGATGAACGCACTACACGGTCGAGGTCACAGAACATCTCTCATTATGCTCATTCTGCTTTTGTCGCGTCTTTTGAGCCCAAAAATGTTGGACACGCTTTATCTGATTCCGATTGGGTCAATGCCATGCATGAAGAGCTTGAAAACTTTGAAAGAAATCAGGTGTGGGAGTTAGTAGAACCACCTCCAAATTGTCATCCCATAGGAACCAAGTGGGTATACAAGAACAAGAGGGATGAGAGTGGTGAGATTGTGAGGAACAAAGCGAGGTTGGTTGCTCAGGGGTTTTCGCAGCAGGAGGGGATAGATTATGAGGAGACATTTGCTCCTGTTGCCCGTTTGGAGGCAATTCGGATCCTTCTAGCATTTGCAGTTGCTAAAGGGTTCAAATTGTACCAAATGGATGTGAAGAGTGCCTTCTTGAATGGGGTGATCGAGGAAGAAGTGTATGTGAGGCAGCCCCCGGGTTTTGAGAGTGAGAGATACCCACACCGAGTGTACAAACTCCACCGAGCTTTATATGGCCTAAAGCAAGCACCCAGAGCGTGGTATGGCAGGTTGAGGGGGTTCTTGCTTAGCAAGGGGTTTTTGATGGGAAAGGTTGATAAGACGCTCTTCTTGCTGAGAAATGGCAAAGATCTTTTAATCGTTCAGATTTACGTGGATGATATCATTTTTGGTGGCTGTTCTCATGATCTTGTTGCCAAGTTTGCAGATGATATGAGCAGGGAATTTGAGATGTCAATGATGGGAGAGTTGCAGTTCTTTCTCGGGCTGCAGATCAAGCAAACCAAGGATGGGACGTTCGTGCACCAAAGCAAGTACACCAAGGATATTCTCAAGAAATTTGACATGAGCGACTCCAAGCCGATGACTACGCCGATGAGTACGACTACAGCTTTGGATGCGGATGAGGACGGAGAACCAGTGGACCAGAAGGAGTACCGGAGCATGATCGGCTCCCTCCTCTACTTGACGGCGACGAGGCCGGACATACAGTTCAGCGTGTGTCTGTGCGCTCGTTTTCAGGCTTCACCAAGGACTTCACATCGTCAGGCCGTCAAGAGAATTTTCAGGTATCTCAAGTTTACTCCTGAGCTGGGTCTTTGGTATTCTGCCGATTCCACTCTTGCACTTCATGGTTTTTCTGATGCGGATTTTGCTGGATGTCGTGTTGATCGCAAGTCTACTTCTGGTCAGTGTCAGTTTCTTGGTTCGTCTCTTGTGTCATGGTCTTCTCGCAAGCAGTCTAGTGTAGCCCAATCCACCACTGAAGCCGAGTATGTTGCTGCTGCTAGCTGTTGTTCTCAGTTGCTTTGGATCACATACACCTTGAGAGATTTTGGCTTAGACATGTCCCATGTTCCACTTCTTTGTGATAGCACCAGTGCCATAAGCGTAGCCAAAAATCCCGTGCTTCATTCCAAAACCAAACACATAGAAGTGAGGTACCACTTTCTGAGAGATCATGTGGAGAAAGGTAATATTGAGCTTGCCCATGTTTCTACCCAAAACCAGCTTGCAGACATTTTCACTAAGCCACTTGACCAAGTTACCTTCACCCGCTTGCGAGGAGAACTTGGTGTGTGTGCGGTTTTCTGAGCTGAGTTTTGGAGGCTTCTCTTGTAGCATATGTATACTATTGTATCATCTTTGTATCTTGATGTACATTTTTCTTGCTTTTGTATCTTGATTTTATCTTTTGTATCATATCTTAGGATGAGCTTCTCCTATATGCAGTGATTGGTACAACTTGCTACATTTTAGAGTTTAGGCAGGCTGGCTAGGGATTAATTGTATGGATGGCTATGCTCTTGATGGTTTTGATATATATTCTTTTGAGATAGTCTCTTTTTGAATTAAAATGATAAACTGAACTTAAATCTTTCACCCATGAGTAAATGCCTTTGCATGTCTTATTTGAGCCGAAATGGCTATATTTTGCTTAAGGTCATGCTAGGATGATATTCTTTTCATTTGGGTCAAAGATCGTTGTCATTGTAAATGTTTAGCCCATGTTTATCTCATGGAGGAGCATAAGCTTCTTTTTGTCCCAAAGACATTTCATGTACCATGCTTAATTTGAAAAACTTGAAAAATGAGATGTCTATGCATGAAAGAAGAAAGATAAGAAAAAGATTTATTTGAATATATTTATGCTCATGTCTCTATGCTTTCACCATTGCACACACTTGCACACATGGGTGCTAAGCGGTTGCATGTTGTTTGCCGGAGAAGTCTCCCATGAGAAGTGAACACATGGCTCCGTGCTTTGACATGACATGAGATAGATTTTGGGCGTTTATAATGATCTTTTGTCAAGAATGCTTATTCTATCATGATCTTGGTGAGATGAAGTTTATTTTTGCTCAAATAGTCCATGTTTAGGACTTTGCTCATGAGGTGACCCTTTCGAAAAAATTGCACAAATTGATCATGGCTTTGTCAAATGGCTATATATCTTCACCTTCTTGACGGCAATGCCCTTATGATGCTGTGGCCTGTCTAGTTTGCCTGTTCTCTAACTTGTAGAATTTTGTATCGCTCATTGCCTATTTGAGAAGCTTAGAGTTGAATTTTTTTTGCATTTTTGCCTTGATTTGTGCATTGTCAACAAGGGGGAGAGTTTGAGCATTGGAATACCTTGCTGGGCACTTATGGAAGGTTTTCGAGTTGAAACGACATCATTCCGAGCATTTTTCTGAGATTTGCATTTTTGTGCTTTGACTGGGCAGGGCGGTGTGACCGCCCCTGCAGGGCGGTGTGACCGCCCCTGGAGCAAGGGCGGTGCAACCGGCCCTCCAGGGAGGTCACACCGGCCCTGAGCAGTGGCACGAGGTTTTCTGGGATTTGATCCATTTTCGAGGCATTTTCGCATGCACAAGTTCACTTGTTCAGGGGGAGTTTGCATCAATGCAGGGGGAGTGTTTTGAGAGATCTGAAAAGTGATTTGGAGATTCGTGACTTGTGCTTTGTGCTTTGCTCTTTTGCCGATGGTGTTGAGCCCTTTCGCTTCTTCTTGAAGGGTCGGCGTTTCTGGAGCTTTCTCTTGCGAAGTGACCTTGTTTCGGCTTGTCTTTGCTTTTAATCACTTGCTTGAGTCTTGTTTTGATTTCTTTTCTATTTTCTTTTTCTATCAATGGTTACTATGTGTGTGTTGTCAATGCACTCATCAAGGGGGAGATTGAGGACCCGGTGTGTCCGAGGACCGGTGGATGGTCGCTTCCTGGTGTGATGAGTGATTGACAACGTGGTGTGGATTGACGTTTCCCTTGGCTCAAGTATTGCAGGTGTAGAATGCGGCTTGATTGCATTGGTGCAGGTGAAGAACAGGCGTGAAAGGTCTTAGCCATGGCGGCCTCCGAGGAGCGGAGAGACAAGTAGGCTTGGTTCGAGGGACCCGGTGGCCGGATGGATCAAGTGCGGTTCACATGCTGGCAAGAACGAGCAAGGGGACGTGGTTCCGGTGCGAGGTAGCGGCTTACAACCGAAGCTCGTACGTGGACGAGAAGCCGGTGCAAGGTGGCGGCTAACGACCGAAGCTTGCGCGCGGGGTTTGGTGATTTGGCCACAAAATCATCGGTGGACGGTTTCCCTTGGTTTGGGCCTCAAAACCAAGGACCGAGGACTCGACGTAGCGACGGCCCGGCCTGCCAGCCAGGGGCGGTCCAACCGCCCCCCAGGGGCGGTGTGACCGGTCCCACCTGGGCAGGTCGCCCGTGAGCGTCGAGGAGCTTCGATCCGGAGGACACGCGGCGTGATCGCAAGGCTTGCGTCGGAGGGAAGCTAGCTTGCGGTGGAAGGTGTCCCAGCCGGAAAAATCTTCGCGGAAAATGTCATATTCGCCCCTGAGGGGTATGTATCGCTTAGGGGTAGTTTAGTCTTTCGAGCACCACCATTTGGACTATTTAATAGACCCCCTAGGGGTGGTGGCTGTTATCTCTCTAGTCATCTCTTCTAGTTTTCTCTTTGGTTTTCCTTTGAACTAGTTTTCCCCTCATCCCCTTCACCTAGAACTACTTCTAATCTTTCCTAGTTTTGTATAGGTGAATTCATGGTTATGTGATGGAGTTTGTGCTGCTCATCTTTGTGCCATGATTTGATTTCCCGAGCTCCTTTTCGTTTTTCCATTTTCGGAGGTATTTTCGGAGCCATTTTTGTGGGATTTTCGTTCTTCACTTTCTAGCCCGTTTTCTCTCGGATTTCTTTGGGGGAATCACGTATGAGTGCCTTGTGCCTCTTTTGCTGGTGATCCCTTGCCCCCAAACGCCGGGAATCGGATTGGATTTGAAGTTTTCGGGATGAACTCGTGGAGGGTGTGTTCTTCGCTAGATTTGAAATCCCCGGAGTTCTAGGGAGTTAGAGGCCGAGATTTTTGGGACATAGCCTCTCCTTGAGGTGTATATCATCTACCCAAAGTTTCGTCTCAAAACTCCAAGCCGTTTGGGAGATCCGTTCTCGAGTTGACCTTCTTCCCGTGCTGTCTGGCAAGACTGGTGCGACCGCCCTCGGATACCGGTGTGACCGCCCCTGGCAAGCAAGGGCGGTGCAACCGCCCCTGGAGAGAGGTGCAACCGCCCCTGGCTGAGAGTTGGTGATTCGTGTGGTTTTCGTTCGATTCGTGTTGGTTTTGTTCGATTCGTGTTCCGCTGTGTTGATCTTGTTCCTAGGGTCAGTAGCCTCACAGTAGCTACGTGATCTTGGCAAGATCGGTTGGTAGGCTTTGGAGTTGGTTTGGGAGTAGCCGGATTCGTGAGAGAAATTTTTATCGGCTCCCATTCACTCCCCCCTCTCTGGTCGCCTAATCGGTCCTTCACATTGCCACCCATGTTGGTGCTTTGCAGGGCGCTCAAGTCACTTTCCTTCCCGCTACACAAGAGTATCAGTCTTGCATTGGTATAGATCATTTTATCCAGGGTCACTTGATACGCGAGGGCCTTGGCCATACTCTTTTCATGTGCTATCCTAGTTTCCTCGATGAAGTCGAGCTTCCATGCCCGGCTTTGTCGTTGAGATCGGCGAAAAGTCTAACCATGCAGCTCAGAAGGAGGGAACCCGCTCGCCACAGTGTTGCAGGCGCTGTAACACGTGGCAGGCAAACCAGGCACGACAGTGAAGCCAGAACTTCTACCGGACCTCAGCCCAAGTACCACTACCAGTAGCAGACCGAGAACCCCACAGCCCATATGAGCTTCGAGGAGGCGTTCGACTACCATCAAGGAATGGCAGGATACGGCCCGCAGGTCGGACCATCCGTCTCCGCCAGGTATGACTACGAGAACCCGGTCTCCCGGGGGATCGCTGATCTTAGTACCAGGTTGGAGACGGTGACTCTGCAACAGCAGCAGCTCAGAGATGAAGTCACACACAACACCAACCTCACCCAGCAGAACTGGGGGATGACCACATCCCTCCAGACCAACATGCACGGCTTCTTCGACTACATGCACTACGACCCCAACCAGTACTACCAGTGAGCTTCAGCGAAGCTTGGGGGAGTCTCAGGTATGTTCGAAAGTGCCTTGCCTTGCCTTGCCTTGCTATGATAAAATAAAATAAAATCATAAAATAAGAATAATAATAATAAATATATTAAAAAACATAATAAAAGCTCCAAAAGGTGTCTTTATGTATGGAATTATGGTTGAGAACCTATGGAATGATGAAAAGTTGCTCTGTTTATGCCCTCTAAGTGCCTCGTGCTTAGTCCTTTACTCTTCGAGTATTTGAGTTCGTTGGCATTTAAGGATCCATCATGATAAAACTGTGGGAGTAAGAGCACTTGTTCATTGTTTAAGTTATTGTGAGTTTTGATATGGTTTGTTTCGAGGTATAACTGCATGCTTAGTAAGGAACCTCTCGGAAGTTTTTATAAAATATTACTTGGTGAATCTTCCCCGATGGTTTAAATATCCTATCCAGAGCCTAAACAGTTACACATCTTATGAACTACCATATGCTATCTTGAGTTGCTCTGAGTCTTGTCGAATGGTGAAGTCCGCTTGCAGAAGGCACTTGTCATTTACCGGTCTTCCCATCCACCTCGGCCTCAAAATGTCTGACTAGTCAAAGTCCCGCTCCGGGGTTGACATCCACCGTCGATGACATATACTCACCTCATCACAAAGCTCACCCCAAAGGTCCTCAATTACTCCATACAAAGTTGAATTCCTCTCTGTTACCAAAGTAAGAGAAGAGATGTATTAAAAAAAAGAGTTGGAGACAATGCTCCATTCGAAAAAAAAGAGAGAGAAGAAAGAAGAAGAGAGAAACATCTCAAAAATATGAGAGAGAGAAAATAAGGAGTCCCAAGACCTTTGAGCATCACACCTTCTCCCTCTCCACTTGAACCCATGAATTCCAAAGACCGGAATTTGACGAGTGTCATCGCTCGCGAACCACACTTCGACTCGACAACAGAAGTAACCAAGGTATGCCACTCTTACCCTACCTACAACTCCACTTCAGCCTTAGTGTAGGGAAAAGTTGGTCAATCCGACCAAAAGTGAGGATTAAACACCTTGAGTGATTCGAGAGTACCATCGAGAAATGATTTAACCATCTTTTTGAAAAATTCATATCTCCGAGATGGAACCTGAAAAGTTGCAGGAAATACTTTGAAAATGACCGTTCAGGCTCTCAACAGCCCAAGATGTGAACCGTGCAGCCCCACGTTGAACCATGGTATGAGTTCTCTTTTATGCCAACTTATTCAAATGATTTGTTGAGTTTTGGCTTAAGCACAGGGTACTTAGAGAGTATACACATTGAAGCAACTCCTGACCCGCCAAACCTAGAGTTTAGCCTTGCTCGAGGACGAGCAAGAGTCTAAGCTTGGGGGCGTGTTGACGGCCATTACAACCCAGTTTTGACCGTCAACAATTCGGTGAAATGAGGATGATCATACCATGTTCCATGCATAAAAGTGTTTATACTGACAAATTCCACAAGTTTTGGATGAGTTATGGTTGCAGGATGAAACAGTTGAAACAAGGGCCAAACCTGGCATAGAGCCAGGCCGGCCGGCCTAGGGGAGGCTGACCGGCCTCCCCTGGCTAGGTCTGGCCACGTCATTGATCCAGGAGCTCAAGCAAACACCCAGGATGATCAAGCACCGTGCAATCAACCTCGGTTTGATCCAAGGACCCGAAAGGCTTAGAGTGGGAAACACATGGATGAGGCCCACCAACCTCGGATTCTTGGACAACCTCAACTGAACGTAACCGTTACCGACCTCAGGAAGCAATCAGGAGTGTCCACGACAAAGGCGGTGGCCAGGGGTGCCAGGTGTAGGCCGATCGGCCTACACCAGGTCGGCCGGCCTCCTGCTGCATCTTCACGTTACCAACTTCAGCGTCGAGGTTAAGCAGGTGGTTGGCGTGATAGTTAAGCTGGCTACCGACCTTGGGAGGCTATAAATCCTCTTCACCCCAAGACACACACCACACTTCTCAAGTCTTTACTTGAAGGGAGCTCTTGTACCTTTTCCATTTCTTAGATTAGGATTAGAGTTGAGAGTAGAGTCGAGTCGAGCTTAGCTCGGATCTTCAGAGTTTTCGGAGTTCTGGTAAAGCTCTTGTATCCTTTTCTTCTTTTGAAGAGTTTATCAAAACAATACTATCTTATTAGAGTTTAAGTTATCTCGCATATTTATTTCTTACTCTTCTCTTAGAGTAAAGTTCTTAGCTCTTTTCAGAGTTAAGTTTTGTCTCCCTTTAGTTTTAGTGTAGGATTTAGTTTTAGCTCTACCGGGTTTTATCTCGTGGGTTTGCTCGCCTTGACCGGGCCGTAAGACGCCTTAGGGAAGATGGGGATTTCTCTTGACAGGCCTCAAGAGAAATCTTAATCTTCGAGTACAGACGTGGTGTCCTGGCTTGTTGATTAACTAGGAAGTGTGTTGCACCCCATGGAACTGCAGTGGCAGGCGGCAGGTGGTGACAGCTCTGTCCATCCTTCGTAGTCCACCACGTTCGGGTGTATTCATAACAGTAGTGCTGAGCCCGAAGAACCCCCTCTCTCACCCCATTCTGAGGTTCTCCCATTCTAGCCGTCGAAGCGAGCTCTGTTCCCGGTATCTAAGCTAGAGTCTAGGCTAAGGCTAGAGTGTCTTTCTCTCTGAATTAGGAAGTATCTAAGTCCGGTCTCTCCCAACATCTTTCCTTTTCTATAGAATTAGGAGCTCCTGTGTGTCGCTGGTCTTTCAGACCTTCTATCCGGTCATTCATTTGACCATTATCCCTCAAACCTAGAGTTTGTACCCTTGGGTTTCTGGCTTGATATTTCTGGCAAGATTTATCATATCATTCTTCAATACACTTTAACCATCTGCTTCCCTACGGAAATATAAATACGATACCCTGGGATAACTCCCGAGGTGAAGTGCTACAACGAGATATATTCTGCGCGCTTGCAGAATTCATTTTGCATACAACGACATATATCTTCGCGCTCTTGAGCATTGCTAAAAAACGTGACGCTAAGGAGTGCCAACAGCCGTCAACAGGCTGAGAAGTTGGATTAGAACTTGTAATTGGTTGTCTCGCCTATTCACCCCCTCTAGGCTTCACATCAAAGCTTAACCGCCGTGAGGAAAAGATGTCGATTGAGGTACATTTTGAGCCACTCAAACTTGATGGCTCAAATTATGCTTCTTAGTTAGCTAATGTTCATTCTACTCTTAGAGATATAGATCCAGTGGTTGAACATATTTTAGTTGCTAGCATCCTACCTCCTAAGTTTGATATTGACAACATTGATCATTCAAATATCACTCAAAGGAGTTAGCGTGCTCGCAACTCAATGCTCGTGTTACTAATTTCTTGTGAAGTGCTATTTGTGAAGATATATGGGATAGCATCTCTAGAAAGAAAGAAATCCGAAGAGATGCATATCTTAATTGGTCTCTCATCAGGGATGTCTATGAAGATTTTGAAAGTGTTGATGAGGAAGAGCAAGAGGAGTTGGAATCACCTGAGGTGAGCTCATCTCTTTTAAGAACTCAAGATGAGCCTCAGATGATATCAACCATGAAGCAAGATGAGCAAAGTACGCTCGATGAGCTCACTACTCAGGCAGCAGTTAAACCGTCCCAAGGAGCTGGTTTAACCGCCCCTGACAGAGAGGTCACATATCGTCATGCTCAAGACACAAGCATGGACCCAAGCAAAGCTTCCACTATGGTAATCTCATCTTCTGGTGATGAGGGCATTGTATGCTTGTTCGCCAAGAAAGAAAAGAAAAAGAGGAAGAAGAAAGCCAAGAAGGTCAATGGTCAACTTAATGAGAGAGATCTAGCTCCTTGACGAAGGAATTAGAGACTCTCAAATCATCCTATGCCTCCTTGGTTTGTAAGTATGACTCTTTGGCAAATGACTATGCTTTTGCTACTAATGCTTTACCATGTATAGCAAATTTAGAAAAAGCCAATGAAGTGCACAAAGCTCAACTTGACAAGATCACTAGTGAGCATATAAATTTGCAAGGAACTCATAAATAACTTGAATATTCTCATGAGAAGCTTCTAGATTCATATGCTTCACTAGAAATAGCTCATAAGGTTGTAATCACTTCGGTAAAATTTTATCAACCAAGAGTCAAGTGCAACCTTCTCAAGTTAATCGTGATAACATGGTGAAGAAGCTTGAGAAGGGGTCAAATGCCACTAGCTCAGATTCTCAACAAGATCAAGCCAAAAATTGCAAGACTCAAGAAAAGATGAAAGAATCAACCATGGAAGATCCTTCATCAAATGGTTCCTGCAAGCAAAAGAGTCAAGCAAGGCTGGCTAGCAGACAAACGTACAAAGAAACTCATAGAGTCTGCTACAAGTGCAAAGAGAAGTGTCACTTGATTAATGAATGCAAATTCTCATCAAATGAAGTGAAGTCTAGGCAGATCCGGTTAAACCGGGTTCCCAGGTGTTAACGCAAAAATCAGGCGGAGACAGATGCGCGAACACACGAGCAAAGGCGTGGCCTTGAAAACCGAGGCGTGCCAGTCAATCTGACCTGTTGATTGACAAGGAAGATGTGGTAAAATACTGGCCGAATCGGCTGACTACCGAGACTGCCGAGAAACGGCCAACAGATTAGCCGAGACTTAGTGAACAACGTTTAGAAACAGATCTAGTCGGCTATGACTGGAACTTGCGGATCTAGCAAATATCGATAACTGTTGAATAAATCTCGATGAAACCTCAGCGATGCGCCCGGAGGTTAAAGCCTAGAAATTACTCGGTAAAAGCGGAACTCACAAGCAAGCCAGAGATCGAGGCAATGCAGCCCGACGAACTTGAAAGAACTCGTGAAGAAAATAAAAAGGATGGTGAAGTCGCCATTACAGAAAAGTAAAGGTACTGGAATAAAAGGGTACGGTTTGTTTATTAATGATGTGATGAAACATTTACAATGCCCGTAGACACATATTTATACTCTGGACACCCTAAGCCGGTTACGACATACTCAACTTGCTGAAGACAAGCTAATATTAAGATACATGGACTCTAATTTTCGTTCTGTAGAATCCTTGTCAATTAAGCTTCTCGCCGATCTGTTCCGTGAGATAATATCAGTCACCTTATTCTCGTAATTAACCAGAAGTCACTCCATGCTATTCTGATTACTCTGTTCCTATAATCAACAAAAGAAACCTGATTTGTTTCTTAACCCGTATAACAATCGGAGTGAACCGGCCTTGTTTGATCTCCTTTGGTTGCTACGTGGAGACCTTGTGCTAAATTAAATAATATTTCTTGGCCAATGGTAATCCGATTAGGAGATCTGATTCCTTGTTTCACAGGCCATCCGATTTTTCCTCTTTGCCTATTTTCCAATCATCCTCTCGTACGCAATGCTGGCAGTATGCCCTTTCTTTATTCTAAGCTTCACGTTACCTAGGCACATTAAATATCTTGCTATATTTTATTCATTGACCAAAATGATAAAACCAATATGCCCAATTCGAGTGCAGCAATCTCCATCGAACTCGACGACCGATTTCCTTTTGCCATAAATCATCTGAGTTCCAATTCCAAAATGACCATCGGTCATATATTGCCCTTTTTTCTAGTTTCCTTTACTTTCACGCATGTAATTGAGCTAATGTGATAAACAACCGTCTGCAATGCTCGACTACCAACGCAAATCAACATCTGATTGCCTCATAGTCAGAATACATCGGACCTACCAACATCCAACGCCAAGTTCGACCGCCCCATGACATCACCATCAGCAGCCTGCAGCTCCATCGGCAGCTATTGTTCTCTATCGATTTTCACGTTGACACAAATAACCGATTGCTCCATAACTTATTTTCAACAGATTAAGTGTCAACACAAGTCCCCCCTTCGTCTGATTACGATTTCTAGAACCACCGCTTCGTCTGATTCCAAAACACCTTTCCCCTTCCTTTTTGATGTCGCCTCTGCCATGTGTCAAAAAACGGTGTCAACACAGGCCCCCCAGTTTCGGAGTATGAAGGATTCATGCCTCGAAACTTTGGTCAAAACCCAAAGGCAGTATAAAGCTCTTTTCCGATCCGGCTGATCCATGTGTGATAAGCGTAATTAATTTGGACTCCTTTCTCCCGTGCAGCAACAAGCTTTCTTTAATTTAATTCACCTGTCATGTACTCATGTACTAGCTTCCCGCATGTGACCTTTCCTGGTACATAATTATTTAGCCTATCGGTAACTAGTACTACCCATCGGCTCCTTTGCCGATTATTCACTGTCGACACACACGAGCAAGCCATCTGCAAGTATAACAATACATCAGCGTCGGCAAGTTTCCATCGGCAACCATCTGTTATTCTCATCAGCTTCATTAATAAAATATCCCAGCAATGATGCTAATCACACTTGACAAATCAGTATCTTCCCATATGGCACCATATGTACGTGAATTCTCAATTAGCATGTCTCCAGTTGCAAGTGGCAAGCATGGCCACCCATCGGCTCCACATCTTCTATTATGAATAAAATATTCTGGCCACCATGCTATTCAAATCCGATTGTCAATGTCCGATTTACCAATATGGGATTCACAAGCACAAATCGATCCTTTCTGTTGATCCATTGAATCAACTAATGTAAAATATCGGCCATTATACTAATCATTTTAATTAATAAAGATCTTTACGTATAACCTTTCAGCTTTCCTCACTGGTAAAAATAGCCAATCGTGCTCAATATCCAATATCCAAATTTCTCCATTGCAGTACTGACTGCAGTATCGGTGGTGTCACGGTAGTATAGTCTTGCACTTTTGAACCCCTTTTGCCATGCTAATTATTACTTCAAAAGTACTAAGAACTGATGCATATTTTATGAGATCCAGATCCTATTGGCTTGATCATTTTTGTATGGACTGATTTTATTTGCTAATCAATTATCCATCAGTTAGAATACTCCAGTAGTCATCGGCCCTTTTTCATTTACTAATTTAAGCAAATAGCCGATTTCAAGCTTACGTACTTGCAAGCATGATCATTTTAATTGCCCACTCTTATTTCATTAGCCGATGCATTACTTGATCTTGAATATCGACAGCAGAAGCAATAATCAGCTGACAAAATTACTCATGATGCTCATATAGTAGTAAACGTATGATTCCGAACTCCCGACACACGCACCATTGACTCTTGCTCATCCGATTTGACCAAACTGATTGTCCTTTCAGCAGCCTATTTTACAATTGCACTAAATCGGCTATCTTTCACATGAAAGGTCTAATAGCTGACCAATGAATTCAAGAGCTGCCCTTCCAGATTTCTTTGCATATGCTATGTCTTCAATCATATAATCAACTCAATTATTTCTGTAAGCCAACACCCAAACCCCCAAGCTTTTCTAGTCTGGAGCTAATTGTGATAAATGAATTAATAAGAGTAATTGATTTTCCAGTAGCCGATTTGCATTTTCCACATCTATTCCACCCATCGACTATCATCAAAGTCTCATTAAAATTCTTCTGCTGGCTGTATTTTTCATTGGCCAATCATTTCCTACTTTAGCACAATTAATTCAATCTCCCCTTTTTATGGAACCTGAATAGCATAGACATTTAATTGTTTCCGGAAGGTAGCCAACTGAGATACCGTATATGCACCCTTCTCATAGCCATCCAGATAGAACTGTTTTGAGAGCCTTTATCTTTCTAAAGATAGTTCATTCTGATCATCTCGTGCAATCTAGTCAACCCATATAATATTATTTTCATTGAGCATATCAAATCGGACTGGATGAATCTGCCGTATACAAATCGGATCATAATCATGTTTTTAAATCGGATATTAGAGTCCTGCCGATTTTGCTTCCATGTGCTCAAACTGATCATTCCAACTTGAATGATTCATTCAATTCCCTTGCTTGACTAATGATCAGATAACCAATCAGTGATAAATGTTTCCGAACATGCGGTCCGACCTACTGCCAATTAAAACTTAGTGATTATTCCTTGCCAATTATCTCCTGTAGCTGATTGCCGCACTTTTATTTTCGTACGCTATCCATTGACCAATTTCCATCATCACCTCCATCGGCCGCTAATTAAAGAAGTTAGCACATGTCCATTGCATACTCCTGATAGCCAATTCGATCAATACAGCTGATAAATTAATGGAGCTTTCCACTGCGGGACCCAGTTGGCCAAATAACGATCTCGTCCTGTAATTAACTAGGACATATTTCCCATACTTTAATTTAATCAAGCGCATATCCTTTCTACATGTGACCAACTGTTCTTTAATAATAATATTCCGGCTGATATGTTGAACCCATTAGTAAACATGCATCAACCGATTTAAGCACTAACCGATTCAAACATATATCGGTTCATCATTATTATTACAGATTGAATAATACATTAACCGATTTCAGAATTAAGATACCACTAACCGATTCAAGCATGTTTCAGGCTGCAGAATTCCTCCCCTTTTTTTTATCAGCCGATGTGTCGATCTGCTCCATCGGTTGGTATATTAACAAGCAATAGCTTTGCCAAGTCGATCAACGAATCAAGCTCACTTGCCGACTGTCACGGTACCAATAGCTCTGCAACTAACTGGCCCCCCGAGGCCATATCACATTTGTTCCGCTCTGCTGCAATAACCCGTCGACGGCGAGGAAGCAATTGGTAGTACCTGTAAATTTGATTCCCTTTAACTGATAAAACTAACAAGAGTGTTGTAACTGATAATATTTTCCTGTCGATTTATCTGATTAGCTATTATAAGCCTCATGATTTCTGAACTCATCGGCCATATCATGTATATCTAAAAGTTTTAACTGTAGCCGATTTCCTTAGACTGATGACCATGCTTCCTTTATTATAATCAATCTCACCATGCACGTGCTGTCTCCAATCTCACATGCCTTTGTTGAATAAAATATTCCGGCCAGGAGGCTAACTACATCTTTTTAAATTTCAATCAACCTTTCTTGACTTAGGACTCATGGGACATTTTGATCCCATCGGCATATTGCTCGAAACATAAACCAACAATCACGGCATAATCTTTACTTCTCAGGTTCCTCCGATTATACTTGCTGACTTTCTTCCATTAATCAACCTGGCAACCCGTGATTACATTATATGCACTTCCTGGCCATTATATTTTTAATCACCTTGCACATGAGCTTAGAAATGGATAATCTTCATGTCGCGCACAACACCTACATATTTATTAGCTTCTATGCTCGTAATGATATCTAATGAAATAAAATATTCCGGCCACGTTGCAAATCACATAAGGAAAGTGAGATCAAATTCTTTTTATTCCTCTTCACGTAACCTTCATAATTGCATGCTCCCCAATTCTCTGCAAAGCAAATACATAGCATGCTGCTCATACAGTTACTGCTAGCTTCTTTTCATTGGCTTAATACTCCATCGGCTTTGTATGACAAAAGGGTACATAGCCGATGCCAGTTTCCACATGAATCGAATTAGTAGTAGGAAGGTAATATCAACACCGAGTAATATATATATATATATATATATATATATATATATATATATATATATATATATATATATATATATATATATATATATATATATATATATATATATATATATATATATATAGTATATATATTGAGAGCCTAGGGCTTCCAATAAGAAATGGAAGCCCCGACCAACCCAATCACCCACCTGGTCCAACCGAGCCAGCTCGCTGCCCGGTGCAACCCAACAACCACCTCAGCAGTCCCCACCAGGCCACCACGCGCAGTTGCGCACCCAGCCAGGCCACCCCCACTCCGTGTAGGGACCACACGAGCCCGAGCAGCTATATTCAGGTCACACCGGTCTCTCACCTCACCCATCCATTTGATTCACAATTTCCTCTCTCCTCTCTCTCTCCACCGCCGACGGCGGCGGTCCAACCTCCGGCAAGGCGGAACCTGCTCGCCCTCCTTCCCCACAGAGAGCTTCCTCCCCTCGCGCGTGGCATTGATGAACGCCTAGAGGCACAGCCCGGCCGGAACCATCGATGAGCAGTGGATCCCCTTCTCCATGGTGGGCTCCGTTCCCCCGGCGACGTGCGGCCAAGCTTCTTCCTGCAGCAGGCCATGGTGTGCGGGCACGGGGTAGCCTGATCCCTTCGCTATTCCCGCTCCGGCCAGAGGCGGGTGGGCTTGCAATCCGGCAGCTTTTAGGACTGCGTCTTCGACTTCGAGATCCAGAATGGCTCCCAGGTCAGTGCCTCCGTCGATTCGCTTCCCTTGAACGCGTGCTGATTTCTGATCTTTCTTGTGCATGAAAATTGAACCCTCCGTCCGTGCTAGTTTGCTTCTTGTGTTGGAAAAAAAACAAGTTTTCCATATAATTAACTAGCTTTCTTGTGCGCTGATTTTTCCATTCAGATTGACCCAGTTCGTGGAGGATCCGGTGAGCTCGGGCATCACGGAGCAGAACACGTCCCAGGAGGCATGGGTGTGACTGCTGGATCTGTGCGTGCCTTGCACCTGGTACTAATCTTTATGTTTTTCTCATAAACTTGGATCTGTGCGTGTCTGTGATTTTGCCGCTTCTACTTGCTACAAATCTCTCTGTGATGCGGATCAACGACGAGGGCAGATCCATGGCGGAGCAGTGCCGGGCAACGACTGCCCGACGGCGGCGCTAGAGCTGCCCAACGGCCAGTCTCAGATCCCTGCGACCTGCACTTGTGCTTGTTTGGTGAGCCGATTCACCTCCGTCCTGCGCCAGCGCCTTCTCGCCGACGGCCTCATCAATCTCGTGCTCTTGCAGGTAAACCGTTTGAGGATATGCCCCTGAGGCAGCAGGTGGCTGCACTTGTGCTTGTCTGGCTCAAAAATCGATTCTTTTTTGTATGTTTTTGTTCCATAAAGTGGACATCTTGTTTGTTTTTCAGATTTGGAAGAAGGCACTACTAGTGGGATGTTCGGCGTGATTTGCTGGAGTTTAGCAAAGATTGAAAGCTCCATCACTGGTCTGCCCCAGGCGGCAGAGCATGGTTGCAGTGATACATGTACTAGCTTGCGATTGCAATTATATATTTGTTTAGGTGATTTTTCCTCCCTTGTTTGTATGACTATTCTTACTAGTTTTTATGCATTTTGTTGCCGGGCAGTGGTTTTTATGCATTTTGTTGCCGGGAAGTGGTCGTGTATGATACGATGGGCGAAAGCTACCACCGACCGCGCAGATGGACCTTGATGGCATCGACCGACTTCTTATCATGCTACTATTTTGTTTTTTATGCATTTCCTCCTGTATTCTTATGCTTGACCAATAATGTATGGTGCTCACCATGTATGCTACTACCTATTTTTAAGTTTGTGGAACACATGAAACTGTGTAAAAACTGTTTGAGCATAGTTACTTCCAGTTGCGTGAATATTTGTTCTAGAATTGAGCTTTGGTTTTGAATCCTTCCACTAACGTCGTTTGTACTTCTGGCCGCGGAACTGGGATTACAACGCAGCTGCGAGGCTCATTTATATTTCAATCCTTTTGGCTGCATCATATCAACCAATAAATGTTATCATATGTACCTTTGGAGGCATACAAATATCATTGCAATATCATACATTCTTGTTTTTGGAAATACACGCGCACTGGATGGATATACATCAGACATTGGTCCCACTAGCCCCGTCGCCGCGCCCCTTGCTCCGCCCGCCGCGCCCCTGCTTCTCCCACCGCCACAAGCCCCTGCTCCGCCCTGCCTCCGCCTGCACACGACGGAGATCCAGTAGGCGGAGATGCCTTCCCCACGTCGGAGATCCGGCCCGACACTTGTACATTATTCTGATTTTTGCACATTGTTCTGTGTACAGTGAGCATAAAAATTGATTAGTGACCTGTATTTTCCCCAAATCCCAATCTTTTCAATTTGATGTGGTTGGATCGGAGTATTAGTGCGAAAAAAAAAACTGATTCTTGCTTTCGGTGACAACTTTTACTGCTGGGATGAGTATGATATGATGGACGACAACTCCCAGTAGTGCAGGCGAGCACGGTGAGGTATGCACCGTGTGGCATAGGCCTCGTTTTGTAGGGTGGTATGCCTCCTTTTGTAGGTTGGTATGCACCGTTTTGTATTGTGGTATGCCTCGTTTTGTAGGTTGGTATGCACCGTGTTGCGCGCGGCCCGCGAGCGCGCAGTGCACCCATGATATGCCCCTCTCTATTTTGGTACGGACTGTTCATCAACCCAGCTGACCCCGGCTAAACATTAGTTTAGATGCATATAAACCTTATTAAAAAAATCATACAATCCTTTTTAGGAAAGTTATGAGCAAACTCGTGAGATTGTCATATATATATAGATTCGAAGAAAAGCATATTAATTTTAAAGAAAGATTAAAAAATTTTGGTTGATGTTACGTTCATCAAGTTTAAGTTTATATGCTTCGTTTGATAGGTTAGTATGTTGTACAGATTGAGTCTAGCGGACACGTGCGCGGCCACTCGCTTGACTGGTTGGTACGCATCGTTTTGTAGGTTGGTATGCACCGTGTTGCGTGGGTCTCGTTTTCTAGGGTGATATGTCTCGTTTTATAGATTTGGTATGTTGTACGAATTTATCTGCGATTTATTCCAGGAGAGTGCACCGGCCAGCGGGGACAGCGGGGCCCAGCAGAGTGCGGGGGTACGTTGAACATGTTTGTATGACTCTTTGTCGAGGTTGATATGGCATGTCAGTTTGTATGCTACACTTGATTGATATGTATGATCGTGATCAGTGCTAAAATTTAAAAAAAATTGAAATTTGAAAAAATTCAAAAAATATATTCGCAATGGATCTCAAATTGTCCGTAAAAATGTCACGAATCTAGTGGTGAAAACCATTTCTCAGTTGAATGTTCGAGTGAAGAATTACCGCAAAAAAAAGGACGAAAAAATGATGGGCTTGCATGCATGCATGCATGCGTCAGGTGGCAGGTGTGTCAGGTCACATGTGTCAGCTCTGTTCACTAGGATCATATGTCTCCGACAATGTTTTTGTATGACCTTACAATACAGTTTGTATGACATAAACTTTATATGCCCGTAACATTAGGTTTGTATGATGTACGAACCAGTGGCGTGGGGACCAGGTGACGCGCGCAGAGAGGTGGGAGGTGGGAGCATGTGGGTGGGGGGCTAGCTGGTTGGTTGGTTGGTTGGGGCTTCCAATAAGCATAGGAAGCCCTGGGCTCCCAATAGTCGCACTCTATATATATATATATATATATATATATATAATATATATATATATATATATATATATATATATATATATATATATATATATATATATATATATATATATATGTGGAGAAACAGACAAATAATGTCCACGGCGTTAGCTCCACCAATTGAATAAGTGATGGCAGGTCCCACTGATTCATGTGTTGATTCCAAAATGTGCTGATTTCAAATATTCTCCATCGACTGTAATCTAATCCCAATATTACCCAGCAAGCATATTGTAGCTTCATCAGTTATGTATTGTCACACGTCCTTGTCTAGCTTCCAGAACCGATTGCTTAAATGAGCAGCCATTCAAATGTGAATCGGATTTCTGTCCCATCGGCTGTCCAGCATCTACTGACAGAAGAACCAGTAGCCAATAAAGGGTTCCAAGGGATAACTCCTTTGGCTATATGATATCGCATTGGCCACCACATTGGCTCCTCTGTATAGGTGCTATGTTGTTTCCAGAAAACAGCCGATGCACAAAAACCAAGGCTAGCCAATCTGAGAATCTGATTAATATCTCCATCAGCTTTAAACTTCTCCAATCTTGTACCTTCATCCTTGTCCTCAAATGCTGATACATCTGTTGCAATATATACCAGTCTTTCTGAAATTTCTGAGCAACATATGCAACTCTGAAGTTTTGTCTTGGTACGTGCAAATCAGCAAGGACATGATACTGCAACTTGTCCATATATAGTGTCGTCAATTTAGGAAGAAAGAAACTTGATGAATATCTTAAGCTTTGTTTTCATCGGCTGACTTATCATAAAGCCGATTCTTGCTTTCTTTGTTAGGCTACTTCTCAAACTACTACATCGGCTATCCTTTGTTAGAATATTATATTGACATAATTAACTTCAACAAGCCGATGAGTCCAAGATTACTCCTTTTGGCTCATGAACTTGAAATATTAATCGGAATTGCTCATCCCTCTGAATATAAAATGTAAGCCTTTTACCTTGTGTCTCAGCAAATAAGTACTCGCGGAATCGCTTTTCCAGATCGGCCCATCGTATAACTGAACTTGCAGGTAATGAGAGAAACCAAGCGAAAGCCGATCTTGATAATAGATAAATTTTCAGAACAACTTTGACAACATCTTTTCATCTCGATTCCCATAGCAAATAAGCTCCAATTGGCAAATGCTTCTGAACAATACTCCTTGGTAGCCAGCTATAATCAATTGATAAAATCGTTTTTTGTTCTGTTTTCCCACCTGACTCCCAAGGAAATAAACTCCAAGTAGCCTACGCTCGAATGCCCGCGGCAAAGCCAATTCTTCTGTTTGTTGCAATTGAGTTGATGATTGTTGATATCTTATTTGCAACTCCGAGTGTACTAACGGCTGAATTTCGACAGAATGTACTTTTAACTGACTTGTAATTGATCGAACCTCCAAATCTTGATATTGGACACTTTCTTGTTGCTGATCTAAAGTCAATAAATCAAGAGGACCTTCTTTATTTTCATAATTGCTAGCTCCATCCATATCCATTGAAAAAGATTCCTTGGAAATATCTCCAATATCATGCTCTCAGCCCTTGATTACTTCAGAAACCAACTCTTCATATTGCTCTTCAATTGTGGACTCCGTAGGATTTGGAAAATTACAAATTTGGATCACGCCTCCTTCTTTAGCAAAACTTAATGTCTTGAGGCATGCCAATTTATATTCCTCGACGGCCCTCTCCAAAGCTTCCTTTTGATCCTGCTCAAGTTCATCTTCTGTTTGCTCCGATTGATCTTGAACCAACGCTTGAGCATGATGCGACTGATAATCTTCTACTTGCGAGCTCTGAACCGATATCTGAGGAATTGGAGCTATCAGTTGTGTAACCTGATGAGGAACATATTGCTGATAATTTTTCCGATACTGCTCCTGATATGACCGATTTGAATAAGAACTCATTGGCCAAGAGGCTTGAGGAGTTTACTCAATTTGATAATTCCCCATTTGATGCATCTGAACTGACGCTTGCAAATAAGCAGGCATAGACTGAAATGCCTGAGGAGCATGCTGTAACTGATAATTCTCTGATTGTTGTGGCCGACACATTGGTTGAGTATGAGGAGCCATCGGCCACAATACTTGAGGAGAATATTGCATCTGAATATTGTCTTGGCATTGATGCGATGGTTGAGGAACCATCGGCCAATAGGCATGTGCATGAACTCCATAAACCCTGTAATAAATATTTAGCACCTCACCACATGAATTCAGGCGTGATATGCGTGAGCTTTTCTCCTCGTGTCCCACTAGGCGTGTCAAAAGTATGTTGATGCAAAAATTAGGTGGTGACAGATGCACGAACACACAAGCAAAGGCATGGCCTTGAAAACCGGGGCGTGCCAGTCAATCTGACCTGTTGATTGACAAGGAAGATGTGGTAAAATACTAGCCGAATCAACTGACTGTCGAGACTGCCGAGAAACGGCCAACAGATTAGCCGAGACTTAGTGAATAACGTTTAGAAACAGATCTAGCCGGCTATGACTGGATAATATACTTGAACAGATCGCTTGATAATAAGCCGACAACAATCTAGATCTAAACAGGCTAAATTGGTGATAAAGACTTGAACAACAGAATTGATATGAACTTGCGGATCTAGCAAATATAGATAACTGTTGAATAAATCTAGACGAAACGTCAGCGATGCGCCCGGAGGTTAAAGCCTAGAAATTACTCGGTAAAAGCGGAACTCACAAGCAAGCCGGAGATCGAGGCGATGCAGCCCGATGAACTTGAAAGAACTCGTGAAGAAAATAAAAAGGATGGCGAAGTCGCCGGTACAGAAAAGTAAAGGTACTGGAATAAAAGGGTACGATTTGTTTATTAATGCTGTGATGAAACGTTTACAATGCCCGTAGGCACATATTTATACTCTGGACACGCTAAGCCGGTTACGGCATACTCAACTCGGTGAAAAAGAAAATATCTAAACAAGCTAATATTAAGATACATGGACTCTAATTTTCTTTCTGTAGAATCCTTGTCAATGAAGCTTCTCGCCGATCTGTTCCATGAGATAATATCAGTCACCTTATTCTCGTAATTAACCAGAACTCACTCCATGCCATTCTGATTACTCTCTTCCTATAATCAACAAAAGAAACCAATTTGTTTCTTAACCCGTATAACAATCGGATGAACTGGCCTTGTTTGATCTCCTTTGGTTGCTACATGGAGACCTTGTGCTAAATTAAATAATATTTCCTGGCCAATGGTAATAATCCGATTAGGAGATCCGATTCTTTGTTTCACAGGCGATCCGATTTTTCCTCTTTGCCGATTTTCCAATCATCCTCTCGTACGCAATGCTGGCAGTATGCCATTTCTTTATTCTAAGCTTCACGTTACCTTGTACAGGCACATTAAATATCTTGCTATATTTTATTCATTGACCAAAATGATAAAACCAATATGTCTCATTCGAGTGCTGCAATCTCCATCGAACTCAACGACCAATTTCCTTTTGCCATAAACCATCTGAGTTCCGATTCCAAAATGACCAGCGGTCATGTATTGCCCTTTTTTCTAGTTTCCTTTACTTTCATGCACGTAATTGAGCTAATGTGATAAACAATAGTCTGCAATGCTCAACTGCCAACGCAAATCAACATCTGATTGCCTCATAGTCAGAATACATCGGACCTGCCAACATCCAATGCCAAGTTCCATCGCCCCATGACATCACCATCAGCAGCCTGCAGCTCCATCGCAGCTATTGTTCTCTATCGGTTTTCACGTTGACACAAATAACCGATTGCTCCATAACTTATTTTCAACAGATTTTAGTCAAAATCCAGTGTCAACACAAGTCCCACCTTCGTCTGATTCCGATTTCTAGAACCACCGCTTCGTCTGATTCCAAAACACCTTTCCTCTTCCTTTTTGACGTCGCCTCTGCCATGTGTCAAAAAATGGTGTCAACACCAGGGCGGTTAAACTGCCCCTGTCCCCGGCTGCTCAAGTTTCTCAGAACAAGAGCAAACAAGCCACTTTATCAACTAGCAAGCTGAAGTTAGATTAGAAACAAAATGACAAGGGAAAGGAATCATCAAGCAAGAACAATAACCAGTGATGCTATGTGTGTCGACAAAAAGGGCATATGAGTAAGGATTGTCAAAATAGTGAGCTTCCCAAATCAAATCTTGTTCAATATGATTTCACTGAGCTTAGGGATCATAAGGTTGGTACTTTCACAGTTAAGGTGATTCACTGCCTCAAACGAGTGTAAGAGCAATTCGGGTCCCTAAGCACCTTGTGACTAACCTCAACGGACCCAACAAGATTTGGGTACCAAAAATAGCTTGCTAAGCTTGCAGGACCATGGAGATGCATTGAACATTTGGCTAATTAAAGATGTGTATGATAAATTTGGAAATGTGCCAAATGGGAGTAAATAAATCTATATCTCTTTCAACGGCATCTCGGTAACACTTATTCACTGTCATACTTTGGTCATCATCCTTTGTAGACAAACTTTTACATTTCACAAGTTTAGTACTTGTGGAAGCTTAAGTGTTGACCTTAGTGCTCTCAACACTTAAATTCACTCTTATCCCACATGTTGCCATTGACAGCTCCCTGGTAGAGCACTCTTTGTAATACATGACAGGGATCAAGTTTCATATGAACTAAGAGAAAGTGCTGATATATATATATATATATATATATATATATATATATATATGAAAATCCTTTCTACACGCGCGTGTAGCTACTCCTACCTACGTATATATATATATATATATATTGGAAGCCTAGGGCTTCCAATAGTAACCAGAAGCCTCGGCCAGCCCAATGTGCCTACCTAGTCCGATCAAACCAGCTCGGAGCCACCGAACTAGCCACGACAAACGCCCACCAGCGCAACCCCGCGGGACCCATCAAAGCCCACGAATTTACTTCGGCCACCCCCCACCTCACTCTCATTTATCTCTTCGCATTCTCTCTCCTCTCGCTATTCTCACCGAGCGGCCGGCGGCGGCAATGAACCTGTCGATGGTGGCGGCGCGCCTCGTCGGCGAACAGAAAGCTAGCCAGCTCGCCTTCCTTCCCAACGGCGGGCCACCTCCCCTCGCGCTCAGCAACGGCGAGCGCGAGCTCTCCCCCTCTTCCCTCGCGGCTCTGCATCTCTCGAAGCAGGCGGTCAAGCTGCAGGACCCGAGCCTATCCCCCTCCTGCCGGTGTGGTTTCGGCGGCTCTGCGGCAGACTGACGGCCGTCAACCCCCTCTCTCCACCGAGCTGCAGGCCCCGTCGCTCATCCCTGCACCGGTCGATGGTGATGGCACGGCGATCTCCCTCCTCCAGCAACGAGCTCGGTGGCCGATTTGCGCGGGCTAGGAGTAGATATAGGGTGGGAGGTAGTTCAGGGTAGGCAGCAGCCCAAGCTTCCCCCGTCGAGATCCGGAACCGCTCCCAGGTCAGTGGATCTTTGACTTCTTCATTTTTGGTGTAGAAAAATTGGATCTTTGACTTCTTCATTTTTTGTGTAGAAGCTGCTCCCCCATCGGCGTCCACCAGCGCAGATCCCTGGCGGCGGCGCGACTAGCAGCCCAAGCGGTGGCTGTGAAGAGCTCCTCGAACCCCGAGCATCCCCGCTGAGCAGAGGCATGACGCTTTGATGAAAGCACAAATGCAGCGACCCCTGCTTTCAGGTGCCTTGTCCCTTAGTTCTATCTTCTATCAGCAATCGTATTCTTTTCTGTAAGACTCAACTAGACACTGGTGCATATTTTCCGAGGGGATCTTTTTATTTGGCTGTTTAATTACCGGTTCTAATTTATGTGAGTAGTTGTAGACCACCACAAATTACATCCTCTTGCCAGAGTTATGATTACTTGCTTAGCTTGCAAATTATTGGGCAAATTTTGCTGAATTGCTGGATTCATAGTTCAGTTTAGTTTATCACACAATTGGCAAATTATTACAGCATCAGCATGCTTTTGAGCCGCTACCTGCTAGCCTGGCGACTGCATGTGTGATTCTGGCCACTTGCATTCAGTACTCGAGCTGTCTTTCGACATTGGAGATTATTTCTAGAACTTTGCAGCTCATTTTTTTCTGGAAAAAAAAACAGATGCAGAGGTGATTGTGTGTGTCCACTTCCAGACTCTGAATGGTTTTCTTGAATTCATGCATTGCTAATGCCTGGGATGGTCTTGTTCTGTGTAGGTTGGTATGCACAGTTTTGTAGGTTGGTATGCCTCTTTTGTGGGGGTGGTATGCCTCTTTTTTAAGGTTGGTATGCACCATGCTAGCTGATTTTCCCCGCTCTTTTTTCTGTAGCATGTCTTTGGCATACAAATTCAAGCTATTTTCATTGATGGGGTGTTGATGCTTCGATTCTTTGGCCAAGTATCAAATTGTATCCTTCTTGCACATAAAAACCAAAGCTTTGAGTTCGTTATGCCTTGAGAAGTGAAAAATCGAGTGTAGATTCTTGCCATGAGGAAAACCCGAGTAAAAGTTTGAGTTTCAGTGTGGAAAGTCAGATTCATGTTTCTATGCTTGCCCTCCCTGTAGGTCTATATGCCATTGTAGAAAGGTTTATATGCAACCAAAGAAACTTATTTTTTTCCTCATTGTTACTTTTAGCTTAGAATTCAATTTTTGAATCATAAAACTCTCACATAAATTTTTTTAGGTGATTTTTCCGCACTTGTTTCTATGACTATTCTTACTAGGTTTTATGCCTTTTGTTGCCCGGCAGTGGTCGACTAATGATACGATGGACGACAAGCTCCCAGTAGTGCACTCGAGCATGGTCGTCATCACCTACGACACGAGAGAGACCCCTCGCGACATGCAGCTGGACCTTGATGGCGTCGACCGGCTTCTCATCATGCTATTATTTTTGTTTTTATGCATTTCCGTCCTGTATTCTTATGCTTGAGCACCAATGTATGGTGCTCACCATGTATGCTACTGCCTATTTCCAAGTTTGTGGAAGACATGTGAAACTGTGTCTGAGCATATATACTTTGAGTTGCGTGAATATTTGTTCTAGAATTGAGCTTTGGTTTTGAATGTCTTCCACGTGCACTGATGACGTCGTTTGTGCTTTTGGCCGTGAAAATGGAATTACAACGCGGTTGCGAGGCTCCTTTAGATTTTGAATCTCTCTATTCTTCCCCTCTCTTGAATTACAACGCGGTTGCGAGGCTCCTTTAGATTTTTTTTGACCTTTTATACTTCTTGTTGTTGTTTGTATGCACCGGTACTTTGGTTGAGATTTGCCGGATTGCCAAGCACATGTGCATCGCAAGCTGAGCTGCGGTGGTAAGCTGAAATGGGGGAAGGAGCTCTGTCTGGATAAGATTGAGTTGTGATGACTGATGATAGCAAGCTCATTGGAGATTGTTTAGGCCCATGGTGGATTCATTTTTTTATGTACAGAGATTCAAAAATTTGAGCATAGAATGTTACCTTAGAAGTCATATAAAAATACAGTTATGTACTTAAATGACTTGTGAGCGCAAGTTCAATTCTTACTTGACATGTATTTTTATGCCTCTTACTTGACATGTATTTTTATGCCTCGATGAACTATGATCGGAAAGAAGTATTGGTCGTAATTCTCCTTTTTACACGACAGAAAAAATGTTTTCTATTCTAATAAAATATAGTTTGTATGACTGCAAACAAAAGTTTTTATTCCACAAGGAAAAATATCTGTTTGTATCGTCGCTGACTCGCTTGTACTTTCCTCAAATCCCAATCTTGCTTCCATTTGATGCGGTTCGATCGGAGTATTGGTGCCGAAAAACTGATTAAAGGAATTTGGTATGCCTTGTTTTGTAAGTTGGTATGCACCATTTTGAAGGTTGGTATGTCTCGTTTTGTAGGTTTGTATGCACGGTGTTACGCGGGCCTCGTTTTATACGGTGGTATGCCTTGTTTTATAGGTTAGTATGCACCATTTTGTAGGTTGGTATGCCTCATTTTGCAGGGTGGTATGCCTCGTTTTGTAGGTTGGTATGCTTCGTTTTGTAGGTTGGTATGCATTGTGTTACGTGGGTCTCGTTTTGTAGGGTGGTATGCCTCGTTTTGTATGTTGGTATGCACCGTGTTGTGCAGGGTGCCCGCGGACGTGCAGAGTACCCGCGGACTGTTCATCAACCTAGCTGACCCGGTTAAACATTAGTTTAGATGCATATAAACCTTGTTAAAAAATCATACAATCCTTTTTAGGGTGGTATGTCTTGTTTTTTAGGGGTGGTATGCACTGTGTTGCTATGACATGACAATTTGTATGATATGTTTGAGTTATATGTATGATCGTGGTCAGAGTGCTAGTGGGAACTAGGTTGATGTATGTCAATCCACTGCGCATGTCTTTCCAAAAGCAAAAATGTATGATATTGCAATGAGACTTGTATGCCTCTGAACTACATATGCTCATATTTATTGGTTGATATGACACAAATAGGGATACGTTGTTAATGTATGTCTACTGTAGGGATTGAAATATATCCAATAAAAGGTACGTTGAACATGTTTGTATGACTCTTTGTCGAGATTGATATGGCATGACAGTTTGTATGCTACACTTGATTGATATGTATGATCGTGGTCGGTGCTGAAATTTGAAAAAAATTGAAATTTGAAAAAATTCAAAAAATATATTCACAATGGATCTCAAATTGTCCGTAAAAATGTCACAAATCTAGTGGTGAAAACCATTTCTCAGTTGAATGTTCGAGTGAAGAATTATCGCGAAAAAAAAGAAAGAAAAATGATGGGCTTGCATGCATGCATGCATGCATGCGTCAGGTGGCAGGTGTGTCAGGTCGCATGTGTCAGCTCTGTTAACTAGGATCATATGACCCCGACAATGTTTTTGTATGACCTTGTAGTACAGTTTGTATGACATAAATTTTGTATGCCTGTGACATTAGGTTTGTATGTTGTACGGACCAGTGGCGTGGGAGGACCAGGTGACGCACGCTGAGGTGGGAGGTGGGAGCATGTGGGTGGGGGGCTAGCTGGTTGGGTTGGACCACTAGTGGGTTGGTTGGCTGGGCTTCCAATAAGCATAGGAAGCCCTGGGCTCCCAATAGTCGCAATCTATATATATATATCACAGAATTTTTATATGGCACCTGGGTGCATTCTATGCCCAAAATACACCCAGCCCAACCGGCGCAGTCTGGTGCCGCCGAACCCTCCCGGCCCGCGCCCTCCAACCGCCGAAGTGGAAACCGCCATTGTCCTCGAACTGACCGCGCCCCACCAGCATTTATTTTTTTTCCGTTGGTTTTCCGTCATTCCCCACCCCACTCCCAACAAAGTCGTTTCGCTTTTGCTCTCTAGCCGCTCCGCCGCGACGACTCCGCCGCCGAATCCGCCGCCGTTTCGTCGCCGGAGAACTTCGCCAGACCGCCGCAAACTAGTGTCGAAGCGCCGTCGGTGCGTCCCTGCGCGGAGCCCCGCACGGGTGGAGGAGCGCATCGTCCCGCGTCGAGCGCCGGTCGCTCGTGCGCCGCTCCTCGCGCATCGGCCTCATCCGCACCCTTGTCGCTCCTCAGCCACGAGGTTAGTGTTATTCTCCCCAACATTTCAACACCCGTGCCCTGTCTCTGATGGAAAGTCTTGTGCGCCCCTCAACCCCGTGCTCCAGTACCTAGGGTTTTGAGATGGGGATTTTTTTTGTGCTCCAATACCTATGCTAGTGGTGCTGCTTCTCTAATTTGAGCAAAATGTGGTTCTCCCTTGGCGGATTCCGTGCGCCCCTCGCGTTTTTTTTTGTATTTGTTTGATCCATGTCGATGTCAACCCCTGCTAGCCCCTCTCGCTTTTTTTGGGTGAATGTGGGATTAGAAATTATCCATACAACATCTACTAGTCCCAGCGAATCTGGTATTCAACGTAGGAGTTGAGTTGAGGTACTCATTGATTAATGTTCTTCTGTGTTGTACAGATTGTGGTACTGTATGAGTTACAATTTGTTTTGTATCCCATTTTTTGTAATTTGCTCATGTGTGGTGCCCATTGTTTATTTTTGCCAGATTCGGCAATCTTACTAACTGAATGTTTGCAAATTTGTGTGCCCCATGGTTGCAATCGGTCCATGTGCCGGTTATGGCAACCCCTGATGATGGGGGTTGTGAGTATGGCTTTGCCAGCAAGGGTCATTTATTCAAATTTCTTCCGTATCGTGTTTGTTTTTCAGCAGGATGCATGTATAGACCCAGTGTTTGTCCCAAGGGTTAGGCAAGAGTTCCATTCACTTTCATGCGTCCCATGTTGCAATCTGACTCAGGTTTTTTGTTTGTTAATCCCTATCAATTTGCACTCCCTGCTTGATTGCAAATTTTTGTCTAGTGTAGGGGTGGTGTGCAGTTTGACTAGTTGAGCATTTCCCTGGCCCCTGAGTTTTCCCATGTTTGCAATTTCCTCCACCTGTGTGGTTGTAATTGCGTGCTCCTCATGTTGCAACCTGCCCTCATGTGTTGGTTTAGGGGGGTTTCTAGCATTACAGGGTTTTTGTTTTTTTAATCCCTGTCAATTTGCATTTCCTGTGTGATTGCAACTGGGTGATTACATTGTTTGCAATTGTCCTTATGCCTTTTCCCGTTTCATTACCGATTAAACATTTGACTGTTATATATTGGCTGACCATTAGACTAGCAATTTTGCAGTGCATTGCAAGGTTGTTGCAATTGGTTTCTTTTTCAGCATTAGTTTTTGTGGGGGAATTAGTTTCTTATATATGTTAATATATTTTCTTTTCCCTCTTTAGCCAATCACATTTGCAGCCATGTTTCAATGCTGGCATCGTGCTTCAATTGTGCCCATGTCTGGAATTATTTTTATTGTTATGGTTAGCATTGTATCAAAAAAATTCCCATATCTTGTGTTAACATTTGTTTTTGTATCCAAAATGACAGTGTTATCTGAAATGGAGGGTGCCTCAGATTCTCAAGGTTCACATGCAGCGGGGCATGTTGTCCGTCGTTCCCCTCCCTTGCAAGGCCAGCACAATGACAACCCGCATCCAAAATTGAAACTGAAGCACTGTCTGATCAGGTTCCTAAGGCTCCCTTCTCCTCATCGTCCATGTTCAGGCAGCGTCTTCTGATCCTGTCTGCTCCTGTCTTGTCCCCTGCCGATAGTTCAAAGCAACGCAAAGCAGCTGATGTGGATGGATCAGCAGCAGATATGGATGCAGAATCTCTGGAAGTTCCTACCATTGGTGGCACGTCCAGACCTAAACAATCAGAGCCACATGCAACTGCTCAGTTTGATGAACCAGTGGACAATTCTGCTGTTGTATGATGCACAACCTGTTGAGGTGGATTATGATCAGAATATTGGATCAGGGGATGGATACTATTACATGGATGGAGGCTTTGCTTCACCCAGCTCCACGGAATCCATTGATGGCAATGATAACCATACTCCACCTCACAGGCCGGGCAATGAGGATTTGTATGATACAGTCATAACAAGTAGGTTAATGTGGCCCACCTTTTCTAACCCTGTTTCTCATATTGTTTACCTGTTTGTCATTCTTTTTTGTTACTCTCTACAGCGCCAACTACATTGCATGGTGAATCTTGTGGGGTGGACTCTTTAATTTCCTTAATCAGTAGCCCCAGTATATTGACTAGTACTTGGTTTCATATTAATGTTGCAACTGGCCCAATGCAACTATTGCAATCTATTTCATAGTGATTTAATTTTTTATCAGCGCTCAACTAATAGTAGTAATTGTGTTATTATCATAGTTGTAACTGGAATACTCGACCAGTTGCAATTGATTCAGCTGTAACTAGATTAGTGCCCTAATTGCAATTGTGATGTGTGCATGGCTTACTAGTGTAGTGTAACTCAGTTACTGTTCGTACTCATCATTTTTTTATTTTCATTCTTTTTTAACAACAGCAAGAACCCAACCATATTTGCATGTTGCAATTCATGGGGTTTTTTTTGTAATCAACAGCGTGTAAACCTAGTCAGGTATCCAATCTGGAAGGGGCCACTCACGAGCAGGATGTTGATGGCTCACACAGATTTACACATCATGTAAGGAATTTCTATAATTTTTGGTTTTGTAAGTCATCCCTGCATTCCATTAATTAAATATTCACATGTTCAGTAATCAGTACCAAAAAATGGATAGGTGTCACTCTTAGTAGTAGCTTCCAGATGTCATTTTCAGTAACAAGCACAATTAATAGAACCGTTACAATTCGGCTGCATTTTTATTTTCCTTGTAATCCATTAGTCGAAACGTAAATGATGCAGTAATTTAAGTAGTAGAAATACTCATTTTTAATTGATTATAGTTATTCTCTGACCAAGTAATATGTTCTTTTTCCTGATGATTCCATCCAACCAAACCTCGATCTCTTCTATGTTGAAACAGTGAACAAATAAAGATGCTTTTCTTCTATGTTGAAACAGTGAACAAGTAAAGATGCTTTTTTGCATGGAAATGTTAAATCCTTCCTTGGTCAATGACAGCACTATCATTGACAAAATAGTAATTATGGAAATGTCCCTAGTGGAGTGATCAAGTAGTGATTCTATTTTTTCCATGTACAAGTTTTTTCAACTGCTTTGGGTTGTATATTGTAACTCAGCTCATCACATGAGTTGCAATTTGTTTTTTTTTCACTGTGCTCACTGTTTTTGTGTGTTTTTTTTGCCTTGTCTTCAGTTGAGGAGTCCCACAAGCACCAGCTATGCACACCCACCTACTGCTGCCCCCTGCCCCTGCAGCTGCAGCTCCCCAGGACCTTATGGAGAGCGGTTCAGGTTCTTATGTTGGTCGCGCCCCATGGTTGTTATTTGCTAATGTTGGTCCTAGAGGCCACCCCACGGTAGATTTTGCCCGACTGCCAATCTCACTTTCTGTATGGTTGCACTTTTTACCATGCTCCATGGTTGCAATTGGTCCTTGTGTGTCTTATGGTAGGGGTCATGGGTAGCATTTTTGTTTTTAATACCTACCCAACAAGTGCACTATATCCATGCTTGCAACTGGTTGTGCCTTGATCACATGGTTTGCAATTGGCCTTATGTTCATGTCATTTCAGCATCGATTAAATATTTTAATGCCAGAAATTGCTTACTAGTATACGAGAAATTGCAGTGCCGTTATTGTTGCAATTTGGTTTCAGATGCAGGATTTAGTTGCAACTGGTAAGCGCAAAGTTTGCAACCATGCAGCTAACCCAGTAGCAATATGTGTTCTTTTTTTTAATCAAAAACACTTTTATCACATTGTAGATAAAGTTGCAACCATGCAGTCGTCTCATTTTGCAATTGGTGTTTTGTTTTTTTAAATACCCCCTGTGCTCCTATGTATTTGTTTTACTGCAACTGCATTGAAGACAGAGATGCAACCATGCAGCTATCTCTGTCGCAATTGGTTCTTTTTTAATATATGTATATTCCATGCCCCTATAAGGCCTTGTTCGTTTAGCCCGGTATCGGCCGGTACTGTGGCCCGATCCACGTGGTTTACCCCGGCGCGTATTCAATCCCGGCCCGCCATAGAATGTGTGTTCGTTTAGCCCACTCGTGTTTTCTATCCCGGCCCAACACCTGTAAAATCCAATTGACCCCGCCCGGTATTCGACCCACGAGTCAACCGTCGTGGATCTCATCCCGGCGAGACGGCGCTCGAGCTGCGCGGGTGTTGGGGGCGAGGGCAGCGGCGCGACTCATCGGCGGCAACGACGACGGCGCAAGGCTCCTTCCGCCGGCGGCCGCCCTCTTCGTCGGGGACCTTTTCCTGTGAGCTCGTTCTTCCCTTCCTTCGCTTCTCCTCTCCCGTGTCAGTGTCCTAGGGTTTGGATTTCTTGCCCGCGATAGCCGCGGCCTCACGCGGAGGTGGCAGCCCACGCGTCCCTGCCGAGGCGTGCCGGATGGCCGCATAAATCGGACAGCCATGCCACCGCGCATCGCTGTTGCATACAGCCATACACACACATCGCAGGAGCCGAAACTGATGCATGATGCCTGCCGCTTTGTTCAGACTTCGGAGTCATGCTCTCCTCTGATGAAACACTTGTATTTGGCCAAGAAACGGTGATCTGTTAGTTCAGTTCTAGACTTATAGTGTTATGTAAGTTATTGATTCATGTGGTTGTCTCTGAGATTTATCTTGCCCAGACTGAAAATTGAAACTGCTATTAGCAACCTCTACAACAAGATTAAATTGCAAGATTGATGGCCGTAGGTCAGGGGAGTGGTGGCTATGATGTACAATGCACGTTTTTGAATCAACCATGTGTGATCTACCGAAGTGTCGTCCTGGGACCATTAATTTTCTTAAATCTACAGCACTCCATTCACGATTGAGCCATGAATGTGTTGATATCTTGATGCCATATTCTAGTTGGACAGATAACATTGCTAGTTGCTAGTTGGACAGATAACATCTTGGGTGCTAGTTTCTAGTTGGACTAGAGACATTTGAGCGATGAAATCTGATCCTAAAGTATAATCTTAGAAATCTCTGTTACAATACTTGTTTGGTTGATTAACAATCATGGCTGAATCTTATTTACATGTAATATTCATGACATAGTGCCAAGAGTAACTTCGGAATGAAATTTCAGTTGCAACATCTTATCTGTGTCTACAGGCTCATGTTTTTTCCCCCCTTGGATCTAATGTGTATTTTTTTTTTCAATTTCTCCTTTTCACTTCAGGTAAAGAAAAGGCTAGCTTACAAGACTAAAACAACTTCTGGACTTGTGATCTGCCGTGCCGAAGTGCGTTCTGACGTGTTGAGGATGTTTTCTTTTTTTTTCTTTGTTAATTATTAGGCCAAAGTGATCTGCTGAAGTGTCATTCTAGAGCCACTAATTTTTAAAATCTGTAGCATTCCTTTTACTATTTTGGATACTAAGTAGTATGTTTTTTGTACGCTATGTACAAGATGACTCGTATGCTTCAATGCATCAGTAGCATTCCTTTTACTATTTTGGATACTAAGTAGTACTACGTATGTTTTTTGTACGCTATGTACAAGATGACTGCAAGATGACTCGTATGCTTCAATGCATCAGTTCAGTTGGTGTCGTACCCGTACCCTTTCAATCCAGGGGTTAACCGAATAAGCAAGGTGAAACCAGGGGGATTAACCCAATACCAGCCGGGAATGAAATACTCTCTGGAACAGATACACGGCTGCCGAACATAGCCTAAGGCCTTGTTCGTTTAATACCTTTCTCAGAGGTATTGGGAGGTATTGAAGTGTATTGAGAGGTATTTTGACTTGTTAGGGATTTAATACGTCCCAATACGACTCAATCCCCCTCAATACGACTCAAAACGAACAAGCCCTAAGTGTTTTTACTGCTGGTACGGGGTCAATCTCACTGTATCTAAAGTTGTAATCCCTTTTGGTATTCTCTTTATTTTAAATACCCCATGCTGCTATATATATTCTTTTTACTGATGGTCAATTTCATCGTACCTATAGATGCAACCGTGCATCTATCGCTGTTGCAATTAGAGATTATATATATATATATATATATCAGTGTTTCTATCTGTGTTTTTACTGCTGGTGGTTTAATTTCATTGCATCTAAAGTTGCAACCATACAGTCATCTCACTGGCAATTGGTGTTATCTCTCTAATCTGCCTTGTCCTATCTTATTTTTTAAAATAAATTTTGCAAGTAAAGAGCATTGTTAACACATATGTTGGTTGCCCCCCTCACATGTCTTGAGATGCAGCTTCTTGGATTCCAGTATTGGCCACAACTTCTTTGTTACTACATTTATATTCCACAAGCGCAACATCAAAAGACCCCTACGTGCTGAGATTGAAAAACTTGCTCCAGTCCAGCTGCAACCCCTTCACATAACACTCCAAGTACTAAGCTTCAGGAGATGGCTCCAACAAGTGAATAACAGGACCAAGCCTTGCACGATGGAATGCTTTCGGGAGGAGAAAAATTACTTTGCAGATTGACGAGCATTGCATGGACATGCTGAATGTTTGTGCACAATGTTTTTCTTAGTAGGTGTATCCCTCTACTATAAATGTAGCCTAACTATTGTATTGTCCAACTTCGAGCCACATGTAAACTCTTTTTTGGCAGTGCTCTTACCGTTTGACATATTCATTTCTCTTCAGTAAAGTAATTTTCATTGTCACTAGAATTTTGTTGTGTTCAGTAATTTGTGATTCTCTCGAAGATGCATCTCTGTTGTGTATTCTTGAACCAGAATTTGAGCTCGGTGAGTATATTAAAAAAAACTGAGCTCGGTGAGTATATTAAAAAACTGAGCTCGGTGCGTGGGGACGGGCTCCGTCCACGTGCAGCCGCACGTGTCGCGTTGTGCCTGATGCACATGCAGATGCAGCGCGTGGGGCAGGCGAGCGGAGGGACCAAGGCCGAAGGACGCGCGTAACATGTGGGTCGCACGGGCCCACGCGGGAGGCTAGCGCGCGCGACGACCTGCGGGATGGCGTCAGCTTGCGGGCGAGGCGCGCGGGGATGATGGCCTGCGCTCGGGCGGCTGGCGGGGCCTGTGCATTCTAGGTTTAAAATGCAACCACGTGCATTTTACGGTTGTCCTATATATATATGACAACCACACACATATGTACACATATATACATATATATATATATAGGATGACCCTAAAATGCACTTGCATTCTGAACCCCAAATGCACAGACCATGTCGGCCTCCCGAGCGCTCACGCGCGCCCGTACGGTGGCTTTGCGCCGGCCTCCCACCTGGTCCGCGTGACACATGGGCTGCGCGCCCCAGTCACGCCACGGCGCCAGGCACTCGTCGCTGCGATCCACGTCCGACATGCGACCGTGCGCGTCTCGTCCACCCGCCAGCTTGCGCTGCTCATGTTGACGACCGCAATGGCGCACTGCACACCCTACGTGCTAACGCCCCGCGCGCACAGCACCACTTCATACGCGTTAGGCAAAGGCCACGTGCTAACGCGAACACTGCACCCACGCACCGCGGCCGCATGCTCACGGGTCGGGTCATGTTGGGTTCGGGTCGGGTCATGTCGGGTTGGCGCGTGGAAATTGTTGACCCGCGTCCGACCCGTGGCATGCTCGGGTCGGGTCGGGTTGCTGTTGACGGTCGATATCCATGACTTTTACCGCCAACATTTCTCCAGATTTCATGCTCATATAGTGATAATCATGCTAATATCATTTATACTAATGAGTTCCACAAGTTTTGTACAATTTGTGAGTGAAGGAGCAAACTGGAAAAATGGGAGGCCATTTGGGCTTAGGGCCAGGCCGGCCGGCCTAGCCTAGGCCGGCCGGCCCACTTTTTCCTCTTTGGCCACGGCGTTGATCCACAAGTTTACTAATGTATCAAGGATGATCATGAGCCGTGCAATTGATGTCGGTTTGATCAATGGACCCGGAAGGCCTAGGGTGGGATAAACATGGATTGAAGGGCCCACAACCTAGGATTCTTGGACAGCTTCAACCGAACGCAACAACTACCGACTTTAGGACATCATCCAGGCCGTCCCTGCAAAAGTCGGTGCCACTTGGCACCAGGGCCAGGCCGGCCGGCCTACACCAGGCTGGCCGGCCTCCCACCGTGGCCTCTACGCTTCCTCTTTCGCGTGGAAGCTAAGCAAGTAGTTGGCGTCACCCCTAAGCAGGATTTCACCCCTGGAGGGCTATAAAAGGCGCCCTTCACCTCCACACAACACACCATCCATTGGAGAGAAGAGAAGGCTCAAGATGTAGTCCACTATTATCTTAGAGTAGAGTAGAGAGTAGTGGGTGAGTGCTTGGGTGACAGCCAAGCGTGTAGAGGGAGTTCGGGAGTCATCTCGGCCTTCCCTCAACATTGTTCCGCCCCCGAGGAATAAAGCTTCAGAGATATCTTCAGTAAGTTCCTCGGTCTCTTGCCTTAGTATCTCGCTAGTTCACTCTTTACTTTCAGCAATTTATCTTGGCTATCTATGATCTGCGGGTACCTGAGTCTGTGCGAGTGACAGCGACTCTTGTTTGGGGTTTCCTCTATAGCCCTTCGCGTTGGGTGGAGGTCAGTGGCTGAAAGCTTAGGCATGGTGCCTGTGCTGGCTAGTCACCTCAGGTTGTGTTGCACCCCACGAAACTGCAGTGGTAGGCGGCAGGTGGTGACAGCCCTGTCCGTCCTTTGTACTCCACCACGTTCGGGTGTACTCATAACAGTAGTGCTGAGCCCGGAAGAACCCCTCTCTCACCCCGTTCTGAGTTCTTCCCGTTCTAGCCGTCGAAGCAGATCATGTTAGATTAAATAGGTTGTCTGGGGTAACGAGTGGCTAACTAAGGTTAAGCTTTCTACACCCTTTACCCATTTCTCCCCTGGTGGGTCCGGTTAGGAAAGTTCTAGACTAGTCGCGTCTACCGTTCCTTGGATTTGACATCCAGGTTTCTACTCCCCTGGTGAAAGGTTACAATGTACTCCGTGCGCTTGCGGATTTAGTTAGGCTAAGGAGTGCCAACAAGCTTTTCTGGCGCCGTTGCCGGGGAACGGTAGCAACACTAGTGTAGGATCTTTTTAGCCGTACACTTTATCCCCATAACCATCTACCACATGGAGTTTTCTCCTAGTTATCCGGCGGTTCCATTTCGCGAGTGTTTGGAATTGCCACCATCCTTCCACCCCGTTATCTGATGGCTTCGAGATCCGCCCCAATCTCGTTGCCATCGTTTGTTCACACTCCTTGCAATAGATGAGGAGAAGTTCCCTCCTAACATTCCCGGGATGAACCAAGACGGAACTCTTCCTGTTTTTCTCTGACGGAGGAAGCAAAGTTTTGGTACAATCGGGTGCAAGAGGAGTTGGAGGAGATTGGATCAAAGTGAACGTTGAAGTTTGTCTGTTTGTCTATCCCATCCCCAAAGCTCAGAGATGAGCTACTTGGAGCAACCTGGGAGAAGTTTGGTATGGTGCTCAACGAACGTTGGCAGATTGAGACATAGTGCTCATCCTTAGGATCAGTTTCTGACCCTCCCACCGACTTTCCCATGAACCAAACAGCAAATCCTCACTCTTTCATTAGATCCACCGCCTTCGACCACACGACGTGAGCGAACAAAAACCCCCAGACCAAGAGAATTCCCTTAAGGATCTGCCACGTTAGGTGTGCACGCTCAAGGTCTGAGTAATTCATTCCGAAAGTCACGACCGCAGACCAAGGGTCTATCTGCGGTTACGAGCAAGGAATGACGGAGGAAGCAGAAGCTAGTCGACCCTAGCTTTAATGCCCTCCACCTATTGAGGGGACTGACACACAAGAAGTTGTCGATGATTTTTCATAAGCACCTGAAAGGGATCAACGGCCAGATGTTGGAAAACAAAGGAATTATCCGAGTTGTGCCTGAGGGGCGCAACAGAGTGATCCTAGATTTCCACATCTTCGATATCCTCAAAGGTGACAAAATCTTCTTGTTGGATCAGCCAATAGAGCATCTTGTCAACTTAATCACGATCGAGCTATAGCTCAGAGTTGACAAAGAAAACATCCTGATCAACCTTGCATGATCAGTGAGTTCAGCCTTGCACGATCATTATCGCAAAGGGCTAGATAGACCCCGTGAAGAACCAATGAGCATATTTTTCAGATGCTCACCCAATCCCAGGGGCAGAACCGGGCAGTCAAGCTCGACATGGTGGAGAACCACAGCCTCCTCCACTAGAGTTATTGATTGCTGCCACTTGGATTGTGACATGTCTCTCTTCCACTTGGAATAGAGATATTTACCTCTTCACGACAATCGCAGCACGCCAGTCATCATCAGTGATAAACTGACAGAGGATGAGGCTCGGCAGGCTGCAACAGTCTTAGAGAAGTATCGGTCCATTTTTAGGTATTCTCTATAGACTAGACGGGGATCAACCCCAACACCCATCGTATCGCTTGAACCGGACAAACAGCCTTTTGGCTGAATGATGCGATGAGGGAGGTAGGCACACCTGCATGTGGGTATTATTTACCCCATGTAAGCACCCACTTTAAGTGGTGAGGCACTAGTCAATTTCCATCTAGCTCCACCTGTCTTTATTGTTTGGTCTATGCAATGCACCAACAGAGGTGTATGATATCAGCCTTCTCTCCCATTATCAAGGACATCCTTTGTCCTTGTCGAGAACATCATGGAGGAATTCCTTGATGATGTCTCAGTCCATGGACAACCTTTGGTTTATGCCTCGCGGATATGGATAGAGTTCGTGAGAATTCCCAAAGGCTCCACCTTGTCCCAAATTGGGAGAAGTGTCAGCTGAGAAGGCCCCCCATCATACAACCTCCTGATTGGATTCTTCCTATCAAGATCATGTGCAACGCTAGTAACCATACAATCGGGACAGAGCTGGATCAATGCAAGAAATCATCATTATCAAAAGCATTGACCAGAGTTCGACAAACAACGGAGAAGGAACTGTCTGTAGTGGTATTCACCCATGACAAGTTCAGACCCTACTTGGTCGATGTCAAAGTGTTAGCACGCGGACCATGCTACACCAAGATATCACCTGACCAAGAAGGACGACAAGCCACTACTCATCCGTTGGATTCTTGCTCCTTCATGAATTCGCTTCACGAATCAAAAGAAGAAGAGAGCAAATAAATATGTGGCATATCATCTCCCAAGGATACAAGTTCAATCATATGAGATGATACTCTCTCAAGGGTAGCTTTACAAACTTGGATTAACACCCTTAGAGAGAAGAAATTCATTCACCCTACTAGATTCCACCTAAGGGATCTCTATCGTACTGGTTTACTCCACCGCTACAACCACCATGTGATGAGACCCGCAAGACTCCAAGTCCTTCGACGGCGTGTCTTGCGTATCGCGCTCGCCGTCGAGGACACTCGTTGCGTGTTTCCGCTTCTCTCATAAAGAATGAACTCCTTATATAGGATGACTACGGATTTTTTCCGTATAAACCTCGTGCTAAGGTTCGACAGACTGATCACCTGGCTAACCAAAGCACAACACGCTAAGAGTCGTTGCTGGAGCCCATGGTGCTATACTCATTGAGTCAACTTCAGTTAACTCGACTGACGAGCATCTTGATGATCATGGACCAGATGTCCATATTGGCTGAAGCACTTCATATTGTGGTAAGGACATGGAGACTCACACTCCATCCTTAGAAGTGCAATAGCGGGTTGGAAGTAAATCACCGGGTCGCAAACCGTACCATCTTCAGATAGTCAATCAGAAACATCGACAGAATATTATGAACAATCTGACATGGAGAAGGGATGGAAGGGCAATCACCCGAGACACTTTGTGCACACAGAACATCATTCCCATTAGGAGAACAAAAAGGTGAAACAGAGACCCCCAATCAGCCAGAGTCCAAATGATGAAATCAAATGGCTGAATTGGAGGATGGAGAAGGAAGGTTTTCCTTTATGCTTCTCCTCGAGGACAATGACAGGGATGTTTTCAGTTGAAAATATTCCTCGAGCCCGACATCCCGGAACTCAAAGTTATGGACTGCTACGAGTATCCGAGTTACTACCATAGTCCATGGTCATGGCGAGACCTAAAATGTGCCATTATCTTAGTATAGGTTTGGGTGCTGCAATTTACCTTTTCATTTTGTTTTCCCGATATTTATTTTCCAACAGCACCCCCATGTTTCCCTTTTGAATAAAATGTTGCTTTGTTCCTGCCATGCTTTTGGTGGTTGGTGCACACTTGTGTGCCAACCACACCCCTGCTCTAACTCTACACTAAGTGCGCAGTAAACAGGACGAGCAACACATCGACGAGCAGTCTTCACCCGTGCCCAAATTTCCACATGGCAGCCATCTGCTGAGATTCAACTACGCACGGAGGTTTGAAACCCTTTCTCCATTTCCTTTCTTGATTTTAATTCAAATGCGAGCATGAGTTCACGACAATTAAAATTTGAATGAAACACCTAGAAAGAGATGAAAATCCTACATGTTTATCAAAGGTGCATAAGCTTTATTTCTTTGCAAGTACCTGTGTGCCTTTGGAACTTTACGATAGGATCACTTGATCTTTCGCTTATTGACTCTTACGATATAATGACATGAGAGGCTTGTTCTTTTCTAATTCAAAGTCTTGGAGAATTTCATTTTGAAAATGAAAAAAAAATAAAACAAAAAAAATGAGGCAACTATCATTCATGCTCAACTTTGCCAAGTCCCATCCAGAGCCATATCATACATGACACAGTTTTGAAACTCCACATAGCTATCTTGTACATTTTGAGCTTGATCAAGCATCATGCCTTCTGAGACATGCATGTTCTTCCTTGCACTTTGGTCATTCACGTACACGTTTCATCAAATAAAGTCCATCATAGAATAAAAGTCCATCAAAAGTGGTTCTCAAGCAGCTCTTCATCCCCCTGAAAAAAAAAGAAAAAAAATGATGAGTGGGAGGTCCTACTCGAGCAAAAAAAAAAAGAGAAGAAGGGGAAAGATGGAAGAAGCTAGAATCAAATACCACTCAAGGACATCATCATCATCATCACATTCACTTGCACTTGACCAAAGTTCATGGTTGACATGATCTCTCGGAGACAAGTTATTTGATCTCGCAACATAGATGTAAGAGATAAGCATTTCTATCGATCCCTACCTTGAGCCCCACATATAACCTTGTAGAGGTAGGTGAGGCTACTTGAAAAGCCTTAGTGAGGATCAAACACTTTGAGCGACTGAGTGGCTTGAGAGAATGAGAGTATGCCTCCATATTTTGAAAAAAAAATCTCCAAGTACTGAGAAGGAGGAATCAAGCTCTCCATTGATTTATTCTGAGGTTCAATAGGTGAAAGTGAAGGTGTTAGCCACCTGGAATCCAAGGTATGAGGGAAAGCTTTGAAATAATTCTTATGCATTCTCTTGATTTCATGACCCTAGGCTTTGCTTGATCCTCTGGATCTAACTCAACCCTTTGCTCGGGACGAGCAAAGTCTAGGTGTGGGGGCGTGTTGGCGGTCGATATCCATGACTTTTACCGCCAACATTTCTCCAGATTTCATGCTCATATAGTGATAATCATGCTAATATCATTTATACTAATGAGTTCCACAAGTTTTGTACAATTTGTGAGTGAAGGAGCAAACTGGAAAAATGGGAGGCCATTTGGGCTCAGGGCCAGGCCGGCCGGCCTAGCCTAGGCCGGCCGGCCCACTTTTTCCTCTTTTGGCCACGGCGTTGATCCACAAGTTTACTAATGTATCAAGGATGATCATGAGCCGTGCAATTGATGTCGGTTTGATCAATGGACCCGGAAGGCCTAGGGTGGGATAAACATGGATTGAAGGGCCCACAACCTAGGATTCTTGGACAGCTTCAACCGAACGCAACAACTACCGACTTTAGGACATCATCCAGGCCGTCCCTGCAAAAGTCGGTGCCACTTGGCACCAGGGCCAGGCCGGCCGGCCTACACCAGGCCGGCCGGCCTCCCACCGTGGCCTCTACGCTTCCTCTTTCGCGTGGAAGCTAAGCAAGTAGTTGGCGTCACCCCTAAGCAGGATTTCACCCCTGGAGGGCTATAAAAGGCGCCCTTCACCTCCACACAACACACCATCCATTGGAGAGAAGAGAAGGCTCAAGATGTAGTCCACTATTATCTTAGAGTAGAGTAGAGAGAGTAGTGGGTGAGTGCTTGGGTGACAGCCAAGCGTGTAGAGGGAGTTCGGGAGTCATCTCGGCCTTCCCTCAACATTGTTCCGCCCCCGAGGAATAAAGCTTCAGAGATATCTTCAGTAAGTTCCTCGGTCTCTTGCCTTAGTATCTCGCTAGTTCACTCTTTACTTTCAGCAATTTATCTTGGCTATCTATGATCTGCGGGTACCTGAGTCTGCGCGAGTGACAGCGACTCTTGTTTGGGGTTTCCTCTATAGCCCTTCGCGTTGGGTGGAGGTCAGTGGCTGAAAGCTTAGGCATGGTGCCTGTGCTGGCTAGTCACCTCAGGTTGTGTTGCACCCCACGGAACTGCAGTGGTAGGCGGCAGGTGGTGACAGCCCTGTCCGTCCTTTGTACTCCACCACGTTCGGGTGTACTCATAACAGTAGTGCTGAGCCCGGAAGAACCCCTCTCTCACCCCGTTCTGAGTTCTTCCCGTTCTAGCCGTCGAAGCAGATCATGTTAGATTAAAATAGGTTGTCTGGGGTAACGAGTGGCTAACTAAGGTTAAGCTTTCTACACCCTTTACCCATTTCTCCCCTGGTGGGTCCGGTTAGGAAAGTTCTACACTAGTCGCGTCTACCGTTCCTTGGATTTGACATCCAGGTTTCTACTCCCCTGGTGAAAGGCTATAATGTACTCCGTGCGCTTGCGAATTTAGTTAGGCTAAGGAGTGCCAACAGTTGCGTCGGGTTCGGGTCGGGTTTCACGTGTAATTTTTCGGGTCGCGTTGGGTTGGGTCGGGTTTTTTTGGTGTTTCGGTTTACAAAATTGACCCGCGCCCGACCCGTCACATGCTCGGGTCGGGTCGGGTCGGGTTTCTTTCGGGCGGTTGGGTCGGGTTTATCGGGTCGGGTGACCCATGATCAGGTATACCGGTCATGGATTGGACCGACGAGCCGAGCTAGGCGCGAGCGGGCTGGGCAGGACGTGGAATCAGGATTGATTGGAACCGACTGTTGGATTCGGTGGCTATAGAATAGTTATTTTGTGGCTGGCCACATAGCACAGATTCCCTATATATATATATATACAGAAATTTTATAATACACCTGAGTGCATTCTCTATGCAAAATACACCCAGCCAACCAACGCACCACGTTGGGCCGGGGCGGACGGCAGGCCGCGCGGCCGCGGCCGCGCCCGACCCCGCGCGCCCCGCTGTCCCGCCCCACCCGCCCGCTCCCTGCAGTCCCGCGCGCAGCTGGCCCCTGCTCAGGTGCGCCCTCCCACACCCACAGTCCCACACGCCAAGCGGCTGTCCACCTGACGTGCGCCGAACGGACCACGTGTGAGTCCCACGTACATGCCGTGCGCCACGGTGGCTGTGATCCAATCCCACACGCTGACACGGTCCGGCATGACGTCGTGTCTGTTCCCTCGAGTGAATAAACAAACCAGCGTCCCAATCCAATACATGGCCTACCAATTGTTTTATTATTTGATTTTCGTATATGCGGTGTAATTATCCTGCCACCGGTCCTAATGTGACTTTAACGCAATTTTAAATGAGGTAAAAAATAGTTGTAGTTCGAGCATCTTTTTGACAGGCCCGTCATTGTTTTTAGTTTAACAAACTGCAATGTTATAGCTAGGCTATTGCCTCATTTGGAACCGGCATACACATATTTATATGTGTTTTGTTTAGTTTTTTATTTGAAATACAAACTTGTGTTTTCACATGCATGGCTTACTAGTGTCGTTGTAACAACTATTGTCCTAGTTATAATTATAGGACCTGACTAGTTGCAATTGCCGAGTTGCAACTAGATTAGTGCCCGAGTTGCAATTGTATTGCTATGTGTATGGCTTCCAAGTGTCATTATAACTCAATTATTGTCCTAGTTGCAATTGAAGAGCCAACTAGTAGCAATTGGTTCAGTTGTAACTATATTAGTGCTCTAATTGCAATTACGATGTCATATTAGTACCCTCCTACTGTAGTTGTAACTGTGTTATTATCCTAATTGCAATTGGAGGACCCGACCAGTTGTAATTGGTCCATGCAACTAGATTAGTGCCCAAGATGCAATTGTATTGTTATATGCATGGCTTCCAAGTGTCATTGTAACTCAGTTATCGTTCTAGTTGCAATTGGAAGGCTAACTAGAAGCAATTGGTTCAGTTGTAACTAGGCTAGTGCTCCAATTGCATGTGCATACCCTCGTAGTGTAGTTGTAATTGTGTTATTGTTCTAGTTGTAACTGGAGCACCCGACCCGTTGCAATTGTTTCAGTTGTAACTCAATTATTACCTTAGTTGAAATTGTGATGGGCTTCCTAATATCGTCGTAATGTAATATTGTCCTAGTTGCAATGGAGTGACCAGACTAATTGCAATTAGTACCATTGTAACTAGATTAGCGCTCTAGTTGCAATTTGTGATGTGGTGCACCTGCCTTTCTAGTTGTAACTGACTTATTGTCCCGATTGCAATTGATGGGCCATACAAGCTAGATTATTGCCCCAGTTACAATTATGATGCGTATGTATGGCTTTCTAACTTAATTGTCCTAGGAGCAACTAGGTTATCCAGATTACAATTGAATGATCTAATATGTTGCGATTACTCTACTTATAATGGAACCATAAACTCAGCGCAGCCTGATACGTAGTGGTGAGCGTGATCTAATTTTCAATTTTTTTATTATAAGTTTCCTTGCTTAGCACTAACGTGCATGCTCTGTTGAGCCAATGAACAGCCACGTGCATGTGCATGCACCCAAATTAAGCATTAATTGAACACATGCATGGGTTGCTGTCAACTTGCGCCACGACCAAAATTGTTGTGCACTACGTCGCAGAAGCGGACTGTGGCCGACGGATGCACCAGTGCGGGCGGTGCACGTGTGCAGTGCACCATTGCGAGCGTCAGCACGTGGCCTTCTGCATGACGAGTGGTGGGTGCTTTGCGAGGCGACACTTGGGGTGCAGACTGCGGGCCGCGCAAGCTGGCGGGTAGACCGTGGTCCGATCCGTGGGCGCGGTCGGTGAGCATGTGGGTTGCGTGGGCCCACGCGGGAGTCCAGCGCGCGGCGATGTATGGGACGCGGACGCGGGCACGCGTGGCCTGCGGGCGGGCGCGAAGCTGTCGGGCCGTCGGGGTCTGTGCATTTGCAGTTGAAAATACAACAAGGTGCATTTTAGGGTTGTCATATATATATATATATATATATATATATATATATATATATATATATATATATGAAAGAAGATTCGAATTCTCAGCTGGACGGGAAGGGTTGGTGAAACCAGGTCCTCATGGCGGTTTAACCGGCCTAACCCAGGAAAATCCAAAAACTCTCTGGTAGAAACCAGATCATCCGACTCATGGCTAGATCATACGAAGCTAGTTCAGAGAATTTGATCTTCTCAGATTTAATTCCACATAAATGACAGTGAGTATACTTGACACAAGCTCTCTTCTGCAAAATTGTTTATGTGTCTTGACCAAGTTGTTGAGTGAGCCCAATCTAGTTCTTAATCGAATTGAAAGTGCATCTATGTGAAATTTAAAATTCCTATGCACACATTTAGGGGAGCTCATTCCAAAACTTGTGTCACCTTAGGACTAACTTTTTCTTTTAGTGAACTTGTAGTCTCTCTTTTAATGAGAATGTGTTTCTCATTCGAGTAAGCCATCATTATTTGCCTAACCCTTGCATGGCTACTCACCATGATATAGCTTAAACTCCCTTGATTGTCACTTTTGATCAACTCAGTGCATGTGAATGTTTTTCTCCACAATATTCCTACATATGCACTGAGAAAGGGATTTTAGTCTATATCATGAGGTTTTGCTCTTGGTGATCATCATGCCTTCCATATAGAAAGGTCACCAAAGTAAAACTAGTACTTGTGCAAGTTAATGCTTTCTCTCTTAATTTGATCCTAGTGAGAAATACTTCTCTTGAGAGCAAGCCTTGAGCTGAAATTAAAATTGCAGCAAATTGGACGATGACCTAAATGGCCAAGGTATGTGCTTTTGAGCTCATGTTTTAATTGTGATCATTCAGGATATCTCTACATGCTACTGTGCATTTGTGTATGTAGTCCAATTTTATCTCCTTTGGGTTGCCTCTCGGATATTTAGCTGATATCTTCCTAAACTTTTGACTTTACTCAAATCACACAATCTTGAGTAAGATATGAACTAAACATGCCGACGTGGTACTTATCTTGGACTGCCATGCACTTGTTGTGACATAGGTTAGACTTTTAAAAAACCTTCTACTAACATGGTAGGAAGTGTGTTTTTGATAAATATTTGGCTTTTGGTCTTTGACCAAAATTGATCTACTGTGACCATTGTTCAACTTGTTTGATTGATGGCTGGTCACTAGCAGTGAAATTTATCAAGTCCATAAAGATCCATATCTACCCATCCACTTTTTCTTGGAAGAAGCAAGAAAATTTTGAATTGTTTGGAAAAACATTTTCTTGTGAGATAAAGTTGGATTATATCTCTGTAAAATCTCATATCAATCAAGTGAGGGAAAAAGAAATCAAGATCAGTCTATTTCAAGACATTCCTCCATCTTTCTGCCTGAGGCGGTTTAACCGCCCCTCTAGCGGTTTAACTGGGTCTACCTGGCAGTTACCATTTTACCCTCTCACGTGTGCACACTACCCAAACCTTATCTAAAACTTACCCCTTCGGTCCCAATCTCTACCGACACTTTCATCTACCTTAGAAACAATCTCTCTCCCGAGCTCTCTCCCTCGCTGGCGATTTGACGATTCCACCAAGAAAAGTTTGGTTCCCCTGCAGATTTGAACCATCCTTGGTCGGTTTAACTGAGCCCCAAGCAGTTGCCGAAGATCCATCTCGGTTTCCCCTCTCCAAAGGTACTCAAGGCTTGTTTTCCATCGATCTACTTTTTGAGCCAATAGATCCGAGTTTCCTTTGGTCAATCTCCTAGAAATAGCCATTAGAAGAACATCCTAGCATCCCTTTCAAGTTTCCTTGGTCGCATTGCTCGGATTCAAAATCTAGGGTTTGACTGCTAGGGGCGGTTTAACTGGCCACATAGGTGGTTTAACTGCCCTAGGCAGACAAATCCTAGATATTGAGTTCTAGCAATGTGACCACGTATATCTCACCTAGGATTGTTCTCTTGTATCATCTGCTATGTCAAATCCATGATGTATGTTATCCTAGTTCAGATTGAAATATCTTTCGAAGCTTCTCATGGTTCAGTTTTATCACATATATCCATTGGCATCCTAGATATCTATACACACACACCTTTGATCATCCAAGATATCTATGACTCAGAATGAAAATTTTAAAGTCTTTGGCTTAGTTCTGCCAGAGGCGGTTTAACCGCCCCTGCGGCCGGTTTAACCGCCCCCGACAGAACTGACTCAAATGCTCTAAGTTTGCCAATCTCAAGAATTTCATCGATCTCTTCTGCTCCTGAGATCTTATACATGTTGTTCTTCATCTTTTGTGACTCAGGACAGCAGCAGCATGACTGGACGGCAAAGAAAGAAAAGCAAAGTGGATACTCAAGCCGGTTTAAGTTCAAGTGCTAGTGTGGGGAGAAATTTTAGGCCAAGGGTGGCCAAGAGAGCAGCAGAAGCAGCAGATTGATGAGATTGTTGAGGAAGAGGAGACTCAGTAAGAAAATAGGTCAAGAAGTGATGATAGTGTGGAGGATGAGGACTATAGAGTAGACCCTCATGACAAGGCAGCAGCTGAGGAAAGTGATAGTGAGGGCAGTGGTGATGGAGAGGGTAGTGGTGATGGTGATGAGAGGGCAGCAAGCCTAGAGGCACATAGTGGGAGCCACTTGAACTCACAAGCCTAGACAGAGAGACCCCAGAGCTAGAGAGCATGGTGCTAAGGACCAGGCCACCTATCTACCTAACCAGATTGAGGCCAGTTGACTATTCTGCCATCGGGAGCATTGAGTTACCAAAGGAAAAAAGAAGAATGAATCCCTATGCTGAGATTACGACCATAGCCACAGATTATAGGTTCCAGACCATCTTTCAGCAGGATTACTATAATACCATTCTGAGCAGATGCCTGATGTCACATTGGATGCAAAGTGGATTGATTGAGAGCATATGGCTAGAGCAAATCATGTTGTATTTAATCAAGTCATAGAAGCATGTGGCAGGCAAGGGGTCAAAACCATAATGGGATTCAAATGCAATTGGAATAGAGATGTCATTGCTCAGTTCTATGCCACGATCTATTTTGGTCATCAGGATGGTGAAAGGGCTATGTTTTGGAGGACCGAGGCCACTGATTTCTACCTCACATTTGCTGACTTTTGTGGATATCTTGATGTTGAGAATGATCCCATGCATCACATTGTTCACACTCCAGAGTATATGGAAGCCAAGGACTTAGGCTTCATGTATCCATCAGGGACAGACCCCTCCAAGTATGGACATATTGAGGGACTCTACACCTACTACAGAGTGCTAAATAGATTGTTCAGGGTCACTATCTCTCCTCGTGGTGGAAACACTTCAGATATCACACGTCAAATGAGGGACTTGATGTGGCATACGCGTCTGGGTGCCCAATGCTTTAATGTTGCAGATTATGTTTGGGAAGAAATCAAATACATCTCTGAACACCCATCTAGCAGTTGTGGTTATGCACCTTATATCATGCACTTCATCAAAGGTTCCACAGATATTGGGCGAGTCAAGGTTGATTGGAGACGTAACCCTCTTAGGCCAAACAAACCCTCTCAGATCAGGTTGATATCACCTAGAAGATCTCCAGGGCCATCCCCAGCCGATACTGTGCTAGCGACAGATATTCAGGGGGAGGAGCAGCTATTTGGAGAACATGCTGCCCCTCAAGCAGGGGGTGGTTTAACCAGGTCCTCACCACAGTTTAACCGGCCTGTGCTTGGTCAGCCAGGAACTTCATCTCACAGGCATAAGAAGAGGTCCTCCTCCTTTAGAAATGTTGTTCAATCTATTTGGAGGCATTTGCCAGAACCAGAGGGATATTATGGTGGCTGAAAGGGAAATAGAATAAAGGAGAAGAAGACAAGGGATTCCATCAAGATGCTACACAATGCCCAAAATCTTCAACCTCCTTGATCACCTATCACACCCACAGTGATAGAGCCAGAGATACCTTCAGTTGATGACATGATACGAGGCTTTCAAAACACAAACTTCTATGACACATTCTATCCCGGTGAAGGTGGATCCTCTTCCAGACTTGGCTACGGCAGCTTCCTAGGTGGTACATTACCAGGCCTAGGTCTCGGTGACTCTAGTGCCTCATACTCAGCAGCTGTAGGCACTCTCCCCTCTACATCCTCAGGTGGTGAGGAATGGGCACATCGCATCTCGACTAATCTTTTTAATCCCAATCCTTCCACGGGTATATCTTCAAGTTCAATTAGCATCACCACATCTTTTTTTTGACCGGAACAGCAGGGGAAGCCCCCATTGGAATTTTTATAAAAGAAAAGAGTGTAAATATTTACATGTTACACAGCTGCAAGCCGAACCAGAGACCCTATCTAGCCAAAAGAATACTAGTGGATGTTACATAACCAATCATTCAACAAAAGTTTCAAGGATGGTTTCGCTCGAAGCATAACTAAGGCGAGTTCCTCCTTGAAATGTTTCTTCCACCAGGAAAAGGACCTGGTTTGACCATCAAAGATGATTCCATTTCTGTGGACCCAAAGACACCGAGCTGCCACCATTGCAACCTCTCTAAAAATCATGCTGCCAAAAGCTTGCCGAGCTTTAAGAATCATTTCTATGGTTGATAGGGAGACATTCCAAGTGATTCCCAAAAAACTCCAACAGGCAGCACTGAAGGGGCAGGAAAAGAAGAGATGAGTGAGGGATTCATCCCTGCCCGTAGAACAGATAACACAAGAGTAGCTTTGCAAGAACATGTTCTTCCTCCAGAGAAGACATCTTGTATTCAAACGGTCTCGCAGAAGGAGCCAAAAAAAGAATTTGTGCTTTCCAAGAACACGAGATTTCCACATCCATTTGAAAACGGGTGAGGCCTGGGTATCACCTTTTGGGGTTTGATAGGCTTTCTTAGAAGTGTATATCCCAGAGCCCCAGATATAGAGCCAATGACCATGCTCGTTCAAAGGTTGCTGAAGGCTCTATATGGCAGAGATCAGGAGCTGTAGTTGCACTGAAGCTTCAACTGACAGTGGTGTGTGAAAGTTGGCATAAGCATCTTGTTTGAGGAATTTAGCAACTCAAATATTCGTATCTTTCACAAAACAGAAAAGCTGAGGGTACCCAATCCTA